>VZQC01011699.1:2250927-2272148 GCA_009823505.1 Rhizomys pruinosus
AGTGTCCATGGCTCTAACAGAGTCATGCACCTGCAGTCCAATGACCTTAAGGAACTTGAAGGAAAAAAAGAAGTTTCTGAAAGTTTTCAGGGACAAACAAGAACACCCCCCCCAAAAAAACCCCTAGACTATGAATGTGGTCTATGTCAAACTTCTCAGTACAGTATGAGCTATTGTACTGAGTACAAGAGAGTCAACTAATATCTTTGAGGTATTGACTTAAATATGAAAGCAGTGAAGACATTTGTAAGCCTTATGGTCTTTGATTTTTTTTTTCTTCAGTACTGGGGATAGAATCCAGACTCTCACTGGCCACTATGTACATAAAAACTCAACCACTAAGCCTAACTGGGGGGTCCTAGGCAGGAGCTTTACCACTGAGCCACACCCCTGCCAGCCCCTCACTGGGCGATTCTGGGCAGGAGTTCTACCACTGAGCCACACCTCAGCCCCTCACTGGGGGATTCTAGGAAGGTGCTCTGCCACTGAGCCACTGGGATCAATATGTGGCCCAAGCTGGCCTTGGGCTCCCTCACTCTGTACTTTGTGGAAGCTCCCACTGTGATTCTACAGCCTGCACAACCAGGGCTGATTTTTGCTACTCATCTGATGTTTGAATTTTTTCTATAATAAAGCAGGTGTGTGTGTGTGTGTGTGTGTGTGTGTGTGTGTGTGTGTTTTAATATTCTGTTTCAGGAGTTTGTGGTGGCATACATCTTTAATCCTAGTAATCAGAACTGCAGACCTCTGAGTTTGAGGCCAGCCTGATCTCCACAGCAAGTTCCAGGTAAGGCAGGGCTACAGGGAAACCCTGTCTCAATAAAACAAAACAACAACCACAAGAAAGGATCACTGCTCAAATGCAGATACCTGGGGTTGTAGCTCAGTAGTATAGCTGTGGACTTTGCATGCACAGGGTCCTGCGTTTTAACTTTAGCATGGGGGGGGGGGATGCTGATTCCAAGGAAAACCTAAAGCAAAATGAAGATCCTCATAAACATTAACACTCATGCTGCCACAAACCAAAGTCTTGATTTCATTACAGCTGCTCGGGCTTCCTACAAAGAGCAGAAGAAAGGCAGCAGCGGAGGACGAGGAGCTAACAGGGAGCTAGGAAGAGATCTGTCAAGTTTACCAGTCAATACAAAATTAAATGGTAAAAAGAAACAGAGACACAGACACCAACACAAAGACACACATGGACATACACCAACACAGACACAAACACATGACACAGTCACCCCTCACCCCCAACACACAGACTCTTTTTTTTAAAGTTCAAATCTTTAACTTTATTTATTTATTATTTTTTTGTATGTGTATGAATGTACTGTCTGCATGTAGGTTTGTGCACCCGTGTCATGCAATGCTGCAGAGGTCAGAAGAGGGTCTCGGATTCCCCTGGAACTAGAGTTCTCCTGGAATTGGAGTTACAGACGGTTCTTAGTTGCCATGTGTGTGCTGGGGATCAAACCCGGGTCCTCTGCAAGAGCAGTCGGTGCTCTTAACCTCTAGGCTGTCTCTCCAGCCCCAACACGCAGACTCTTTATGACCAAAGAAGTCCACCATATTTTGGGCAATCAAGCCAGATCTATGGACTGTTTTTCTCCTGTGAAAGTGGCAAGCTCACTCAGGCATTAATTTTCAGTGTACAAATGTAACAATCACTGTTACCTACTGCCCACCAATCCTGCACATTAACTTATCAAAGGTGTCAGAATCTCAGTCCTGGCCTAAGGGACATCAGGGCCTAGAAGAAATACTAACATTGCAGGTAGCTGCAAACAGGCACAAACCTGGCCTCATGGTTACAGGCCTATCAACCCAGTTACTCTGCAGAGGAGGCAGGAAAATTGAAGTTCAAGGCCTGCCTGGGCTACAGAGTGAGTTCAAGGTAAGGCTGGATAACAGTAAGACCTTGACTCAAAATTTTAAAAGAGCTGGGGTAGTGGCTCAACTGTAGAGCGCCTGGCTAGAATCCCCCAATGAGGGGCTTGGGTAGTGGCTCAACTGTAGAGTGCCTGGCTAGAATCCCCCAGTGAGGGGCTGGGGGTGTGGCCAAGTGGTACAGCACCTGCGTAGAATCCCCCAGTGAAGAGATGAGGGCGTGGCTCAGTAGTAGAACACTTGCTTAGCATGTGCAAAGCCCTGTTTGATCCCCAGTACCACAGAAACACACTCCCTCTGCCTGCCTGCCTGGCAGCTCTGAGTGGTTCTCCACCCTAGGATCAAACACAACATATTCAATGCCAGCCCTAAACTGTGTCAGGAGACATTTTCTCCTCACCTGTAATGAAAAGAACCAAAGGTCTGAATAGATACTTCTAATATCAAGGGTGGATTCTGGTTTCCTTTCTGTGTGGTAGCTCCTAGGAGAGAGTGTGGTGTGCACCAATGTTGCTGCCACCCATCCTGAGGTGTGGGAAGAAGGCAGATAAAAGATGGGGCTGTTTGGGGAATCAATGTGGGTATCCACAAGAGACAGATGGAGCTGCCAAGCCTGGAGCCAGGGGAGCTCAGTGAATGCAGGTGCAGTCGAGTCAACAAAATTCTAATACAGTGGTTGAACTTGCAACTTATAGTAAAGAAAAATAAAAGCTCAATTTTGGTTTGTCTGTTTCTCTGATACAGGCTTTCCCTAGATAGCCCACACTGGTGTCAAACTTAGAATCGTCCTGCCTCAATCTCCCAAGTACTGATATTACATATGTGCATACTATCACATACAGTTTTATAATTTTTTTGAGACAAAATTTCATGTAGCCCAGGCTGGCCTCAAACTCACTATGTAGCTGGGGATGACTCTGAACATCTGATATTCCTGCCTCCACTTTCTATGTGCTGGGATGATAAGTGTGCACTACATCTACCTCTACATGCTGCGGGTGGAACCCTGGGCTTCATCCATAGGCAAGTACTCTACCAACTGAACCACAGTCCCAGATCTACCTCTTTTTTAAAATTACTATTATTTAAGCTGGGTGTGGTAGCACACACCCTTAATCCCAGCACTTGGGAGGCAGAGGCAGATGGATCTCTGTGAGTTCAAGGCCAGCCTGGTCTACATAGCGAGCTCCAGACCAGCTGGGACTAAAGGGAGACCCTGTCTCAAAACAAACAAACAAACAAAAAAATTACTATTATTTTAAAGACATGGTCTCATGTAGCCCAGGCTCACATCAAACTTCATATGCAGATGAGGCTGGCTCTGAACTTTCGATCTTCTCAAGTACACCTCCCAAATGCTGGAATGACATGTATGTGCTACCACACCTGGCTGTGTAACCTCAAAGATGAGTGTCTAAAATGGCTAACAAAGCCCAAGGGAATAGACACAGCAAATACTGCCCATTATTTTTAAGTCACTAATGAATTTTCCATTTCAAGGTAATAAAAAAATGCATGCCTCAGGGCTGGGGAAATGACTCGGTGAGTAAAGTGCTTGCTGTGTGGCATGAGGCTCTAACCCTGGTGCTGGAGAGGGGTGTGGGGGGGACAGGAGACAGGCCCAGCAGTCTAACCAAGTCTGTCTCAACAAATGATTAGAGCGATAGAGAAAGATACTGGATGTCCCCCTCTGGCTTCCACCTGCACAAACCAAGCTCTCTCACTCGTCCTCTCTCTCTCTCTCTCTCTCTCTCTCTCTCTCTCTCTCTCTCTCTCTCTCTCTCACACACACACACACACACACACACTTCTGACCACCTGCTCTGAATTCAATGGAATTTCTTGATTCTTTCCAACGTGACAGGCCTACGAACCCTAACCTCACTCTAAACCAGAACTTGACAACACGCTATCTGATACATATGACTGTTTCTTCTGGAACTCCCTAAAATCAAAACCACAAGACCCCAAGAACTGTTTGGCCTGCTTGCTGGCAGGCTTTTCTGTGGCAGGCAGACAGGACATCCACTTCCTACTTTTCCTTATGCACACTGTTCTGTCCCCCAACTCTTTACATTTCTGCCAACAAGGACCATGCTCAGAAGCACACCTGAAGTCAAACGAAGATAACAAGCAAGGCTTGCAGGATGGCTCAGGCAGTAAAGGGTATCAGGTCCTAAGTCTGATTCCCCAGACACCACATTAAGAAAGCAGGGCACGGCGATACATGATTATAATCCTAGTCTTTAGAAGGTGGAGGCAGGAAGATCCCTGGGGCTCACTGGACAGCCAGCCTGGCTACATCAGCGATGTCCAGGTTCAGTGAGAGATCCCCCAAAATGAGGTGGAAAGAAACTGAAGATACCCAAGGTTGACTTCCAGCCTTCACATACACAACTGAACACACAGACACAGCCCAGCAGGGGAGAACCCTAGGCACACATTTAAAAGACCAACTCCAGCTTCGGGCGTGGCTCCATGGTAAACGACTTGCCTAGCATTCAGAAGGCCCTGTGTTCTATCCCCAGCACTGTAAAAATAAACAAGCAAACAAAATAAAAATAGAACAGTAACTCAGAGAGTGAGCGAATGTTCCCTGCCAGCTATGTCACCATGCTCAGACATGCACCACCACACATGTCAGCTCCTCAGACATAGATTTTAAGGTACTGAGCACACCAATATCAGTTCACAAGTAATAGACCTGACCTATTCAGTGGATAAGCAGGACCCTGCAGGCTCAGAGACAATCCAGGGTGAAAGAAAACCATATTCAAAATGCAGTAAGCTGGGCTGGGCAAGATGGCTCATTGGGTATGAGGACTTGCTGTGCAAGCGTGAGGACATGAGTTTGAATCCCCAGCACCTATGCAAAAAGCCAGAAGTAGCTGCATACTCCTGGTTACTGAGACCCTGTACAAGGGACTAAGGTAGAGAGAGTCATATAGCTGGACAGCTGATGGTCCTCCTCTGGCGTGAGTACAAATATATTTACATTATATATACTTATACATTTAAAATATAATATTAACATAGATCATATATATATTAAGCTGGACACTGCTCAGGGTGGTTGGTACAGGAACCCTAGGAAGAGAACTATTACCTTAGAGTGTTTCCAGAACCGAGCTGCAGGAAGGAGCAGGGGCCCCAAGGAGGCAGACAGTAGTCACTTGTCAGAGTCCCAGCCCAGGAATGCATTTAACACCCATTGACTGAACAACTGTTCCTGGCAGTCTAGTTTTTTTCTTTCAGTCCTGGGGGATGGAACCCAGGGTCGTCATGAGCTAGATCAGCACTCTACCATTGAGCAGCACCTCTGGCCCTTCACCCTGACTTTAAACCCTTCAGGTTTGGGAGATTAAAGTCACGTTCCCTCTCACAGGTTGAGTCACTGTTGGGGTTGAAAATTATTCAGGATGGTATCTATAACATGCCCAAACTGTAGCAAGGGGAAGAAGTATTCAGTAAAGAACTCCAGACCTAGGAACGGCCCCAACCAAAAACCATGCTCACGCTGCTTGTAAATGCAAGTAACGAGCCCAGTCCAGCCAGTGAGCCAGGATGAAGGAATACCACCACTGAGGGTTAGAAGCAATTACTGACCAGAAAAAGAAAGTGCTGTGGAGGAAGCAATTAAACCTGGCTTTCTCTTGGTGCACCAGATCTTGAGCTCCTAGGGTGACATAGAGGATTCAGAAGAGGGTAGGATAGGAATGGTATTGAAACACCTCAGGGCAGTGTCCCAGAGGCTGAAACACCAGCTAGGAATCAGCATTTCCCACCATGTCCTGGGAGTGATACACGGAGGCCCAACACTTCCTGCCCCTCCCTGCATAGCCTCTGCTTCCAGATCTGCTGGGAATGAATGGACAGCAGACCGCACCCCCAGGGCAGCTCCGTGGACCACACCAAGTGACATCTTCTCAGGCAGGAGTAGGGCAGCGCATCAGTCAGTCCATCCAGAACCAAGCCAAGGGGGTGACCACTGGGGCCCTGACCCATGGGAGTCAGGGACACGAGTATACCTGGGCTTTTTTAGACCAGCAAGGGTCAGGACTGACTCCAGGGTTTTTGGCCAAATGGAACCAGGGTGGGGGAAGACTACAGGAGTGGAGGAGTGGAGGAGTGGAGGAGGAGTGGAGTGTCATGAAGTTGGAGTTTAGGCTGGGTAAGGTAGGGGTCAGAGGTGACCCAAGCAGTCAGACTGGGAAGGATAAAGATTAGGGGTGATCTAAGGGCCTCCAATGACTTTAGACACTATCGAGGCAGGGTTAGGGGTGGCTCCAAGACTTTTAGATTAGGGTGGAAGGTATAAGAGTCAAGAGTAACCCCCACCCAGATGGGGTTAGGGGTTCCCAGGTAATCCTGGGAGTTCAGAAGGGAGGAGTGGAGATCAAAGGTAACTAGGAAAGAAGTGGGTGGGGTAGAGACCAGATGGGAGTGGTGTGTGTGTGTGTGTGTGTGTGCGCGCGCGCGCGCGTGTGTGTCTGTGTCTATAGGGATGGTTAGTAGACTGGACCCCTGTGTTCAGGTCATTAAGGTCAGAGTGATAGGGGAGGTTTCTGGGTGGTGGGGTCAGGGTCTACCGGGGTTGAGATCATAGTAACCTGGGGGATCAGGCCTAGCTGGGTTGAGATTGGAGCAACAAACAGATTAGGGGCTAGGCTGGTAACCTAGGACTCAGGCCTAACGGAGCCACGATTGGGATATCCAGGGGTCATGGTTAGATGGGGTCCCGATTGGGAGGTGGCCAGGGGGTCAGGCAGGATTGGGTCGAGATCAGACAGGCAGGGTTGGGGTAGCTATCAGGGATAACCATGGGGTTAAATAGAGTGGAGTCGAGATGGGGGGATGACGGGACAAACTGCGTGGGGTCGCGATCAAGGGGTGACCAGAGGGTCATACCAGATGGCGTAGCGATAGAAGGTAACCAGGGGATCAAACCGAGTGGGGTCGCTATCGTGAGGTTGACCAGAGGGTCAGGGCGGGTGAGGTCGCGATCAAGGGGTGACCAGGGGGTCAGGGCGGGTGAGGTCGCGATCGTGAGGTGACCAGGGTGTCAGGCCGGGTGGGTAGCGATCAAGAGGTGACCAGGAGGGTTGAGGCCAGGGCGGGAGCGGGCTGACCGGGGGCTGGCGCGGCACTCACTGTTAGGGCAGCTGCTGGGCGGCCGCTCAGTGCCTCTGGAAAGCCCCGTCCACGAAGACGCCGTTCTTGCCCAGGCAGCGCAGGTAGAAGTGAGGTTCCTGGAAGCTGAGCTGCAGGTGGCGCCGGGAGATGAAGCTGGACAGGCCCATGCTCAGGTCCACCGAGCCCTGCGATGAGTTGCGGCCGATGGTGACGCTGGGCTGGCGCATCAGTAACTCGAACTCACGGCCCTCCAGGCGCGCCAGGGCCGACCCGGGGCTGTAGCGCACGGAGGCGGCGGCCGCAGCCACCAGGGCCAGCGCGGTGCTGGTGGCGGCGGGGACCGGGCCGGGGACCGAGCTGGGGACCGCAGGCAGCACGGCGGGCACGGGCGCTGCTGTCCTCGCCGACTTCGGCCAAGTTCGCGCAGCTCTGAGCAGAGCCGAGGCGGCGCGGGGCGGCGCGCGCGGAAACCCGGGCTGGATCACGGCCCGGAGCGGAGCCGGGACGCAGGAGTGGCTCCCCTGGCAGGGCGCAGGGGACCAGCCCCTCCGGATGCGCGCGCAGCCTTGGGGCTTCCCCCACCGCATCCTGAGCCTTCATCTCTGCGGATCTCCACCCCGGGGCCGCTACAGAAAGACCCAGGTGGACTCCTCACCCCCAAAGTGTGTGGGTACAGGAAGCACCCACATGTGAAAGGGCTCCCCTTCTGGGACCGCACATCAAAGTTGTCCAAGAATGCTTGAAGCCACCTACAGTCACCTCATCTTGTTTGTGTTTTGCTTTTTTTTTTCTGGTTTCTGTTTTTTGATTTTTGTTTTTTTACTATGTTGTGTGTGTACATATGGTGTGTGTGCTCCTGTGGAGGTCAAAGGACAACTGGTACGAGTCAGTTCTCTCCTTCCACCATATGGGTCCTGGGTCCTAAGATCCAACTTGGGCATTCAGGCTTGGTGGCAAACCTCCTTTACCCACTGACCCATCTCTCCAGCCCTATGTTGTTGCTTTTTGAGACAAGGTCTCACTTTGTAACCCTTTATGACCTGGAAGTCCCTATGTAGACCAGGCTGGCCACTCAGAGATCCATCTGGCTCAGCCTAAAGGTGGGTACCACCACATCTGGTGTTTTGTTTTTGTTTTAAGATACATTTATTTACTTCTTAATTTTTCTGTGTGTGTGTGCCACAATGTGTGTGTGGAGTTCAGAAAACAACTTTGGGGAGCTGAGTCTCTCCTTCTGCCACGTGGATCCCCAGATGGAACTCAGGTTGTCAGTCTTGGCAGCAAGCTGAATCATCTCATTGATTCTTGTTTTGTTTTAAACAGGATCTCATAGCCCAGGCTATGGCCTGGTACTGGCTATGTAGCCCAGGCTGGCATCAAATACATGATCTTCCTGCCTCCGACTCATGAGTGCTGCCATTACAGGTGTTCACTGCCAAATCCAATTTGTTTGTTGTTTATTTGTTTGTTGACACAGGGTCTCTGATAGCTCAGGCTACCCTTGTACTGTCTGTGTAGCAAAAGATAACCTTGAATTTCTGAACTTCCTGCTTCCATTTTGCGAGAGCTAGGATTACAGGTGTGTACTACCATACCTAGTTTGTGCTCTGTGTTTTGATACAGGGTCTCAAGTAGCCTTGGCTGGCCTTGAACTAGCTGTGTAGTCCAGGCTGGCCTCCAATTCATTATCTTCCTGCCTCAGAATGCTACTATTACAACTGTAGACCATCTAGTTGTGCCATTTCCTCTTGTTTGTGTGTTTAGTCGGGGTCTCCTGCAGCCCAGGCTGGCCTCAAGCTTGCTCCGTAGCCGAGGATGTCCTGGAACTCCTGATCCTCCTACCTCCACCTCCCAGGTGGCCTTGAACTCACCGAGATCCACCTGCCTCTGCCTCCCAAGTGCTGGGATTAAAGGTGTGCACCACCAGGCCCCACATTAAAGATGGTTCTTGGCCAGCATGTGGGTGCTGGGAATGGAACCCGGGTCCTCTGCAAGAGCAGTCAGTGCTCTTAACTGCTGAGCCATCTCTCCAGCCCCAAGAATTAATCTTATACAGAAAGAGTCACCCCTCTCTACACACACACACACACACACACACACACAGACACACACACACACACACACACACACACACACACACACGCAGTTAGTGAGGATATGAGATTACATTGACTCAATAACAATAACCAGCAACAACATAGGGAGCTGGTGAGATGGCTCAATAAGTAAAGGTACTTGCTGTGAGAGCCTGGAGACTCAAATTCGATCCCCAGAACTCATGGAAAGGTAGAGGGACACAACAGACTGCGAACTTGTCCTCTGACCTCCACACGTGCTCATCTACATTACACCCACACATACACAATAAAAATTTTTTTTAAATCAACATAGGGTCAGGCATGGTGGTGTACCTCCGTAATTCCACCACTTGAGAGACACAGATAACATCTCTTTGAGTTGGAAACTAGTCTAGCCTACATAGGAGGCTCCAAGCCAGCCAGAGCCATGAGACCTTGTCAACATAAGCCAGTTAAGCCCATTGTTCAGGAGGCAGGAGGAATATCAAGAGATTCTCCCAGGTGAGAATCTTTAAGTGAGCCTAAACTACATAAGGAGACCCACAGAGGGCTGGGGGAATGGAATAGCTGAGTAAGGTGTTTGCTGTGAAAGTCTGAGGACCTGAGTTTTATCCCTAAAACCCAAGATTTTTTTTTTTTAAGTCTGCGCAGCAACCTGTACTTGTAAGCGTAGCGCTGGGAAGATAGATACAAGTGAATCTGGGGGCTCACTGGCAAGCCAGACTAGCTGATGAGTGAACTCCAGGCCAATGAGAGACCCTGTCTCAAGGGAGGAGGGTGACTCCTCAGGATGACACCTGAGGTAGTTTTCTTGTGTCCATACTCGCACACAAACCACACATCCCCGATGTACATGCACACACATGAACACACACACACATTAAAAATTCAACATAGTGATCCTGTAGGATGCCAAATTCCATTCCTGGGCATATCCAAACAAGGTGCGAAGGAGATATTTACACACTTGTGTTGACAGCAGCTTCTCCTACAACAGGTAGAGTATGGATGCAAGTTTGGCACCCATCCACACTGTGCACACACTCATGGGAACATTAGTCTGCCTGAAAAATGAAGGCAAATCTGACACGTGCTGTCACATGGCTGAATCTTGAAGACATAATCCTGAAATAGGGCAAGATCTCATGGGGCTGGAGAGATTGCTCAATGGTTAAGAGCACTGGCTGCTCTTGCAGAAGACCTGGGTTGATTCCCAGTATGCACCCACATGGTGGCTAACAACTGTCCATAACTCCAGCTCCAGGGGACTGTGGCACCCTCTTCTGAGCTCTGTAGGCATTACATGAAACAGGTGCACTTACACATATGAATTCCTTCAATACACTCATGCAGGCAATACACACATACACATAGAATAAAATAAATAATAAATAAAAATTTAAAGATAAGGTCTCATGTAGTCCAAGCTGGCCTCAAAGTGGCAAGGATGACCTTGAACTTTTGATCTCCCTGTCTCTACCTCCTGAGTGCTGAGATTACAGCATGTACCACCAAGTCCAGTTTAATGTAGTGTTGGGGATTATTCCAGGCTTCATGCATGCTAGGAAAGAACTTACCAACTGAGCTACATCCTCCAGCCCCTCAGTTCTACTTACATGAGACTCTAAACATAATCACATTCACAGAGACAGGAAATAGAATGGTGAAAGTCAAGGGTTGAGGACAGGGAAACAGGAAGTTAATGTAGTAATGGGGACAGAATTTCAGTTCACAAGGATCGAAAGTTCTAGTTCTAGATTGCTGCACAGTGATTTTTTTTGTTGTTTGCTTGCTTACTTATTATTTGATTTTCCTTAAGACAAGGTCTTACACTATAGGCCAGGCTAGCCTGGAATTCACCTTGTAGCTCAGGCTAGCCTCGAACTTAAGGCACAGCTCCCCTGTACTGAGATTACAGACATGAACTGCTGTGCATGGTGGTTCACAACAATGTGAGGTTTAAAAAAAAATTCACTTGGGGACTAGAGAGATGGCTCAGTGGTTAAGGGCACTGGCTGCTCTTGCAGAGGACCTGGGTTCTGTTCCCAGCACCCACATCGTGGCTAAAAATCATCTATAACTCCAATTCCAGGGGATCTGACTCCCTCTCCTGGCCTCTGTAGGTACTGCATGTATATGGTACATATACATACATGCAGGCAAACAAGAATACACATAAAATTTAAACATGACTAAATCTTTTAATTTTTTAATTTATTATTTTTATGTGTATGAGTGTACTATCTGCATGTACGTTGGTGCACCCATGTCCTGCAATGCCATGGAGGTCAGAAGAGGGCATCAGATTCCCTTGGAACTGGAGTTACCACTATGTGGGTGCTAGGAATTGAACCCAGGTCCTCTGAAAGAGCAGTTGGCACTCTTAACTGCTGAGCCATCTCTCCAGCCCAAAAATGACTAAATCTTTAAAATGTTTTGTGTGGGGGTGGTTCGGGCACCCGTGCATGCAGGTGTGCACTCCCATTGATGGGAAAAGCCCAGAGGGGGACATCAGAGTCCTACTATACCACTCTCTGCTTTATTCCCTTGAGACAGTCTCTCACTAAACCTGGAGCTAGGCCAGTGCCCAGTGAGCCCCAGTGATTCTCCTGTTTCCATCTCCCCGATAAACACATAACAATGGGGTGATAGGTGTGTGTGCAGCCATGCCCAGATTTCTACATTGGTCTGGGGATTTGAACTCAGACTCTCAGATTGTATAGAAAGTGCTCTTCCCTATTGAGCAATCTCCCTAGCCTAAGTGTGAATGTTTTCAATTCTACTGAACTTAAAAATGACTAATTTGGGGGTAAGGTGGGGAGATGGCTCAGCAGTTAAGAGCATTTACTGCTCTTACAGAGGACCCAAGTTCAGTTCCCAGCACCCACACTGGGCAGCTCACAACTGCCTGTAACTTCAGTTCCAGGGGATCTGATGCTCTCTTCTGGCCTCCACAGTCATCTACATCCACATGGCATACATTCACATAGACAGATGTACATACATGTAAATAAAAGTCTGGAGCTGGAGAGATGGCTGTGGTTAAGAGGACCTGCTGCTCTAGCAAAACACCTGGGTTCAGTTCCCAGCTCTGACATGGCAGCTAACAACCATCCTTCACTCCAAGTCTAGGGGATCTGATACCAACCTACATGCAGACAGTACACTCATACATATAAAAAAATAATTAAAAAAATAAAGCATTATTAAAAAAAAAAAAAGAATATGGGAATTAGGTGTGGTGGTGAATGCCCTACCATCTGTCACATGGGGAGGCAGAGGCAGGAGGATGTCCAAAAATTCAGAGCTGGTCTGGTCTACAAAACAGTTTCCAGGATCCGGTTTCTCTAAGAGCAACAGAAAACCTTAAGAAATACGATTTTTTCTCCCAAGGAGGAAAATGTACAGCAGTAATCTCAAGGGCTTGCAGAGCCAGCCAGCTCACCCTGACCTTGGCAAGTCTAGACATCTATTTAATTGTCTGCAATTCCTTTTTCCTTAAACAGTAATTCATTGGCTATATTGACAGCTACCATGGAGAGGGTAAGAAAGGAGCCCATTTTTAAAAGAGCTGTTAAACAATGAAAATGTGGGAAACTGAATTCTTCTCTCACCCCCTTCATGTCTAGAGGGCCTGCTCAGTCTGTCTCACTTGAAAAAAAACAAAAAAACAAAAAACCTACAGCTAAAAGAAGAGACCCACGATACCCAGATTTTACCTTCAGAAAATCCCTTGGTGCCCACAGCAGGAACTGAAAGAAATGGATAACTCCAGCCATGGAACCCCGCATACATGAAAACAAACCCAAAACAAAGCAAAACAAACAAAAAACAACAAAAACAACACAATATTGGCAGGTGATTTTTTTTTTTTTTTTTAGGTAGGGTTTCATGTATCCCAGGGTGGTCTAAAACTCACTATATAGCTGAGAATGACCTTGAACTTTTCTCATCCTCCTGTGTCTACCTTCCAAGTACTAGGGCTACAGGTATGCATCACCACGCTTGCTTTATGGGTTCTGGGGTGGAAACGAAGGCTTCCTGCATATTAGGCAAGCAGTGTTCCAACTTAGCTGCCTCACAGCCCTGGGAGGTGATGTCTGAGAATGGATTAATAATAGCGAAAATAGCTGGAGAAACAATCCATTTTAAAGACTAGCAATCAATGTGAACAGGCATGTCTTTAAAGAAGATATTTGGGGGCTCAGTGGTTAAGAGTACCAACAGCTCTTGCAGAGGACCCGGGATGGATTCCCAGCACCCACACGGCAGCTAAGAACTGTCTTTAACTCCAGTTCCAGTCTGACACCCTCTTCTGACCTCCACGGCATTGCACGACACGGGTGAACCAACCTACATGCAGGCAGTACACTCATACACATAAAAAAATAATAATAAAGAAAAAAAAGATATTTGGGTAATAAGCAACCATATGCAGGGACTAGGGAAATGGATTTGTAGATAAAAAGCACTTGCCATGCAACTCTGATGACCTGAGCTTGATCCCTGGAACCCACATATAAAAGTCTGATGTGGCTGGACGTGGTGGCTCGTGCCTTTAATCCCAGCACTTGGGAAGCAGAGGTAGGTGGATGTCTGTGAGTTCAAGGAGAGCCTGGTCTACATAGTGAGCTCCAGGCCAGCTGGGACTAAAGGTAGACCTTGTCTCAAAAAGACAAAAAAAAAAAGTCTGATGTGATGGTTTGCCTCTGTAACTCCAGTGCTCCTAGGAGGCAGGGCAATCGGCCTGGAGCAACGAGAGAGGTGCTGCCTCAGCAAGGCAGAAGAAGAGAACCCACTGCCAAATAGGTGTTCTCTGATCTCTATGTATGTGCCCGAGCATGTGTGCTAGGGCGCACACACACACACACACACACACACACACACACACACAATAAAAAGGATATATAGTTAGAAAAAAAGCGTATGAAAAGATGCTCAACAGTATTCTTTATTGGGAAGCAAACTGAAATTAAATGGAAAAAAAATAAAAACACATTAGAGAGGAGGAGGGGCTGGAGAGATGGTTCAGCAATTAAGATCACTGGCTGCTCTTGCAGAGGACCCAGGTCAGTTCCTAACGCCCGCACAAAAGCTCACAACCACTTGTAATCCAGCTCCACCACCTCTTCTGGCCTCCTTAAGCATCTGCATGCACTTGCACACACCACACACACACACACACACACACACACACACAAATAAATCTTTTAAAAATTAATAGCCTAAGCCAGGCATGGTGGCACACGCCTTTAATCCTAGCACTTGGGAGGCAGAGGCTGGCGGATCTTTGTGAGTTCAAGGCCAGCCTGGTCTACAGAGAGAGTTCCAGGCTAGCTGGGGCTACAGAGAGACCCTGTCTCGAAAAGACAAAAAAAAAACTTTTAAAAAATTAATAGCCTTAAAAAAATTAATAGCCTAGCATGGCAGTGCTTGCCTTGAATCTCAGTACTTCAGAGGCAGAGGCAGGCAGATCTCTGTGAATTTGGGGCCAGCCTGGTTTACATAGGAAGTTCTAGGCCAGCCAGAATTATATAGTGAGACCCTGTCTCAAAAATAAGAACCAAAACAAAATGCAATGCTACCACTCCATACTACTTTCAGAAGCCCCCAAAACTGACATCACCCATAGGTGTAGAAAATGTGGAGCACCTGGACTCTCCCACGGAGCTGGGCTGCTGGCAGTGGAGGCACTACTTTGAAAACCACCTTGGTGGGTCCCTATAAACCACGCTCAGGGACTGAGAAGACGAGGAGACAGCTCAGTAAGAGTGCTTGCTTCAAAATCGTGAAGACCCAAGTTCTAATCCTCAGCATTGAGTGTGTACCAGGGCCTGTGTTAGAGGATGGGGAGGGCAGAGATGGGAGGTTTGCTGGGTCCTGCTGGCTGCCAGTCTAGATCCATGTTCAGTGAAAGACCCTGTCTCAAGGAAAAAAGTGGAAAATGGCAAAGAAGGACACCCAACATCATCCTCTGGGCTTTGCATGGACATGGGCATATGTACTGGCACTCACCATACAGCAACCCCCTGCAAAAAGCTCATAGTCACACTGGACCCTCAACCCCATTCCAAGGTATTCCCCAAAATGAAAACAATCCCAGCTACTTAGGAGTCTAAGGCAAAAGGATAGCAAGTTCACGGCTAGCCTAAGTAACTTCTCAAGATCCTATCTTCAAAAACAAGATGCCTCAGTGGTTAAGAGTGTGTTCTGCTCTTCCACAGGACCCAAGTTTGATTCCCAGTGCCCACATTAGGCAGTTCACAACTTCCTGTACCTCCAGCTCTAGGGGATCTGATGTTCTCTGGCATCTGTGAACTTTGCATTTAATGTACACAAACCCACACACATAAAGCACCTGCCAAAAACCCCTGAATGAGGGGCTGGAGTGTGGCTCAATGGTAGAGCACTTGCCTAGAATCCCCCAGTGAGGGATTGAGGTGTGACTCAATGGTAGAGCACCTGCCTAGACTCCCCCAGTGAAGGGCTGGGGGTGTGGCTCAGTGATAGAAGACCAGCCTAGAATCTTCCAGGGAGGGGCTGGGAGTATGCCTTCCAGGGGGTATGCCTCAATGGCAGAGTGCCTGCCTAGAGTCCTCCAGTGAGGGGCTGCGGTGTGGCTCAGCAGTAGAGCTCTGGTATATGTGAAGCCCCGGGCTCCATCGCTAACACTGTAAAATAATGAAAAAGAAAAAAGAACACTTATGTTGATATAAAAACTTGCAATGATAACTTTAATTACGATTAATTTATAATACCCCAAATTAAAAAGCAACCCACTGTGTCTGAGCAGGGGACTGGATCAGCGAAGTGTAGCACATACTATACATGGAGTACTTTATAGGGAAGAAAGGGAACCGAGTCTGGGCACACAGAGCCAGTGGATTAATCTCCAAGTGCACCCTGTTTGATTCTATTTTTGTGACCTTTTTGTAAAAGCAAAACAATAGAAACAGAAAGTAATGTTCTGTAGGGGCTGGAAATCTAGGGACAAGCTGGCCACAAAGTGACACGAAGGAATTGGATGGAGTAGTGTGTGGGATGATTGTAATGGCAATTATATGCCTCTGTTTCAACTGTAGAACTGGGCTGGAGATGTAGCTCAGTGGTGTAGCTGCCTGCAGGTTCCACAGAGTGCTCCAGGGATGCAGGTTTCCTGAGTCATCCTCTGTGCTGGGATGAGGCTTCTGTGATGCAGCTTCCTGGGTCACCCATAATCCTATGAGAAACCCCTCACTCAAAATCCTGTGTGGGAGCCGGGTGTGGTGGCACAGGCCTTTAATCCCAGCACTCAGGAGGCAGAGGCAGGCAGATCTCTGGTCTACAGAGTGAGTTCCAGGGCAGCTGGGACTATGAAGAGACCCTGTCTCAAAAAAGACACCCCCCCAAAAAAAAATCCTGTGTGGGAACTTTTACCCATAATCCTGTGTGGGAACTCTTACCCACAATCTTGTGAAGAACCACCCTGCCCCATAATCCTGTGAGGTTCTCCTCACCCACAATCCTGTGAGGATCCCCTCAACCATAATCCTGTAAGGACCCCCAGCCCCACTGTGAGGAAACCTTATTGACAATCGTGTGAGGGAGCCCTTACCCATGCTCCTGTAAGGAGCCCTTCACCTACAATCCTGTGAAGGATCGCCACCCAATAAACTCATTTTCTCACTGAGCTGGCCTTGGGTGGGATGATTTCTTTGTCCTGTTGTTGGGTGAATAGAGGTAGTCTCCCTTGGAAAAGTCACTCAATGTGACACTTTGCCTCCTGAGTGCTGGGATCACAGGTGTGTGTCAGCACGCTCGGCTTCTCCCCTTATTTTCTGAATCTGGGAATCATGTCATGCAACGTGTGCAAGGCACCGAGTCACTGTTCCAAACCTACGAGGAAGCAGTGATGGGGCCATTCTCTGCCTTAAGCTTTGCCTTACCTCTGGGTAAATATGTTCCGTATGAAAGAATGCATCCCTTATTATAAGAGAGGCTAGGGGACTGGAGAGATGGCTCAGTGGTTGAGAGCACTCTGCTCTTGCACAGGACCCAGGTTCGGTTCCTAGCACCCCCGCATGGCAGCTAACAACCATCTGTAACTCTTGTTCCAGAGGATCCAACTCTCTCTTCTGGTCTGTTTAGGCATTGCACAACACAGGCACACTTGCATTCCTGCAGGCAATACACTCATACACATAAGATAAATAAAATATTTTTAAAAGAAAGGCCCCATGGGGATCCCTCCCCATCCCAGTGGCTGAGTCTGAAGGAAAATGGCTGCAGTTGAGCAGAAAATAGCCTTCTTGTTTGTGTGTTTATCACATTTTTAGCATGTGTATGTGGTGTGTCTATGTGTTTGCATGTGTGTGCTTGCACGTGATGGCCTGAGATTGACATGGGTGTCTTTCTCACTCTCCACCTCCTTTTTTTTTTAATTTAATTTTTATTGATGCTTTGTGCATTTCATACATCATTTTCCAATTCAGATCAGGCATATTTCCCTTTCCCTTCCCCCCCACCCCCACCCCATCCCAGATCATGTATTCTGCCGTAACTGTCTTGCATCTTTCTGTTTTTTTTTTTTTTTTTCATTTTTTAGTTATAAGTGATAATCCATGAGTATAAGCATCCTTCGTGCAAAACCAATCTATAGACTGTTGTGCCCAAACCCCCACAGTCCCACCATTCAGTGGAGGTTGACAGGTTGTTTGTTCAATCAAGTTGATCAAATGAGTGTCCAGACTACATCGCTGTAGTTTCACCATTCACCCCAATCACAGCCTTTACATTCTACCATGCCCCCTCTTCCGCAGATTGTTCCCTAGGCTTAGAATCCACCTCCTTTTTTTAAAATAAGTATTTTATTATTTCTATTTATGTGTATGAGTGTATTGCCTGCATGTGTGAAAGTGCACCTGTGTTGTGCAATGTCCTTGAGTCAGAAGAGGGTGTTGGATATTGAACTGGACTTACAGATGGTTGCTAACCACCATGTGGGTGCTGGAAATGGAACCTGGGTCCTCTATAAGAACAGCTAGTGCTCTTAACAGCTGAGCCACTTGCCACCTCTCCAGCCCTCCACCTCATTTTTTGAGACAGGGTCTCTCAGTTGAGCCCAGAGTTCACTGACACAGTAAGTATAACTAGTTGTTTGCTCTAGGGATCCTCTGCCTCTGCCTTCCTTGAGCTGGAATTACAGGTGAGCCACCATACCCTCCTGCATGTACATGGGTTCTACGGATTGGAACTCTGGTCCTCACACTTGTGGGTCAAGTGTCTTATTCCCTGAATCATCTCCCTAGGCCCTAGTTTTGGCTTTGTGAGATGAAATCTCATTATGTATCCCTGACTGGCCTGAAATTCACAATTCTCCTGCCTCAGCCTCCTGAGCGCTAAGGATTACAGGCATGTGCCATCACACATAGCTCTATTTTTCACATGTGTGTGTGTGTGTGTGTGTGTGTGCGTGTGTGTTGGAAGAGAGGGAACCCAGAGCCTTATGCATGGTAGACAAACACCCTGCCAATGAGCTATATCCTCAGCTCCAGTCCTCCTCATTTAAAAGCCACTATGCTACACTCTTATCTTAAGGCTCTCTGCATATTTGGTGAATGACTGGGGAGTCAGACCATGCTTCACTCTTCTTGTTGACCCCTTCCTTTTCCTGTCTGCTCGATGTCACATCCTGTTACTGTTAAATCCTTTTCATATCCTTCCAGCATACATGATATTGCTTCCTGCCTGTGCAGGGAGACTCGAAGATACATCATCATTTGTGAAAAGGACCAACTAGCAAAAGGCAGAGATCAAAAGTTTGTGTGTGTGTGTGTGACAGAGACAGAGACAGAGAGAGAGAGAGAGGAGAGAGAGGCAGAAAGACAGAGAGACATAGACACAGAGAGATATAAATAAACTCTCCACAGAAACACATTCTCACCCATAAGAGACCAGAGCCTGAGAAACTAAGAGAGAATTCTCCAGTTTCTTTCTAAGTTGCTTCTAACTTGTTTTTCTTTTCTTTTATAGCTACCCTGTCATTTAGAATTCAAACTTTTTAAACACTGGTTCAGGAAAAGCTATGTCTAAGTCCAACACCACAGGAAATATGTTCACACCAAAGCACAATGGGGGAAATACCCTTGACAGAGTATATTTGTATTGGGACACAAAGACAGAAGTAAGTGTGGGTGTGTGTGTCTATTCGTATAATAGACATATCTCCAAAATTCTTTCTTCTCTTCTTTTCTCATCTTTCTTCTCTGTTCTTTTTCTTCTTGGCTTCATACCCTTGATCCTTTTTCCTTGGTTCTCCCAAGTTCTGGGGTTACCTATATGTGCCACCATACAAGGCCTCAAAACTTCTTCCTTTTTTTTAAATTTATTTATATATTTTTTTTATCAAATCTAGACCCGTATCCCACACCCTATCCCCCCACCCCACCAGAGCTCATGCATTCTGCCAAACATGCTTTTCATCTCTTTCTCAGTCTTTCTCAATATTCTCCATTGGGGAAGTTGACTGTTTTAAGCAGAAGTTCACTGTTTCAGTCAGTTCTTTGATGCAGTCCTTTCTGATGATGATGTTGTTGTTGTTTCCAATATGCATCACTCCCAACTGCTTTGGACAAAAGCTCAAGGGGCCATGCACAAGAAATACTTAACAACTAGGTAATTGGTACAGCATCCACAGATGAGGGATACCATTAGTCGTTTGTTTTCCTGGGACTGTGTTACTTCACTCAGCATGATGTCCTCTAGCTCCAGCCATTTTCCTGCAAAGCTCATGATGTTGTCTTTCTTTACTGCTGCACAGAACTCCATCGTGTAGATGTACCACATTTTCTCTATCCAATCATCAGTTGAGGGGCATTTAGGTTGGTTCCAGCTCCTTGCTATTGTGAAGAGAGCTGAAATAAACATGACCATGCATGTATCTCTGTGGTGGGGTGAGTCTTGAGGGTACATGCCCAGGAGTGGTATGGCTGGGTTGGGTGGCAAATTCATTCCAAGTCTTCCAAGGGTTCTTCACACTGCTTTCCACAGTGGCTGCATGAGTTTACATTGCCACCAGCAGTGGATGAGTGTTCCCCTTTCCCCACAACCTCTCCAGCACTTGGTATTTGTTTTCTTGATCCTAGCCAGTCTTATTGGAGTAAGATTATATCTTAAAGTGGTTTTAATTTGCATTTCCTTAATGATTAGTGATGTTGAACACTTCTTAAGGTGTTCCTCAGCCATCACTAATTCCTCAATTGTGAAGTCTCTGTTCAGCTCTTTGCTCCATCTATTGAGTGATACATTTGTTTTCTTTCTTCTTTGTTTTCTGAGTAGTTTACATATTCTGGAAATCAATGCTTTGTCAGATGTTTCTGCAGTGAAGGTTTCCTCCCACTCTGTGGGATTTTTCTTCACTTCCTTGATTGTTTCTTTTGATGTACAGAAGCTTTTGGGTTTAATGAGGTCCCATTTGTCAATTGTCGACCTTAATTCTTGCACAGCTGCTGTCTGATTTAGGAAGTCTTTTCCTATGCCTATGTCTTGTAGTCTGCTGCCAACTTTTTCTTCTATCACCTTCAGAGTTGGGGTTTCATGTTGAGGTCTTTGATCCATCTGGAGTTGACTTTTGTACAGGGTGAGAGGTAGGGGTTTAATTTCATTCTACAAGTGGTAATCCAGTTTTGCCAACACCACTTGCTGAAGATGCTGTCTTTTCTCCTTTGTGGCTTCTTGGCCCCCTTGTCAAATATGAGATGGCTGAAATTGTATGTGCTCAGGTTCGGATCTTCGGTTTTGTTCCATTGGTCAACAGGTCTGTTTTTGTGCCAGTACCAGGCTGTTTTTATGACTATAGCCCTGTAATATAGTTTGAAATCTGGTATAGAGACCTCCCCTGTGTAGCTCTTTTCACTAAGGGTTGTTTTGGCTATTCGGGGTCTTTTGTTTTTCCAAATGAATTTAAGGACTTTTTTTCCCAAGCCTGTGAAGAAACTCTTAGGGATTTTAATTCAGATTGCATGAAATCTATACAAGAGTTTCAGTAAAATGGACATTTTTACAATGTTAATTTTCCCAATCCATGAGCATGGGAGGTTTTTCCATCTTCTGATGTCTTCTTCAATTTCTTTCTTTAAAGGTTTA
>VZQC01011699.1:2277490-2288224 GCA_009823505.1 Rhizomys pruinosus
TTTTTTTTTTTTTTTGGTCTTTTTGAGACAGGGTCTCCCTGTAGCCCCAGCTGGCCCGGAACTCAGTAGACCAGGCTGACCTTGAACTCACAAAGATCTGCCTGCCTCTGCCTCCCAAGTGCTCGGATTAAAGGCATGCACCATCACGCCCAGCTCCCTTTTATTCTTTTTGAGTCCAGGCTGGGCTAAAACTCTCAGTGCTCCTGTCTTTGCCTCCTAAGTGTTGGGAGAGCACATATGTCATTCCTAGTTTCCAAAATATTCTTTCTTGGCCCTGTGGCACAGGCCCTTAATACCAGCACTAGGGAGGCAGAGGCAGGCTAGCTCTGTAAATTCAAGACCAGCCAGAGCTATATAGCGAGACCTTGTCTAAACAAACAAACAAACATACATACACATCAAAATTCATTCTTTCTTTCCCTCTCTCTGTCCCTTTGTCCCTCCCTTCTTCCTTTACTTCTTTCCTTGGAGACAGGAGGACATGGCTGTCCTTAAACACCTGATCCTCTTATCTCCACCTACCAAGCAATGGACATACAGGCTTGTGCCATGCACTCAGTTCCAAAACTCTTAAGCAATAAATATTTATCATCTAACAGTCCCTGTGGGTTGGGGACTCAGGCATCACTTTGGCTGGTGGGTCTCACAATGAGTTGCATTAAGATGCTGGCTGAGACTCTGTCTTCTGAAGTTTGCCTGAAACCAGAGGATCCACCTGTGGGGTTCACCTCAATAGCTGGAGACTCCGTGCTATTATTGGCAGGGGCCCACGTGACCTCTCTATGGGGCTGACTGAGCTTCCTGACAGCACAGCT
The DNA here is from genome assembly GCA_009823505.1 of Rhizomys pruinosus. NCBI lineage: Eukaryota > Metazoa > Chordata > Mammalia > Rodentia > Spalacidae > Rhizomys > Rhizomys pruinosus. The sequence continues at coordinate 2,278,306 of VZQC01011699.1, forward strand.
GGTTCACCCCAGAGTGAGGAACGAAGCCAGAATAAGGGGCCTGGGGAGATGGCTGAGAGGGTAAAGCTCTTGCCCACACAAACATGAAGACCTGAGTTCACATGCCCCAAGTTCACACAAAGCCAGACCTGCCAGATAGAGAAAACTGTAATCTCAGTGTTGCCATAGTGAGAGACTGGAAGCAGAGACTGGAAGAGCTGTGGAAGCATGCAGGCCAGCCATCCTGACACACACAGCAGCATACAAAGAAAGCCTGCCTCACACAAGGTGGAAAGTGAGGCTCAGGTGTCCTCTGACCTCCACATGTGCACCCACCTTCACACACACAAACCTGTGCACATGTACACACACCTGCACATGTGTTACACACACATAGGCACACACAACAATGCGGGGGTGGCTCAACAGTTGAAAGAGAGAAGGAATCGGGGGCTCAGCAGTTAGGCGCACTCGCTGCTCTTGCAGAGAACCTAGGTTCATTTCCCAGCATCCACATGGCAGCTCACCACTATCCATAACTCCAGCTTCAGGAAGTCTCACACCCTCTTCTGGCCTCTGTGGGCACTGCACCACATGTGGTGCACTTACATAAATGCAGGCAAAGCACTCACATACATAAAATAAATAAGTAAACAAACAAACAAATAAATAAATAAGCAAAGAGGGGCTCCAGGTCTTTTCAGACATAGTCACAGCAGTCAGGTTTGATAGTGGTGTGGTGGCTGACACCTGTCACCCCAGCACTGGGAGGCAGAGGCAGGCAGGTCTCTGTGAGGTCAGCCAGCCTGGTCTACATAGTGAGCTCCAGGGCAGCTGGGGCTACAGGGAGACCCTGTCTCAAAAAAACAAGAGGCTGGAGAGATGGCTCAGTGGTTAAGATCGCAGACTGCTCTTGCAGAGGACCTGGGTTTGATTCCCAGCACCCACTTGGCGGCTAAGAGCCATCTTTAACTCCAGTTCCAGGGGAATCCGACGCCTTCTTCTGACCTCTGCAGCACTGCACGACATGGGTGCACCAACCTACATGCAGACAGTACATTCATAATAAAAAATAAAAATTAAGCCGGGCGTGATGGCGCACGCCTTTAATCCTAGCACTTGGGAGGCAGAGACAGGCGGATCTTTGTGAGTTCAAGGCCAGCCTGGTCTACAAGGTGAGTTCCAGGACAGCTGGGGCTACAAGGAGACCCTGTCTCGAAAAGACAAAAAAATAAAAAAATAAAAATTAAATAAAAATTAAAAAATAAAATCTAAAAAAATTTAAAAACAAACGAACAAAAATAAATTAAATAAATAAATAAATAAATAAATAAATAAATAAATAAAGTAGAAGCTGGGCTCTTCCACATATGCAGTACTGTAGTAGCTACACATGTCAGCCTGGTTCATCATGGGAGAGGACCACACAGCAGGGAGGGGAGTTGATGGAGGGAGCTGACATTGCACACACTGGTTCAGCACCCAGACAATAGGCTTATGGAAACAACAGAAGCAACCTTAGTACATCTACCCTAGGCTTAGCTGGAGAGGTGAAGCAGAACCCGTGCACATGCTTGGGCGATGCCACAGTTATTGTCAACGACACAAATCTAGACATACTTGGGAAGAGCTAATCTCAACTGAGGAATCTCTTCCATCAAATGGGCCTGTGGGCATCTCTGTGGGGCATTTTACTGATTGTCGGTTGATATGGGAGCCCACTGTGGGTGGTGCCGTCCTTAGGCAGGCGGGCCTGGGCTGTGTAAGAAAGGTAGCTGAGCAAGCCAGGGGAGCAAGCCGGTGAGCAGCACTCCTCCATGGTCTCTGCTTCAGCTCCTGCCTCCAGGATCCTGCCTTGAGCTCCTGCCCTGGCTTCCTTTGACAAGGGCTGTGGAAATAAACCCTTTCCTCCCCTAACCAAGTTAGTTTTGGTCAGTGTTTTATCACAGCAACAGAGGGCAAACCAGGACAGGTGACTTCATGAACACTTCATATAGACACTGGTGCAGTGGAAGAAACAAACTTTGGAACTTGCTGCATAGACGTTCCCATAAGCTGCTCAGCTGGAACTCGTGGGTCCAAGGACCAAAGATCATCAATCAGTAGCTAAATCTCAGTGTCTATCTCTCCTGCTCTTTTACCAGCAAGTAGATCTGACAACCTCTTCTGGCCTGTGTGGACACTGCATGCATGTGGTGCACTTACATACAGGCAGACAAAGCACTCATACACACAAAATAAAAATATCAAAAAAAGTTTCAGGTATTTTATTATTTTTTATTTTGTATGTATGAGCATATTGCCTGTATATAGGAAGTGCACCACATGCATCCAGTGCCTGAGGAGGCCAGAAGAGGGTATTGGATTTCTCTGGAACTGGAGTTATACACAGTTGTTAGCTGCTGTGTGGGTGCTGGGAATCAAACCTGGGTCCTCTGCAAAAGCAGCCAGTGCTCTCTTCACTGATGAGCTGTCTCTCTAGCCCCATTAAAAAAGTTAATTTTTTTTAAATGGGAATGTGTGATGACGTCATCTTCAACGTCGTCTTCAGGACTCAGATTTTATTTATTTATTTATTTGTTTGTTTATTTATTTGTTTGTTTATTTATTTGGTCTTTTTAAGACAGCGTCTCCCTATAGCCCCAGCTGTCCTGGAACTCACTCTGTAGACCAGGCTGGCCTTGAACTCACAAAGATCCGCCTGCCTCTGCCTCCTGAGTGCTAGGATTAAAGGCATGCACCACCACGCCCGGCTTAAAAAAAGTTTTTTAAAAGATGGCAACATCCCTCTTCTGTGGTGGGAGCACATGGGTTTTGTTTTCTTTCTTTTTCTGATCTTAGTTTTACACATTACTAGGGACTGAACCTACCTTGGGCATTGTGCACAGTAAGCAGGCAAGCACTCAACCACTGAGCTACAACCCTGGGTTTTTTTTTGTTTTGTTTTGTTTTTTTAGACAGGGTCACACTATCTACTCCAGGATGGCCTCAGCCTACCCAATCACTGGGATTACAAACATGTACGACTATACTCGGCTGGAAAACTCTGTCTCTCTTGAAGGTTTCAAGCTTCTACCTCCACCATTACCTGCTAAATGTAGGGATACCGTCCTGTGAGGCCAGATTCAGGTACTCGCAGGCAGTCTGCAAAGGTTTGGGCCCCCACTCCACTTACTGTTCTTATAGAGGCCTAGAGTTCAGTTATCAACACCCACATAAATGAAAATGAAAGTAGGGGCGGGATAAATGATTCAGGGGTTAAGAGTGCATAGTGTTCTTCCAGAGGACCTGCGTTCACTTACCAGCACCCGTATCAGATAGCTCATGACCACGTGTAAGTCTAGCTCCAGGGGATCTGATACCCTCTTCTGGCCTTCACTGACACAGATACGTGTGCATGTGCGCACGCACACACACAAACACACACACACACACACACATTGTATAATTCACATAATCACATATACTTACATATAAATAAAAATAAATCTTAAAAACACAGCCGGGTGTGGTGGCGCACGCCTTTAATCCTAGCACTTGGGAGGCAGAGGCAGGCGGATCTTTGTGAGTTCAAGGCCAGCCTGGTCTACAGAGTGAGTTCCAGGACAGCTGGGACTACAGGGAGACCCTGTCTCGAAAAGACAAAAAAAAAAATTAAGTCTTCATAGACTTTCAGTGCTTCTTCATTATCAAAAAGAATCTCAAAACTTCTCTTTCTCAAAGAAAAACCATTGTATGTTGAAGTATTTAAATCGCTATTTTATTGGTCTTTTCTCTTTGCCAGCCCCATCTCACTTTCCCAGTGAAAGCCATGTCAAATAAAAAAAAATTTAATCTTAAAAATTAAAATAAGGGGCTGGAGAGATGGCTCAGCAGTTAAGAGTACTGGCTGTTCTTGCAGAAGACCCAGGTTCAATTCCTAGCACCCAATGGCAGCTAACAAACATCTGTAACTCCAGTTCCAGGGGATCTGACGCCTTCTTCTGACCTCCACAGACATTGTATTACATGAGTGCCTTTGGATACATGCAGGCAATACATGCATATACATAAAATAAAAATAATAAAAACAAAAGAAATAAAAAGAAATTTACATTTCCTGTGGTATCTAGTTGTGAATGTCATCTTATTTACTTTTTAAGTGAGAAATCTCTGCAATAGGCTTTAATATGATCATTTATTCATACTTTATGTGGGTGAGCATTTTGACAGCATGCATATGCGTACCCATGTGCATGCAATGCCTACAGAGGCCAGAAGAGGGCATCAGATCCCCTGGAACTGTTGTGATCCACCTTGTGAGTGTTGGAAACAGAACCTGAATCCCCTGTAAGAGCAGCAAGTGTTCTTAAGTGCAGAGTCATCTCTCCGGCCAATTGTATTAGTTTTCAATAACTTTTATTTATTTACGCATGTATGGGTGCACATATACCACGGTACAAGCACCTATATATGATACATGGCAGTCAAAGGACAACTTGGAGAATCCCAGGGACTGAACTCAGGTCATCACGCTTGGCGACAAGCACCTCCACCCACTTAGCAATCTCGCTGGCCCTGGTCCCGTCTCTAATGGACAGTGCTGGTACAAGCCAATGACACATGTTTGTGCTGATCAATGTTTCTGTCTTAATCATCCCTTGCTGAATTTCTGTTTTAGCAGAGCAGAGGCTGAGAAGCATCCATTTGCTTCTTCTTGTCTTCGGAATAAGATTGACCTGTGTCCATTTTATTTTTAATTTTGTTTGATTTTATTTTTTGAGACAAGGTCTCGTGTAGCCCAAGTTGGCTTCTAACTTGCCACTTAGCCTGAGGACCACCTTCTGATCTTGTCTCCGCCTCTCTGAGTGCAAGGATTATAGTCATCTGCTAACATGCCTGATTTATGTGGTGCTGGGGATGCAAGCCAGGGATCTGGGCACGTCAGGCGAGCACTGTATGAACTGAGCCACACCCCGAGCCTCCCCGGGCTTGTTTTAATGCTCCAGTGGTTCTTATGGCCTTAAGAACCAGGGAAGCGAAGACAGGAAAGGCAACATGGAATGTAGGATGATGGCTAACGGGTACTTTGGTTTTGAGCCATGGAAATCAACCCTAGCCAACTTCAACAAAAAGATACTTTATTGGATATTCACAGAATGGAAGAGGGCCAACACAGAGATTCTGGAAAAGACAGGCTGCTGTGAGGTTTTAGCAGCAAAACCCCAAGGCTGGCTACTGAGGATGCCTCTCTGGGATTAATCAGCTCCAAGGTTTCCTTTTCTTGCATCAGAGTCTCCAGGGGAGAGAGCCTGGTTGTCTTTATGTAAGATCCCTAGAACCAGATCCTGCCAAAGGTGGGTAGACAGGACCTTGGCAGGCAGTGCCTCCAGGCTCCATGCAGAGGGCTGCACCAACCTCAAAGCAAAGTCTGGGTGCTGTTAGCTGAAGGGGGAAGGAGTGCCGAGCAAAAGGAAATACTGTCCACAGCCTCCTTCCAACCAGATCCCACTAGTGACCTGTGGAGAGCTCAGGGAGTATGTCTGCGCTCGACTCCCAGGCTTTAAATTTCATATTTTTACACCATTAGTGGTGGAAACATTTAACCCATACAAAAGAGCTGTGAATGTTCATGCCTGTGATCCAAGCACATGAAAGGCAGAGGCACAGGAATTGAGACTTCAAGGTCATCCTGGACTTTGTAGCAAATCAGAGGTCATCCTGGGGCACATGAAACCTTGTCTCAAACAAATAGATAAGAAGCAAAAAGGGTAGGGAATTAAAAGATGGATCAGTTGATAAAGTGCTTGCTATGCAAGCCAGAGGACCCGAGTTTGGATCCCTAACAACCACATAAAAGACAGGCACTGGGTGCCTATCTGTACTCAGCACTGGGGAGGGATTGAGACAGGCAGGTCTCCGGAGTTCATTGGCCAGCAGGCTAGCTGAATGGATGAACCCTAGGCTCAATGAGTGACACTTCATCAAAAAAAAGTGATTGAGGAATGTACCTGACATTGGTCTCTGACCTCTATATGTATGTGCACACACCCAGCCACAAACAGTGCACAACACGTTGAACCTGTACATATGTATACACCACTCTTGGGGCTGGCAAGATGGCTCAGAGGGAAAAGGTACTTGCTGTGCAAACCTGACAAACTGAATTTGATCCCCAGAACCCACATAAAAGTGGAAGGATAGATCTGGTTTCACCACACGTACACACGTGCGCGCGCGCACACACACACACACACACACACACACACACAATCTAAACTTTATCACATACCATAAAATTCACAGAATGTATTTTTATTTTTTAATATTTTTTAGTGTTTTATATTTGGGTATTTTTATAAACAGATTTATTCAGTTATTGTAATAGCTGAGTTGTCAAATAACTCCATCACCCACAAATTATCCTCAAACATTTCTTTGGTCTTTTTGAGACAGGGTCTCCCTGTAGCTTCAGCTGTCCTGGTTCTCACTATGTAGACCAGGCTGGCCTTGAACTCACAGAGATCTGCCTGCCTCTGCCTCCCAAGTGCTGGGATTAAAGGTATGTACCACCATGCCTGGCTTCCCCTCATATTTTTTTGAGACAGGGTCTATGTATCCCTGGATGGCCCGGAGCTTGCTATGTGCATCCCCATGCCCAGACCTAAATGCTCTTTTGCAGTCAACTCTCACTCCAGACTCAACCTAGAATACTCAGGAATCATATTTTTTTTTCACATAAATTTATTTATTTATTTTTAACAAATCTAGACCCGTGTTCCCGCCCATTCCCCCACCCCGCCAGAGCTCGTGCATTCTGCCAAACATGCTTTTCATCTCTAAGAAAGACTAAGAGGAATCATATTTATCTTGATTTCTATTTCCAATTCTGCATACCCATTACCTTTTGTACCTGTCTACCCCTCCCCCTGCTATATGTGTGCTCACCCATGGGTTCATGTGTGGAGGCAGGAGGTTCATGTCAGGTAACTTTATCATTCTTTATCTTATATTTTTTAATTTATTTATATTATTTTTTGGACTATGTGTATGTCTGTGTGCACATGAATGCAGTACCTGTGGATACCAGAAGAGGGTGTCAGATTCCCCAGAGATGGAGTTACAGGTGGTTGTGAGCCACCTGAGGTGGGTGCTGGGAACCAAAAGCAGATCCTCTGCAAGAGCAGCCATCTCTCCAACCACTCCACTTTGTTTTTCAAGCAAGATCTCTCCCTGAACCTGGAACTCATCATTCAACGAGACTGGCTGGTCAGCGAGCCTCTGGGATCCTCCTGCTCCACCTCTGCCCCAGTGCTGGTTCACAGATGTGTGTCACACACCTGGTTTTTACATGGATGACGGTGATCCTAACACTCAAGCCCTTATGCCTATGAGACAGACACTTCCCCAGCCTCAACTGGCTTCTTTCTAAACACAAGATTTTGGTCTTCATCTATGTTGGGTGGGTCAGCAGTTAATACACTGTTACTGCCCATGGTACCTTATTGGTGAATATTCCATGGATTTAAGAAAATTGTACTTTTCACAATATCACGCATCATGTCCTCTGATCTTGAATCTCCCAGTACCTTCTCTTAGCCCCTCCCCCTCCTGCCAAATGCTTTTCTCTTCCCAACAAGTCTCCCTCCTACTTCCATTTCTTTATATAAATTTTGTTTTTTATTGTTATTTTGTGTGTGTGAGTATAATGTCTGCATGTAGGTAAGTGAACCCATGTCACAGAGGTCCAAAGAGCATATTGGATTCCCCTGGAACCAGGGTTACAGATGGTTGTTAGCCACAGTGTAGGTGCTATGGATTGAACCTGGGTCCTCTGCAAGAGCAGCTGTTGCCCTTAACCACTGAGCCATCTGTCCTGTCCCCTTCATTTTTAATTTTTGTTTTATTATTTTGTGTATGAGCATTTTGCCTCTGTGTGTGTGTGTGTGTGTCTGCAAGAGCAGCTGTTGCCCTTAACCACTGAGCCATCTGTCCTGTCCCCTTCATTTTTAATTTTTGTTTTATTATTTTGTGTATGAGCATTTTGCCTCTGTGTGTGTGTGTGTGTGTGTGTGTGTGTGTGTTTGTGTGCGTGTGGGTGCACCACCTGCATGCAATGCCTTCAGAGGCCAGGAGGGGTGTCAAATTCCCTGGAACTGGAGTTAAGGGTAGTTGTTAGCTGCCATGTGGGTTCTGGGAATTGCACTTGGGTTCTCTGCAAGCTCAGTGGTTAGTACTCATAACCACTGAGCCACCTCTCCAGCCCCTTCTTCTTTTTTATTTTTGGCCTGCTGTATTTAATCAGGATTGCTCCCATGAGCATGGATGGGGGTCACTTACTTAGGGACAGTGAACTTACTAGTGGCTATACCACTAAGAAACAAGACTCCCAATTTCCAGCAACCTTGAACTTCCCATAGCTCCTGAGGGCAGGGCAGGGCCTGTGAGCTCCTGCCCTACCTCGCTGCTCCTGCCCTACCTCACTCCAGAATGTTGATGGGCCCACCTTACCCAGGAGGTGACTGCAGCTGCTGTGAGTTCATGTGTGCCACTGTCCTGTCATATCCTCCCACCTCTGGCACTTGCATTCCTTCTGCCCCCTCTACTGTGATGTACTCAGAGTCTTGGAGAGAGTGATATAGACACCATTTAGGCCTGACCATCCAATAGCTACTTATTCTCAGCATTTCCACAGTTTAAAAAGTTAGGTATGCATGTGTGCGTGTGTGTGTGTGTGTGTGTGTGTGTGTGTGTGTGCATGTATGCCAGAGGACAACTTTCAGGAGTCCACCTTGTTTTTTTGGGGGTTTTTTTTGGTTTTTTTTTTGTCTTTTCGAGACAGGGTCTCCCTGTAGCCCCAGCTGTCCTGGAACTCACTCTGTAGACCAGGTTGGCCTTGAACTCAAAAGGATCCGCCTGCCTCTGCCTCCCAAGGGCTAGGATTAAAGGCGTGCACCACCACACCCGGCCTAGGAGTCCACCTTGTTGATAAAAAATCTCTCTTATTTCCACTACTGCAATGCATACTCCAGGCCAACTGGGCCTGGGCCTGGAGCATCCGGGTGCGCCTCCAATCTCCCACTCTCATCTTGGAAGTGCTGAGGTTATACATACACACCGCCTCATCCAGCTTATTAGATACACTCTGAGGTTTGAACTTGGGTCGTCAAGCTTGCACAGCAAGCCCTTTTACCTACTGAGCCATCTCTTTGGCCCTTCCTAGGGTTTTATTTATTTATTTTTGCTTTGAAAAAGTTAGAGATTTATTACTCTAAATTATGATGAAAACATATGATGTGAAATATGTGCAACTGAATGAAGAGATAACTACCTGTTCCACGTGTAATCTGAGTTACTGACAGAGATCAGGTACATACATACTTGAAACTGGTTCCTTTATAGATGTGAGGTAGCACAGATCAGCAGGCCAATGAAACAGCTCTACAAGGCACCTTTTTTCGTTTGCTCTTCCTAGGGTTTTTAAACCATCCACCCACTGGCTGATGGACACGTGGATTGCTGTCCAGTGTTGGTTTTATGAATCATGCTATGGAGCCTTCCACATATGTTTTCATTTCTCTCTCAAAGACTCCTCAGGGTGGAATTGCTAGGTTACACATGAAGTGTATGCTTAGCTTTTTAAGAAATGACCATATTGTTTTCTCCCTGTGGCTGCAGACTGACACTCTCAGCAACAGAGGAGGAGCAGGCTCTTAATCCCTTTAAGTCTATTTCTTTTCCATTTCCAGTTCTTCCCCACCCCCTACCAACCTTTCAATTTATTTAAGAAACTGGGTCATTTGTTCATTATGGTTTCCCACAGTCTGATTTTGGTGATGATGTCACAGTATCTGAACAGGAAAGGAAAGGAAGGGGAAGGGGAGGGGAAGGGGAAGGGGGAAGGGGAAGGGGAAGGGAAAGGGAAAGGGAAAAGGAAAGGAAAGGAAAGGAAAGGAAAGGA
>VZQC01011699.1:2307445-2329188 GCA_009823505.1 Rhizomys pruinosus
GCCTCTGCCTCCCAAGTGCTAGGATTAAAGGCGTGTGCCACCACGCCGAGCAATGTTGAACACTTTTTAGATGTTTCTCAGCCATCTCTAATTCCTCACTTGTGAAGTCTCTCTTCAGCTCTTTGCTCCATCTTTCGAGTGGGTCATTTGTTTTCTTTCTTTGTTTTTTGAGTAATTTATACATTCTGGAAATCAATGCTTTGTCAGATGTATCTGTGGTGAAGGTTTCCTTCCACTCTGTAGGTTTTCTCTTCACTTCCTTGATTGTTTCTTTTGATGTACAGAAGCTTTTGAGTTTAATGAGGTCCCATTTGTCAACTGTTGACCTTAATTCTTGCACAGCTGCTGTCTGATTTAGGAAGTCTTTTCCAACACCTATATCTTGTAGTCTGCTGCCAACTTTTTCTTCTATGGCCTTCAGTGTTTGAGGTTTCACATTGTAGTCTTTGATCCATCTGGAATTGACTTTTAATTTTTAATTTAAATTTTTTTTATGTGTATGAATGTACTGTCTGCATGTAGGTTTGCACACCCGTGTTGTGCAATGCCATGGAGGTCAGAAGAGGGTGTCGGGTTCCCCTGGAACTGAAGTTAAAGACAGCTCTCAGCCGCCATGTGGTGCTGGGGATCGAACCCGGGTCTTCTGCAAGAGCAGTCGGTGCTCTTAACCGCTAGGCCATCTCTCCAGCCCCTGGAGTTGACTTTTGTACAGGGCGAGAGGTAGGGGTTTAATTTCATTTCATACAAGTGGTAATCCAGCTTTGCCAACACCACTTGCTGAAGATGCTGTCTTTCCTCCATTGTGTCTTCTTGGCCCCCTTGTCAAATATGAGGTGGCTGAAATTGTTTTATTTTTTTTTTTTATTTTTTTTTTTATGTGTATGAATGTACTGTCTGCATGCAGGTCTGTGCACCCGTGTCGTGCAATGCCGCGGAGGTCAGAAGAGGGTCTCGGATTTCCCCGGAACTGGAGTTCTCCTGGAATTGGAGTTACAGACGGTTCTTAGCCACCATATGGGTGCTGGGGATCGAACCCGGGTCCTCTGCAAGAACATCGGCGCTCTTAACCGCTAGGCTATCTCTCCAGCCCAAGGTGGCTGAAATTGTACGTGCTCATTTGGATCTTCAGTTTTGTTCTATTGGTCAACAGGTCTGTTTTTGTGCCAGTACCAAGCTGTTTTTATGACTGTAGCCCTGTAGTATAGTTTGAAGTCTGGTATAGAGATCCCCCGTGTATACATTTTTTAAACATATAACTTAAGTGGCAAAGTGGGCTAGCTCCCCCCCCAATTGGAATCATGTATCTACTAGAAAGAATGAATGAATGACAAATTATAGTTATTTATGTTTGGATAGATATCTGGTAGACAGTTAAACATGATCCAAGGAAGCCTATCACCATCATGGGAATTAAACTGAGACTGGCCCAGTAGGGCATGAAGACTCCCAACAAAAGTCAGAAAACAGCAGTTTTATCCTCTATTATGTGCAGGCCCCAATCTAAGCTTCTGCTCCAAAGAAAATAAAGCAAAGACCAGAAATACATAGACGTTTTTATAGAATTTTTCATATCATCCCTTGGTAGTAAATCATATTGGTAGATTTGAGCCTTCCAGGACAGAGCAATATATGCCCCTTAGGCTATTATAGGAAAGCTAGACAGTTGGCATTTTTTTTAGAAAAAGGAGAGATTTCTTTCCTGGAAGTGTGGGCAAGGGTTGTGACATTTCCCAGTAACATGATACATTGCTGATGCCAGTATAATTTTAGTAATTTTAACAAATAAGACACATGCTAACAGGTGCTTCCTCAAAACCACAAGAGGCATCACTCTTCAAGGCACCCACAGGCTGCAGTGTTTGTGGATTGTCCGCCTCGTTTTGTCTGGGCCTGAGACTGAGCTCAATTTGAGTATAAATAGATACTTCCAAAGTCCTGTTACTTCTACAGGTATCAACAAGCTTGCTTATTGGGCCTATTATTAAGAGTACATAGGGTTCTTATCTAACACAGTTTTTAGTGCTTATTCATCTACCATATGCACAAAGTTACAATGAGATCACAGTTCATTAGTTTCACATTAGGTTAATTTCTCCCCCATTATCACTTTTAGCAATATTTGTTGTCAAAGATAAAAGCTGAACTTTCAAATTAAAATCAGAATTTTGGAAAAGTAACCATCTGTCACTATAGACTTGACAGCTTCCTAAAACTCAGAGACATTCTCAATACAATTGGGGATAACACTACTAAATGAATCCATGAATTCTGTATAGTTCACTGTATACTGCAATGGCCTGGATATGATTTGTCCCTGAGGTTCATGTCTACAAATGTAGTTCCCCAGTGCATGACACTTAAGGGGGAGACCTGTGAGGAAGTGGTCTAATGGCAGGCTCCTAGGGTCATGATTATCCTTAGAGTAAATTCTGACAGAAATAAACTGGTTTTTACAAGAGCAGGTGCTGTAGAGTATGTGCCCTTCCTGCTTTATCCTGCCATGTGGTCTCTCTCACAGATTTCTGTCACAAGATGCAATCTACCATGACACAGCCATAAGGCCCTCACCAAAGGCCAACAAAATGGACCAACTCAATCTTGAACTTCAGATTCCCAAATTGTGAGCTACTATACATCTTCACTTCATACAGTATCAGCACCCAGTCTTGGGTATTTAAAAGAAAATGGACTATGTCTTGTCAATATGCAGAAGATGCACATCCTTGGTTTTATGTAACAATTCCTCTGATAAGACATTCCTTCTTGGAGTAAAGCTCATTAACATGCAGGACTGTTCTAAAGGGAGGTAAAACATTCTATCCTGCAGGGACTTTCATTAAGCCCAGGAAGGAAACAACTCAGGATCTCCAGGAAGTCCCTGAAACTGACTAGACAGACTCATTAGATCATCCCCTTTCCAAACAGACATTCTATGACCAGCTGAGCTACCTAGGAGAGACACTCACCAACCTGTTGACCTGCCTGCAAACTGTGCAGTGAGCTCCAGGTTTCCAGCTTTGGAACACCATCACCAAGTAGACGCTGTCTGTGAGTCATTTCTGCTCCTGTAAACTCAATGGTTTACCAATTTGAACTTTGGTGATACCCTTACTTTGTAAGTTCCCTATCTGGGGTGAGCAGAAGGTTGTTTATATCTCCCTGGGAATAGTCTCACACAACACAGTAGGGAACTAACTTACTTTGTTAGTTCCCTATCTGGGGTGAGCAGAAGGTTGTTTATATCTCCCTGGGAATAGTCTCACACAACAGTAAAGTGATAATTTCCAAATAACCACCTGAGTAAAAGATCCATCCAAGATTCAAGAAAGACAAATGGACTTCTTTGGTTTGGATTTTATTGTTTTGTTTTGGGTTTTGATAAAAAGGTCTCACTATGTAAACCAAGCTGTCCAGGCAAGCCCCAAACTCTCAATCCTCCTAATTCAATCTCCAAAAGGGGATTTCAGACAAACAAATGGGTTTTTATCAAAAAAGAATAAAAGGAAATGTTAACTGATATTTCAAATTCTATATACCAATTAGCTTTTAAATCTTTAACTTGGGGTTAGAAAGATAGCTCAGCAGTTAAGAGCAGTAGTTGCTTTCCAGAGGACACAGGCTTAGTTCCTAGCACCCATATGGCACCTAACAATCTGTAACTCCAATTCTAGGGCAGCCGACACCCTCTTCTGGCCTCCAGGGGCAATCCATGACATAGGTGTACTTACATACATCCAGGCAAAACACATAAAATTTAAAAAAAATTTTTTTTAAGTTTTTTAGCCAGGTGTGGTGGCACACACCTTTAATCCTAACACTCAGGAGGCAGAGGCAGGCGGATCTCCGTGAGTTCAGCCCAAGGCCAGCCTGGTCTACATAGTGAGCTCCAGGCCAGCTGGGACGAAAGGGAGACCCTATTTCAAAAAAAAAAAAAACAAAATAATAATAATAATAATAATAATAATAATAAATTAATTTTTAAAAAAAGAAAAAAAAGCTATTTGTGACTATTTGAAAAAAAATTAAAACACCCTTTCCTTTTCCAATTAGCTATCTGTACAAAGTTGGGCTTTTCTCATATACTTCAACAAAAACAGATTTAATGTGGAAGCAAATATAACCAGATGTTTGAAATGACTGCCACATGTAAAATACTCCTGTAATTTTACTTACCCCCCACCCCCAGATAAAATGGCACATGAGGCTTTAAGTCACTCCAGGAACATGATTTACTTCCATTTGGAACTGCCAGAGTGGGCCACCTGCAGGCACGTGGTGGAGCAGGAGCAAGATGGAGACTGGGCCCACCCATTTATAGCCATGGGGCGGGGCCTCAGGTACAGGGAAAGAGGTCAGAAGATTGACAGCCTCTGGAGGAAGTGGACATCTGTGTATCCCTCGGAATTCTGGGAAGCCCAGCCCTAACATTTATAACATTTAAAGAGTATGTTATTTTTTTTTTAATTTTATTTATGTATGTATATGAATGTACTGTCTGCATGCAGGTCTGTGCACCCGTGTCGTGCAATGCTGCGGAGGTCAGAAGAGGGTGTTGGATTCCCCTGGAACTAGAGTTCTCCTGGAATTGGAGTTTCAGACAGTTCTTGGCCGCCATGTGGGTGCTGGGGATCGAACCCGGGTCCTCTGTAAGAGCGGTTGGCGCTCTTAACAGCTAGGCCATCTCTGCAGCCCAAGTATGTTATTTTTTATAACTACTTTTAAACTTCTCAGTTTTCATGCATGGGTACATTTACATACAGGCAAAACATACACACACACACACACATACACACACACACAAATAAAAATAAATACAGGGCTGGAGACATGGCTCAGCAGTAAGAGCACTCACTGGCTGCTCTTGCAGAAAACCCAGATTCAGTTCCCAGCATCTACATGGTGGCAATCAACTATCCATAACTCCAGTTCCAGGGAATCCAACACCATCTTCTGTCTTTCACAGGCATTTCATGACATGAGTGCACTTACATACATCCAGGCAAAACACTCATACACATAAAAAATATAAATAAAAATAAATAAAAAGATTTGTTAATGTGTGTGTACATAGGCATGCATAGAAACATGATGAGATTTCTTTAGATAGGGTTTCAGTATGCAGCCCTGTGTAAACCAGGCTGGCTTCAAATTTACAGAGATCTGCCTGCTTCTGCCTCCTGAGTGCTGGGATGAAAGGCATGTATCAGTATGCCTGACTATAAATATGATTTTTTAACTTTGTTCCGAATGAACTTTAAGGGGGCTGGAAGAAATGGCTCAGTGGTTAAGAGTGCCAACTGCTCTTGCAGAGGACCCGGGTTCCATTCCCAGCACCCACATGGCTGCTAGGAATAGTCTTTAAGCTGGGCATGGTGGTGGACACCTAGCACTCGGGAGGCAAAGGCAAGCGGATCTCTGTGAGTTCAAGGGCAGCCTGGTCTACAGAGTGAGTTCCAGGACAGCTGGGGCTACAGGGAGACCCGGTCTCAAAAAAAAGAACTTTTAGCCAAACATTTAAAATACTTGAAAATTGTAAAGTACTACCTGTGTCAGATAGGCATTGCAGATGTTTCAAAACGGAAATGATAGCTATGTCAAAACTGGTAACATTTAAAAAATTTAAACTACACAATATAACATCCTATTGATGTTATGAAATTTTAGTACTGTCATTAATAGAAATGGATAATGTCAAAACTTTCATTTCCTTTTTTTCTACATTTTCATATGAGGATGGAACCTGACTAATTCCTGAGGAATGATGAGATTAGTAAATCAATACTAGTAAAGGGAGTTATATTAAAAACCGTAAAAGTTGCCAGGCGTGGTGGCACACACCTTTAATCCCAGGACTCAGGAGGCAGAGGCAGGTGGATCTCTGTGAGTTCAAGGCTAGCCAGGCCTACATAGTGAGTTCCAGGCCAGCTGGGACTACAGGGAGACCCTGTCTCAAAAACACAGAAAAAGAAAAAAAGTAAGCCAGTTGTGGTGGCACATGACTTTAGTCTCAACACTTGGGAGGCAAAGGAAGGTGGACTTCTGTGAGTTTGAGGCCAGCCTGGTCTACATAGTGATATAGTGAGTTCCAAGACAGCCAGGGCTACAGGGAGACAGTGTCCGAAAAAGACCCCCAAAAAAGTAACCCGCCAGCTAGTCATGGCAGCACCCAAGTTTTTGTTTTTTGTTTCTTCGAGACAGGGTCTCCCTGTAGCCCCAGCTGTCTTGGAACTCACTCTGTAGACCAGGTTGGCCTTGAACTCAAAAAGATCCGCCTGCCTCTGCCTCCCAAGTGCTAGGATTAAAGGTATGCGCCACCACGCCCGGCGGCAGCACCGACTTCTAATCCAGTACTTGGGTGGCAGGAGGGTCCCCGAGTTCCATACCATTGGGGCCACACATAAAGACCCTGTCTCAAAAACAGAGGGAGAGCCCAAATGGAAGCGGGAAGGAACGGATATTTGTTTTTTGGGGTTTTTTTTTTTTTTTTTGGTCCTTTTCAAGACAGGGTATCTCCCTGTTGCCCCAGCTGTCTGGAACCTCACTCTGTAGACCAGGCTGGCCTGACCTCACAAGATCCTAGCTGCCTCCTGCCTCTGAGTGCTAGGATTTAAAGGCGGGCACACCCATCCCCGGGCAGGAACAGATATTTGTGCACCAAATATGAACAGCAGTATGACTCATAGTAATAAAATGACAGATGCGGCTGGAGAGATGGCCTATAAGTGCTTAAGAGCACCTACGCCTCTTTGCAGAGGGCCGGGGTTCGATCCCCCAGCACCTACATGGTGGCTGAGAAACCGGTCTTTAACTTCAGTTCCAGGTGAATCCACACCCTGTTCTGACCTCTGCAACATTGCCACGACACGAGTGACAAACCTACATGCGACAGTAACATTTATACACATCGAAAATGAAATAAAAGATTAAAAATAAACAAAATAAAGTAAACTGGGATCAAACCCTAATTTCCACAGATGCACAGAGATGAAATATGGTGTATCCATAAAATGTGATGGAATATTCCTTAAGCTTTATTAACAGAAGAACTTCTGACATGCTACAAACGTGATAAAGCTTAAGGATATAATAATAAAAATCACGGAGCGTGAGAGATGGCCTAGTGGTTAGGAGTGCCACTGCTTTGCAGAGGACCCGGGGTTTGAATCCCCAGCACCCACATGGCGGCTGAGAACCATCGGTAACTCCAGTTCCAGGGAATCCGACACCCTCTCCGGACATTGCACAACCAGGTGCACAACCTCACATGCAGAAATCAGTACTTCATACACTCAAAGAAGAAATAAAATTTTAAAATATAAATTAAGTAAAAATCTAACTAAATCACAAGCCACAAATACTAGTATGGTTCCCCCACCCTTTTTTTATGAAAGATCTAGACTCAGAGAGACTGAGTAGCACTAAAGTAAGTACCACAGAGGCTGAGGAAGAGGGAAAAGAGACTCTTTGTATTTAAAGAATATAGACTTTCAGCCGGGCGTGGTGGCGCACGCTTTAATCCCTAAGCACTTGGGAGGGAGGCAGGCGGATCTTTGATGAGTTCAAGGCCAGGCTGGTCTACCAGAGTGAGTTCCAGGACAGCTGGGCTATAGTGAGACCATTGTCTCTGAAAAACACCAAAAAAAAAAAAAAAGAATATAGACTTTCAGTTGATCACAAAATGGAAAGAATTCTGGCAGCAAATGATTGCAAAACAATATAAATGTACTTTAATACCCTAGAAATATATACTTATAAATGATTTAAAAAAATAGGGGCTGGAGAAATGGATGAGCAGTTAAGAACACTGGCTACTTTTGCAGAGGGACCAGGGTTCAGTTCCCAGCACCCACATGGTGGCTAGCAACCATCCCTGAGTCCAGTTCCAAAGGGTCCAATACATTCAAGCAATATACTCTTATACAGAAAATAAAGATAAATATTTTAAAAAATAAAACCAGAACAAATTTAAAAATAACTGGGCATGGTGGTGTATACCTTTAATCCCAGCACTTAGGAGCCAAAGGGAAGCAGATCCTCTGTGAAGTTCAGATCAGCCCTAGTCTACATGTAAGTCGCAGCCCAGCTGGGGCTACATGGGTACCGTGTATCCAAAAGGTAAAAGTAAGAGTTGAACATGGGGCTGGAGAGATGGCTCTTGCAGAGCAACGGGTTCAATCCCAGCTTCACTGCAGCTAAGAACCATCTTTAAGCCAGGGGTGGTGGCACCCACCTTTGACCTAAGCAATCAGGAGGCAGAGGCAGGTGGATCTCTGGAGTTAAGGCCAGCCTGGTCTAATTAGATGAGTTCCAGGACACCTGGGGCTATAGGGAGACCCTGTCTCAAAAAAAAAAAAAAAAAAAAAAAGATTGAAAAAAAAAAAAAAGTATCTGGGTGTTTTGGTGCATGCCTTTATTCCCATACTTGGGAGGTAGAGCTACAAGGATGGGTTGGAGTTCAAGAACAGCCTGAGCCATGAGACCCTATCGTATAAACAAACAAAAAACAAAAGGTCATCAGGGGCTTGGAGAGATGCTCCTAGGGTTAAGAGCACACACTACTCTTGCAGAGGACCCGGGTTAATCCCCAGCACACCACATCGGCGGCTGAGAGCTGTCTTTAACTCCAGGTCCAGGGGAACTCGACACCCTCTTCTGACCCTCCTGGCATTGCACACAGGGTTGTCACAACCTACATGCAGACAGTACATTCATACGCAGACGAAAATAAATAAAGATAAAAAAAAAAAAGGGTTAAAATAGGATGGTCAATGCTGACTGTTGACTTAAGGTTTAGAATGACTTGGCAGATAAACCTCTGCATGTTTGCATGTTTGTGAGTGGATTTCTAGAGTGGGTTCATTGAGATAGGATGTTCTGCCCTAAATGTACCATCCCATGCTAAAAACTGAATTTAAAAAGGAGCAAAGGAGCTGAGTACCAGTGTGTTCTCCCCTCCCTGCTCTGTGCTTCCTGCTTTCAGATGCAATGTGATCGGCTGCCCCAAGCTTCTGCAACTTGCCTTCTCTACTACACTGGACTGTACTCTCAAACTGTGAGCCAAAATAAACCCTTCTTTTGTCAAGAACTGTGGAACAGCAACAAGAACAGTAACTAATACAACAGTAAATTTACTGCCATGTATATTCCATCTCAATTTTTTTAGAAGTCAGATAAAATTTTAAAACAACTATTTAATAACAGAATGAAAGTAACCCCGCCTTCAGTTTATCTTGGTTTTTTGTTTTGTTTTCAGTATTTTTGAGACAGGGTCTCCCTTTAGTCCCAGCTGACCTGGAGCTCACTCTGTAGACCAGGCTGGCCTTGAACTCACAGAGATCCGCCTGCCTCTGCCTCCCAAGTGCTAGGAGTAAAGGTGTGCACCACCTCGCCCGGCTGTCCTGATGTTTTTATCCTGAATACAGCACCACAGACCCAGGAGCAATCCTGAAGCTTTTCACTGTGAATAAGCAATGCTGATCATATATTCTGGCCCCAATGCACATCTAGTAATTATAGTTTATTTTCAGAGAATTTCTAGTAAGTCACTGAAAAATCCATTCCTACTTTTAGAAGATTACTTCTTAAACCAAACAATACCTGTGCCCAATTGGGCAAGAAACAAATCACTAAAACCAAAAGAGTCTACAACTCTGTCTTTCCATGTTATGCAGGTTCAATGAACCAATCAGAAGCCCAGAAACCAGGAAAATACAACTTAAAGACAAAATGGTATAATGCTGAGAAAAAAAAATCCTAAAAACATTACAGATACACTTGAATTAATTAATCAACCAGTAAATCTCAACTGAAATCAAAGGCTCCTGTGTGGTACTACCTGCTTTTCTCCAATTAGATAGATATTCTAACTTAAGTTACTTTTGCTACAGAGTTTACTTTTTATTATCTAATTTCTAATTTTTATTTCTTATCTGATTTCTACTTTCTAGCAATGGATAGAACTGTAAGAGATACAGAGTTTTGTGTTTTTGAGGCAGAGTCTCATCTGTGGCCTCAAATGGTCTGAAACTTGCTATGGAGACCAGGCTGGCTTCAATCTCAGAGATCCACTGCCTCTGCTGAAATTAAAAGCATGTAATACTACGCGCTGAAAAATACAGACTTTTAAAATGTAATTTTTTTGTTTTATTTTTTCAATCATTTGAATTAATATTAGAGGTCAGGGATAGTAAGAATCAGGGAAGATGCTTTTCATTTACACAATTTTGACAGAAATACATATTCATTACAAATTGTAAGAGTATGTTGGGCTGGAGAGATGGCCTAGCAGTTAAGAGCACCGACTGCTCTTGCAGAGGACCCAGGTTCGATCCCCAGCACCCACATGGTGGGATTCCAGGGGAATCCGACACACTCTTCTGACCTCCGCGGCATTGCACGACACGGGTGCACAAACCTACATGCAGACAGTACATTCATACACATACAAAATAAATAAAATGTAAAAAAAAAAATTTTTTTTAATAAATAAATAAATTTAAAGCCTGGAGTGGGGGCGCACGCCTTTAATCCTAGCACTTGGGAGGCAGAGGCAGGCGGATCTTTGTTGAGTTCAAGGCCAGCCTGGTATACAGAGTGAGTTCCAGGACAGCTGAGGCTACAGGGAGACCCTGTCTCGAAAAGACCAAAAAATAAATAAATAAATGAATTTTTAAAAATTAAAAAAAAAAAAGAGTACGTCAGTTGTGGCACACATCTTTAATCCCAGCACTCACAAGGGAGAGGCAGGCATTTGTGAGTTCAAAATTGGCCTGGTTTATAGAGAACTCCAGGCCAGCCAGGACTACAGAGTTAAACCTTGTCACCGAAAAGAGAAAAGTTGTAAGAATACAACTACTACACTGGCAAATGGTCCAGTATCAGCCAGAAATATATTAAAGATATGAACAAGCTACAAATAGTAATTCCAAATTAAATTCTAATGGTAACTGAACATGGGCTGTAGACACACTCAGATGTCCTGCAGTTAAGACTGAATTTATAAGCATGACTAAAAAGTTTAAAGCAAGGAAGGTATTACTGTTGGGTCCAAAAATTGCACAGAAAAACTCTCAAGCCCAGGATTCAGTCTTTGAAACAAAATTTATTTAATTTGCTGGTCTACCAGGGACCCAATTTAGGAAACCTGGTGGACCAGGGACACACCCACTCCACACAGGCATGAGTGTGACCCCAACTGTCCAACTGTCTGTTACAGAGAGCTTTTAAAGACAAAAAAAGAAAAGAAACACAAACCAAGGGAGCATTGATGATTGTTAGTGAAACAAAATTGCAAGGCTATAGAAACACAATAAAAGCAGTGGTTACCTTTAAGTTGATTGGTTGTGTTTAGCAATATGAAGCCCCTTGGAGAGTAAATGCACTCCTTCAGGGCTGGGAAAGTTAATCCTGACCTCAGGTATCTCTGGGAACTAGGAACTCAGAGGCAAGGTTGCAGGAAATGTGGTCTTGCAATTGTGGTCAGAACAGGAGGGGTAGTCATGGGAACAATTATGCTCAAGGCGGGAGGGAGTGACTATGAGAACCAAACTTACTTCCAAGGCTTGCTGTAACTAACTCAATTTTCCAGTTAACTCCTTCCTTCTGATTAACTGTTTCTGACCTGTTCCCAACACTACCAAAAGCAATGTAGTATTTATGTGAAGAGGCTGGCTTGGAGGTGTGTCACTGGTGGAGCAGCCACATTCCACTTAACCCAGGAGGCAGTTATGAGTGCTCACTTGACACAAATACATCTGCCTCCTATTTTTACACTGACAGTAATTATTTAAGAATGTTTCCAAGAGAGATTGCTCAGTAGGCAAAGGCTCTTGAAATCATGCCAGACCTGAGATTGATTCCTGACTCTTACAAGCTGACCTCTGACAGCCACATGCATCTGTGACACATATACCCACACACATTCACATGCACACACAAAATCAATAAGTGATTTTTAAAAAAGAATGTTTGGGGGCTAGAGATAACTCAGTGGTTAAGAGCACCACCTGCTCCTGCAGAGAACCCATCCCAGCACTCGAAGCTAAGAACCATCTATAACTCCAGTTCCAAGGAAATCCAATGCCCTCTTCTGACTCCTCAGGCACTGCACAATACGGGCACACTTACATGCATGCACTTAAAAATAGCAAATAAAGGGGCTGGGAGATGCCCTAGCAGTTAAGATTGCCGACTGCTCTTGCAGAGAACCTGGGTTTGATCCCCAGCACCCACATGGCAGCTAAGAACCATCTTTAACTCCAGTTCCAGGGAATCGACACCGACACCCTCTTCTTTTTTTTTTTTTTTTTTTTTTTTTGGTCTTTTTGAGACGGGTCTCCCTGTAGCTTCAGCTGTCCTGGAACTCACTCTGTAGACCAGGCTGGCCTTGAACTCACAGAGATCCGCCTGCTTCTTCTAACTTCTGCGGCATTGCAAGACACGGGTGCACAAACCTACATGCAGACAGTACAATCATACACATACAAAAATAAATAAAATTTAAAAATAAATTTAAAAATCTTAAAAAAATAAATAAAAATAAAAATAGCGGGGCTGGAGAGATAGCCTAGCAGTTAAGAACACGACTGCTCTTGCAGAGGACTTGGATTCGATCCCCAGCACCCACATGGCAGCTAAGAACCGTCTGAACTCCAATTCCAGGAGAACTCCAGTTCCAGGGGATGCTGAGACCCTCTTCTGACCGTCCGCGGCTTTGACACAACACGTGGAGCACAACCTATAATGCAGACAGTACATTATCACACATACAAAATAAATTTAAAAAATTAAAAAAATAAAAATAAAAAACATAAAAATAGCAAATAAAAAGCCAGGTGTAGTAGTACATGCCTTTAATCCCAGCACTCCAGAGGCAGAGGCAGACAGATCTCTGAATTCAAAGCCAGCTTAGTCTAGTGAGTTCCAGGAGAGCTGGGGCTACAGGGAGACCCTGTCCCAAAAAGATCAAAGAAAAGAGAGAGAGAGAGAGAGAGAGAAGAGAGAGAGAGAGAGAGAGAGAAAGGGGGAGGACCAGAACTGATCAGAGTCCAAAACGACATCTCCAGAGAAAGTAGAATGTTCTTGCTTCTCGTCACCTATGCCCCTTTTCTAAGCCTAGGGAACAATTAGCTGGAGAAGAGGGGCATGGTAGAATGTAAGGGCTGCGATTGGGGTGAATGGTGAAACTACAGCAATATAGATGACAACTTATTTGATCAACTTGATTGAACATATAAGCCACTCCAGCTGGATGTGGGAGACTTGGGTGCTGTGTGTTTGGGCACAACTGCTTGCAAATTGGTTTTACGTGAAGACGATGCTTTACTCATAATTATACTTACTTGGTTAAAAATGAAATAAATAAGTATATATATAATATATAATAATATATGGAAGGGGGAGGGGAGGGGAGGGGGAGGAGGGAGAGAGAGAGAGAAAACTCCAAACACTATCCTTATGACCTTCAAGCATTTGATGATAATTTGGTAGAGCTTGGAGGAAATGTGATCTGAAATAAAGAGAACCTAGTTTCTCCTCTGGCCACAATGACTCTGCAGCCTTATTGCCTAGTGATTATGGATAGCTAGCTCTGCCATCAGTCAAAACTATTGTGGTCCCTCTCACACCCCCTTTACTATCCCCTCAGCAACAGGTGCTGAACTCTTCATTCCTTTTTAATTAATTACAATGTTTTCCCTCTCATTAGTCACTCATTTCCAGAGAGAATTTTCCAAAACCCACAAATATCCACTAAATCCAACTAGCTGCAACTCTAACTAGTTCCTAATTAGTTTCACTAGCTACCTAGAGACCACCTCACAGGT
This sequence comes from Rhizomys pruinosus, assembly GCA_009823505.1. Classification (NCBI taxonomy): domain Eukaryota; kingdom Metazoa; phylum Chordata; class Mammalia; order Rodentia; family Spalacidae; genus Rhizomys; species Rhizomys pruinosus. Next base: position 2,321,269 of record VZQC01011699.1, read on the forward strand.
AGTCTTTAAAGGCTAGCATGTACAAACAGGAAAACATATATGTACATGAAAACCACTGCAAAGACAAGACAACAGAATAGTGACTAGATATTAGCTATCATTTTCTACCTCTTGGTTCTCAAAACACACCAAGGTATTGTGTAAAACGGTTAAGAGTCCGACCGCTCTTGAAGAGGACCGGGGTTCGATCCCCAGCAACCCATACGGCGGCCGATGAACGTCTGAAACTCCAATATCCAGGAGAACTCCAGTTTCCAGGGGAATCCGATACCCTCTCTGACCTCCGCGGCATTGCACGACACGGTGCACAAGACTTGCATGCAGACAGTACTTCATACACATACAGAAATAAAATAAAAGATGTATTCTTACTGTAATTATGCAGTACTGTTTTTCCATTGATATGCACTGTCAATTTTAGAGCTACAAGTCACAGAAAGTTTTGTCTTATTCTGATCACCACCAGTTCCTTTACATGCACAAACATATGATACACGTCTCTCTGATGTGGGAGAGTTGTTTTTCTATTTAATTAATTACTCCTACTAATTTCTCCCAAGAAACTGTTTTACCACCATTTATTTTTGAGACAGGGTCTCCCTTTAGTCCCAGCTGGCATGGAGCTCACTCTGTAGACCAGACTGCCCTTCAACTCACAGAGATCCGCCTGCTCCCAAGTGCTGGGATTAAAGGCGTGCACTACCATGCCCAGCTACTCCAATTTTTATACCCACTAGTGCTTCTGCACTTAATGAAGTGGTCAATAGGGTACTGAGCACAGCACAGTAGCTCAGGATTTTTGTTTGTTTGTATTTTTGCTTTCTGCTTTTGAGACATGATCTACCTAGCCCTAGCTGGCCTGGAACTCATTCTGTAGACCAGGCTGGCCTTGAACTCACAGAGATCTACCTGCCTCTGCCTCCCTAGTGCTGGGATTAAAGGCATGCACCACCATGCCCTGCTTAAAGATGGTTCTTAGCCGCCATGTGGGTGCTGGGAATCGAACCTGGGTCCTCTGCAAGAACAGTCGGCAATCTTAACCACTGAGCCATCTCTCCAGCCCCAGTAGCTCAGTTTTTTAAGGAAGTGGGAAACAATATAGACTAAATGGGGTTCTCTATGTGAATCTTGGATCAACATCAACCATCTAGACTCTGGGTCTCCTGTAAGCCTAAGGCTAATGAGTAAAAGAATTCGGGGGGGGGGGGGGACCTATTGGTAGACTGCCATTTTCAGAAAACCACAGTGTGCTGGATAGCTTTAGTGTCAACTTGACACACCTGGGTTGAGGGAGCCTCAGTTGGGGAATTGGACAGGTGGTTGTGTACCGTATAAGAGGGCAAGGTGGGCATGAGCTAGGGGAGCAAGCCAGTGAACAGCACTCCTCCATGGCCTGTGCTTCAGCTCCTGCCTCCAAGTTCCTGCCTTGGGCTCCCTAAGTGATGAACTGTGACCCAGGAGATATAAGCTGAATAAACCCTTTCCTCCCCAAGTTGGTGTTGGTCAGAGTGTTTTGTCACAGCAATGGAAGACAAACTACAACACACAGCAAGGTAAATTTTCAAAGGAAGTTACTACCTATTTATTTACCATGCCTCATTTAAAAATCCAGTTTTAAGAGCATGAACATCTAATTAGTACAGAGAGAAAGAATAGAGCCTGCAAAACAAAACTGTTTGATTACTAGTTTTAAAAAGAGTGGGAGTTGCCGGGCGTGGTGGTGCACGCCTTTAATCCTAGCACTCGGGAGGCAGAAGCAGGCAGATCTTTATGAGTTCAAGGCCAGCCTGGTCTACAGAGTGAGTTCCAGGACAGCTGGGGCTACAGGGAGACCCTGTCTCGAAAAGACAAAAAAAAAAAAAAGAATGGGAGTTAAATATTTCTTAGAGGAAATCTACACCTGAAATTTAGGTGTTAAAATGCTGTGTACCAGGGGCTCAGTAGTACCAGGGGCTCAGTAGTATCCAAAGTCAAGGTGTGCTGGACTTGGTCGTGCTACCTGTAATGCCAGCATGCAAGAGCTGAGGACTTCCACTTGGAGGCTAGCCTTGGCAACACAACAAGTCCAAAGCTAGCCTGAGTTACAGAGCAGTGACACCCTATCTTGAAAAATTAAAGTTGGCAAGACAGTTAAGTGCCACCAAGCCTGACTACCCAAGTTTGAACTTCAGGACCCACAAGGTGGAAGCAGAGAACAGACTCCCAAGTTGTCCTCTGACATCCATACATGCACCATGGCACAACTGCCCAAATACCTAACACACAAAGTAAATAAATATAAAAACAGAATTTAAAATGTTATGGGGCTGGAGAGATGGCTCAGTGGTTAAGAGCACCGACTGCTCTTGCAGAGGACCTGGGTTCGATTCCCAGCACCTACATGGTGGCTAAGAACTGTCTTTAACTCCAGTTCCAGGGAAATCCAACACCCTCTTCTGACCTCCGCAGCATTGCATGACATGGGTGCACCTAGCTACATGCAGACAGTACGCTCACACACATAAAATAATAAAATTTAAAATAATAATAGATATAACATAAAATAAAGTAAAATTTATGAAGTTTGAAATATTTAAGGAATTAGCAAGACACTATCTAAAACAGGGAAACAGCTTTAAAAATAAAAAATCTAATCAGGGAAATACAATGCAATATGCAAGTAGGACATGTGGCCAAGAAAGAACTGATGAACTGGAGAGAATATTGCAAATATTTGAGCTTCAGTAGTATATGGGAGATAGATTTTCTTTTTTTAATGTTTTAAAATAAGGAAGACAGGGGGCTGGAGAGATGGTGCAGCAGCTAAGAGCACTGGATGCCCTAACAGAGGATCCTAGTTTGGTTACCAGCAACCACATAGTGGTTAACAACCATGGGTAACTCCAGCTCCAGGGGATCTGAGGCCCCCTTCTGGCCCCTGTAGTCACTGTATGACATGGGTGTATTTATATTCAGGCAGACAAGATACTCATACACATAAAATAAAAATAAATAAGAACTGAAAAAATAAGGAAAACTGATTAATGGACACAGATCTAATCAAAACTATACAATAAATAATAATAATGGAGAAGAAATGTCCGTGGACATTATTATTTTTCCATACCTGATAAAAAATCCAGAAGGACAAGAAGCTCAACACACGCCAACTGGAATAAATACAAACAAAATCTGGGGCTGGAAAGATAGCCTAGCAGTTGAGAGCACAGACTGCTCTTGCACAGGACCGGGGTTCGATCCCCAGCACCGACATGGTGGCTGAGAACCATATTTAACTCCAGTTCCAAGGGAATCCGACGCCTTCTTCTGACCTCCGCAGCATTGCACGACATGTATTTGCACAGACCTACATGCAGACAGTACATTCATACACATAATAAAATAAATAAAAATTTAAAAAAAAATCTATGCCTGTCCATATTTTAGTAAAACTATATAATAAAAACATTAGGAGACATGTTTAAAAGAACCAGAGAGAAAAGACATTTCTCACAAAAGAATGCAAGTGCAGAACAACATCCCAACAGTAACACAGAAGCCAATACAGCAGTGTGTCAAAGCACTGGAAGAAAATGCAGAATCCTGTTTTGAATGCAGGGTACAGAATTAAGTTCCCAGGAAAAACATATTTAAGCTATACAGTTTAATATATAAAGACATTTTAAGGAATAAAAGATAATCTAAAGCCAACTAACCTCACAATTTAACTTCCAAAGAATATTCTTTAGATAAAAGGAAAAGAAGACAGAAAGGTCTAAAATGAAGAAACTAAGAAAAAAAGAAATGTATAAAAACATAGGAAAAGTATTATATGTTCAAAATGGAGCAACTGCAGTAACAGTAGTGACAGCAAACTCTTCTATGTTAGGCAATGGTAGGTTCTGTGTTTCTAACTTAAAAGCCTTTACCCTTAGAGGGCTGGAGAGATGGCTTTGGCAGTTAACAGCTCTGGATACTCTTACAAAGAACCTGAGTTCCATTCCCAGTACCTACATTGCAGCTAATAACCATTCTTGACTCCAGTTCTAGAAGGTTCCCCCCTCTTATGGCCTCCACAGGCATTGCATGACATGGATGCACTTACATACATGCAGGCAAAATACTAATATACATAAAAAATAAATAAATAAAATCAAAAAAATTTTAGGCCTCAACCTTGGGTCAGGAGTGGTGGTATTTGCCTATAGTCCCAGCACTCAGGAAACAGAAGCAGGACTCTTCCAAGTTCAAGTTTAGTTTGGTATACTGAGTACCAGGCCAACCAGGGCCACAGAGAGAGACTCTATTTCAAAAAAATAAAATAGTACCATAAATAGCCTTAACCTTATGAAAAATGTCCTTTTATTGCCCAAATTTTACATGAGGAAACTGAGGCATAAAAGAGATTAAATACTTCACCAAACATTATTCATGTGGTAAGTATTAGAGTTGGGAGCAGCCTATGAATCCTCTGAATATGAATTAAAATGCTTTCTCTCTCTCTCTCCTCTCTCCCTCTCTCTCTCTCTCTCTCTCTCTCTCTCTCTCTCTCTCTCTCTCTCTCTCTCTCTGTAAGCTACATCAAAAGAAGTGTTTTGCAGGCTTCCTTAAATACTCAGAACATTAGTGGGGCTGGAGAGATGGCTCAGCGGTTAAGAGTACTGACTGCTCTTGCTCTTGCAAAGGACCCAGGTTTGATTCCCAGGACTCACATGGAAGCTAAGAACCATCTTTAGTGCCCAGCGTGTTGGCTGGCCCACGCCTTTAATCCCAGCACTTGGGAGGCAGAGACAGGTAGATCTCTGTGAGTTCAAGGCCAGCCTGGTCTACAGAGCAAGCTCCAGGCCAGCTGGGACTAAAGGGAGACCCTGTCTCAAAAAGACTTAAAAAAAAAATAATGTTATGAAGTGCCAAATGTTTAACATAAGAAGTTTGAAAAGGATAGCATAAATCAAAAACAGTCAAATAAACAAAAAAGGAAATGATAAAACCTGAATTAAACAAAGTGAAAAGAGGAACATAAGAGAAGCTAAACAAAGCCAAATTCTGATTCTTTGAAAACAATCATCAAAGGCACAAACTTACTAAAATCAGTATGAATACTAGAAAAGAATAAGGAGTTATAACTACAGACCCAGTGAAACAAAGATCAAATAATGCAACTGCTTGTTTGTTTGTTTGTGAGACAGGATCTCCCTATATCCCTAGCTTTTCTGGAACTGTACACCAAGATAGCCTCCGTCTCACAGAGATCCATCTGCCTTTACTGGGATTAAAGGCATGTGCCATCACAGGCACATAAATAACTCTTGAGATTAAAAAAAAAAAAAAAAGTGTTGCCGGGCATGGTGGCGCACACCTTTAATCCTAGCATTTGGGAGGCAGAGGCAGGCGGATCTTTGTGAGTTCAAGGCCAGCCTGGTCTACAGAGCGAGTTCCAGGACAGCCAGAGCTACAGGGAAACTCTGTCTCAAAAAGAACAACAACAACAACAAAAGTAGTAACATGAAATTTCTAGGAAACAAAATTTAACAAAATTAGCTGAGGCAGGAATATAAATGTTTCATAACCACTACAGAAAATGAGTCAGTAACTCAAAATCATCCTGCAAAGAAAACATAGGCTATAGAATTTTTAAGTTCTACTAAACATTCAAAGAACAGACTACAAAACTACTACACATACCCAAAGATCTCATGTAGCAGTAGTAACACCCAGAACTGCTTCGGTGTGGCTATTTATTATATCTTGATGCGAAAACCAGACATGGGAGGTATCATTTGGGGCTGAAGAGATGACTCAGCGGTTAAGAGCACCGATTGCTCTTGCAAAGGACCCGGGTTCGATCCCCAGCACCCACATGGCAGCTAAGAACCGTCTTTAACTCCAGTTCCAGGGGAATTCTGACACCCTCTTCTGACCTCCACTGCATTGCACAACACGGGTGCATAAACCTACATGCAGACAGTACATGCATACACATACAAAAATAAATAAAATTTTTTTAAAAATTTTAAAAGAGCACCAACTGGGGACTGGAGAGATGGCCTAGCGATTAAGAGCGCCAACCGCTCTTACAGAGGACCCGGGTTCGATCCCCAGCACCCACATGGCGGCTAAGAACCGTCTGTAACTCCAATTCCAGGAGAACTCCAGTTCCAGGGGAATCAGAGACCCTCTTCTGACCTCCGCGGCATTGCACGACACGGGTGCACAAACCTGCATGCAGATAGTACATTCATACACATACAGAAATTTAAAAAAAAAAAAAAGCACCAACTGCTCTTGCAGAGAACCTGGGTTCGATTCCCAGCACCCACATGGCGACTAAGAACCACCTTCAAAAAATTAAAAATTAAAAAAAATTAAAAGAAAAAAAGAAGGACCTTCAAAGCCGGGCATGGTGGTGCATGCCTTTTAGAAAATAAAAAGGGGGTGGGGCTGGAGAGATGGCCTAGCAGCTGGGAGTGCCGACTGCTTTTGCAGAGGACCCAGGTTCGATCCCCAGCACCCACATGGTGGCTGAGAACCGTCTGTAACTCCAATTCCAGGAGAACTCCAGTTCCGGGGGAATCCGACATTCGACCAAACCTACATGCAGACAGTACATTCATACACATAAATAAATGAATAAATAAAATAAAATAGAAAAAAAAAAAGACTTTCTCTTTGTCTCTTTGGCCAGGCGTGGTGGCACAGGCCTTTAATCCCAGCACTCAGGAGGCAGAGGCAGGCAGATCTTTGTGAGTTTGAGGCCAGCCTGGTCTACACAGTGAATTCCAAGAAAGCTTGGGACTACAGGGAGAATCAAAAAGATCAAAAAAGAAAAAAAATAAAATAAAAATCCTAACAAAACATAAGTTGATCCAACAGAATTGAAAGAAAATGCTAGACTATGATCAAATTAGGTTATATCCAAAAGATATGAGTACTTTAATATCAGAAAACTCTAGGCTATCAATTACAATCTACTACATCATACTAAAAGATTAAATGGGACCAGGTGTAGTGGTGCATGCCTTTAATCCCAGCACTCGGGAGGCAGGCAGATCTCTGTGAGTTCAAAGCCAGCCTGATATACAGAGTGAGTTCCAGGACAGCTGGGGCTACATGGAGACCCTGTCTCAAAAAAAAAAAAAAAAAGGCAGAAAGATTTCTTTCATTTTTTTTCTTTTTTTTTTAATTTTTAATTTTTATTTATTTCTGAATGTGTATCAATGTACTGTCTGCATGCAGGTCTGTGCACCCGTGTCGTGCAATGCCGCAGAGGTCAGAAGAGGGTCTCTCGGATTCCCCTGGAACTGGAGTTAAAGACGGTTCTCAGCCACTATGTGGGTGCTGGGGATCGAACCCGGGTCCTCTGCAAGAGCAGTCAGTGCTCTTAACCACTAGGCGATCTCTCCAGCCCCAAGGTCAGTTTCTTATACTGTTTGGCATAGTTAAGAATTGTTTGGGGGCTGGAGAGATGGCTCAGTGGTTAAGAGTGCTGACTGGTCTTGCAGAGGATCTGGGTTAGATTTCCAGCACCCACATGGCGGCTAAGAATTGTTTTCAGGACAGGTGTGGTGGCGTAAGTCTTTAATCCTAGCACTCGGGAGGCAGAAGCAGGCAGATCTCTGAGTTCAAGGCCAGCCTGGCCAGCCTGGTCTACAGAGTGAGTTCCAGGCCAGCTGGGACAACAGGGAGACCCTGTCTCAAAAGACACAATTTTTTTTTCCCCCACAGGGCAGGGGAGATGGCTCAGTAGTTAAAAGCATTGACTGCTCTTGCAGAGGAGCAAGGTTCTATTCCCAGCACCCACATGGTGGCTAACAATCCCCTCAGTTACAGGGGATCCAGTGCCCCACCATCTCATGTTCCTGGGTATTGCATGACATGGGTGCACTTAACACACATGAAGGTAATACACTCATACCCATTTAAAAAAAAAAAAAATATATA
>VZQC01011699.1:2333869-2344310 GCA_009823505.1 Rhizomys pruinosus
TCCTCCTCCTCCTCCTCCTCCTCCTCCTCCTCCTCCTCCTCCTCCTCCTCTTCCTCCTCCTCTTGTATATTTTTGAGAGAGGGTCTCCCTTAATTCCCAGCTGGCCTGGAGCTCACTCTGTAGACCAGGCTGGCCTTGAACTCACAGAGATCTGCCTGCCTCTGCCTCCCAAGTGCTGGGAGTACCTATTTCTTTTTTGTTTTTGGTCTTTTTGAGACAGGGTCCCCCTGTAGCCTCAGCTGTCCTGGAACTCACTCTGTAGACCAGGCTGGCCTTGAACACACAAAGATCCGCCTGCCTCTGCCTCCCGAGTGCTAGCATTAAAGGCGTGCGCCACCACGCCTGGCTGGGAGTACCTATTTCTTTTTTTTCCTTTTTTTTTTTTTAATTTTATTTATTTTTGTATGTGCATGAATGTATTGTCTGGATGTAGGTTTGTGCACCCGTGTCGTGCAATGCCGCGGAGGTCAGAAGAGGGTGTTGGATTCCCCTGGAACTGGAGTTCTCCTGGAATTGGAGTTACAGACGGTTCTCAGCCGCCACGTGGGTGCTGGGGGTCGAACCCGGGTCCTCTGCAAGAGCAGTCAGTGCTCTTAACCACTAGGCTATCTCTCCAGTCCCGGGAGTATCTATTTCTAAAGAACTAATGTCATGAGTACTATCACTGACACACAGACTAGTCTACAAAAGTTACTTCACACCCAGACCCTGTATGCCTGGAATCCCAGAATTCCTGAAGCAGGGGAGGCAGGACAATTTAAGGTCTGCCTAGATTACACAGTGAGACCTTTTCTTTTTATTTTATTTTTTTTTGAGAACTTTTCTAAAAAGCCAAAACAAAAGCCAAACATGGCAATTCACACCTATAATTCCAGAATCGGTAGAGTAAGGCAGGAGGATTATGGTTAAGTTTGAGACCAATCTGATCTAAATGGAGAATTCAGGCTAGCCATGGTTACACATAGCAAAACCCTGCCTCAAAGTCTACCTTACAATAATGCACCAAGTCTATAATGCCAACAACATTTTCTCCACTGTTCTTTAATAGCTCCTAGAAAATCTCATTTCCTAGCTCACCTATAGTCAGTCCCAGCTACTCAGGGGCAGAACTGCCAAAGTTTAGACACTGGCAATCCCTTTCTTCCAAAATTCACATATCATGCTACATGGGTGAGACTGGAGGGGAAGCAATAAAGATGCAGTGGCAATGTTGGAGACTGTTCATTTCAGCTCCCAGGAAACTAGAAGAGTACAAGCACTGCACAACCTATGAATGGTAATGTTCCCACCTACAAAGCTCGGTCTACAGAAGAATTCAGAGGAGCAGGGGTTTACAACTAGAGGTAGAATGAATGCCTAGCAGGAACAAAGCCCTGAATTTAATCCCCAACCCACAGGGGAGGGAGGGTAAAAGGGAGGGGGGGGAACCAAAAAACAGGAACTTAAAACCCATTTTCCTCAAGCATGCTGCTTGAAGTTTCACCTGTATTTGTGCTTTTCAGTACACACTGAAGTCCAGCTCTCAGAACTTTCATTCTAACTGATAGAACAAGAGAGAAATCATCTGTGATCTTGACTAAGACATTTTCAGCATCTCACACACTCACCTATTTTTTTTTCAACAAGACCTACTTTCCCTGACACTGTTGTCTGTGTAAAGAACATGCATTCAAGGGCATAAGACTGCAATGGAAACGGTGGAAGCAAGAGACACAACATCAAAACTCTAGTGAGGTTCTGGGTAAGTCCCTCGGCAACTAGAGCCATTTTCTCCACAGGGAAGATGACAAAGTTGGGTCAGATTCCCGAAGCCAGGTTACAAGTTTCGTAGGCATCTCTTTCGTAGGCATCCAGTTACTGAAGTCCCTAAGTTCCTTGTCAAAATTTGAAATCTGTACTGATTACTTTCTGAGCTTTTTGGCTAATGGCAAAGTATGTAATGAGAATTTTGTATCTACTTTAATAAGAGTCACACACACTAAACTTCCATCTCCAAGTTAGACTTAGACTATATACTTGGGAAGCACCAATGTCTGAGAAGGGGAAATACAGAGGATGACCACCTGAAGCCAATTCCAGAGCAATTGCCTCATCCGTCCTCCATGATTATTTAACCACTCAAGACTCAGTTTCACTATCAACAAAATGGGTTCATCTACAGGTGCCACATAAACTCTAAGACAGAAGAAAAGACAGCCTTGAAAGTTGTCACACTAAAGCCAGTGGAACTTGGAGCATGTTACCTCTAGATCAGGAAAGATTTCATTAGTGAATGGCTTACAAATTGAGGAAAAGAATTTTGAAAACTGAGGGAAAGTTTAGAAAAGACAAACACCAAATCAATAAATAGGTGCTAATTTTAGCTAAAGTAGTCCAAAGGGAAAGTGATCTGGGTCCAGCAATGCACAGGTTACTGAAGTCTAGACCCTGGCCCAATGGGCACTAGCACACTGGGAGAAGACAGGGGCACAGATACACTTTATTTATTTATTTATTTATTTATTTATTTATTTATTTATTTATTTATGTGTATGAATGTACTGTCTGCATGTAGGTTTGTGCACCCATGTCGTGCAATGCCGAGGAGGTCAGAAGAGGGCGTCGGATTCCCCTGGAACTGGAGTTCTCCTGGAATAGGAGTTACAGACGGTTCTCAGCGGCCATGTGGGTGCTGGAGATGGAACCCGGGTCCTCTGTAAGAGCAGTCGGCACTCTTAACCGCTAGGCCATCTCTCCAGCCCCCAGATACACTTTTTAAACTTCTTTTTTTTTTTTTGTGGAGACAGTGTCTCCAGACAGGTCTCCCCAGTTGGCCTGGAACTCACTCTGTAGACCAGGCTGGCCTTGAACTCACAGAGATCCACCTGCCTCTGCCTCCTGAGTGCTAGGATTAAAAGGCGTGTGCCACCATGCCCAGCTTAAAGATGGTTCTTAGCTGCCACGTGGGTGTTGGGAATTGAACCCAGGTCCTCTGCAAGAGCAGTGCTCTTAACCACTGAGCCATCTCTCCAGCCCCCAAACTCTTCTTTTTATAAGATCCCTTGGTCGGGGCTGGAGAGATGGCCTAGCGGTTAAGAGCGCCGACCGCTCTTACAGAGAACCCGGGTTTGATCCCCAGCACCCACATGGTGGCCGAAAACCGTCTGAAACTCCAATTCCAGGAGAACTCCAGTTCCATGGGAATCTGACACCCTCTTCTGAACTCCGCAGCATTGCATGACACGGGTGCACAAACCTGCATGCAGACAGTACATTCATACACATACAGAAATAAATAAAATTAAAAAATAAATAAATAAATAAGATCCCTTGGTCACCATGTTTTATCACAGCAACAAAAAAAGAACTAATACACTATCAAATTTCATAGTAACTGCCTTTTCAAAAATAATTTTTAATATGTCTTCTACAACTAGATCTATAATAGAATGGGCTTAAGGAGCAAAGAAAGTAAAAAATAAAAGGCCTCAGAATAAACAGATAATCCAGTCAAGGCCAAAATGGCAACACAACAACAGCAGAACAGAAGTGGTGCTGGTACGGACACAGCTCTTGTCAAAAATGCTTAAGATCAGGGGGTTCTCAGAGTTCAGTGTTTTTCGAACTTTCAAATATTAAAAGGCTTTACTAGCTAAGATCCCTAATTGAAAATCTAGAATCTGAGACGCTTTTTTCAGACTGGGAATGATCAACCTCCACAGCTCTGTAGCCACATTCCTAGGTGGCAACCTGGGTCTCACAGCCCTGGAGTGGACCTTTCTGTGGCTCTAGTCCCTGAGCAAACAGGATGTGAGAAAATGAAAATGTACGCAAACATTGCAAATGTTGCCTAGCTACCACACAGAACTCAATAAACACTGGATATTGCTACTGCTATTTTATTTATATCCTACCAATTTGTAAAATCTAGAATAAAGTAAAAGGATATTTGGAGGCATTACTTATTCTGATTCTAGTTAAAAAGAAAGGATAAACAGTAATACAGAAAGGGGGTAAATTATCTCCAATTAAAACTAAAAAGCATAACCCTGAATGGCCTCAGTATGTTAGTGAACCACTAGAAGAGAAAGGCCAAGCTGAGCAATGTTTCTGCATTACTAAGGCCCCATCGCACATCTCCACATTCACACCTCCCAGAGAGCACACCGGTTTACAAATGTTTAAACCAAGGCTCAAAGAACATAGTTAAGTTTTGGAAAACTTACTAGTCTCTGAGTGACAGAAATAATATCTGACATCTCTCTCCAATACCCATTTCTTCCACCAGTACATTGCCAAGATTAACAATGGTCATTTCCACTCCAGGCCCACGTTGCTTTGGAATAGGGAAGAAAAGCTGTGATTATTTGATGAAAACAAAATAAATTAAGGCCAAATCTAACTGGTCTCAGATGCCAAAATTTATCTAGAGGAAATAACAAATGACTTAACAGGAGAAAATAGTGAAATCTGAAGAGCAATATGTTGGGGAGAGAGGTATTATTATTATTACTGTAGTATACTGTTTTATGGTGACTTTTGTTCATGGTATTATATACAATTTAGCTCTAATTATATGTTATATCTGTGACTTTCTCTCTCTTTTTTTTTTTTTTTTTTTTTTTTTTGAGACAGGGTCTCCCTATAGCCCAACTGGCCTGGAACTCACTCTGTAGACCAGGCTGGCCTTGAACTCACAGAGATCCATCTGCCTCTGCCTCCCGATGGGATTAAAGGCATGCAACTACCACGCCCAGCCTATGACTCTCTTCAGAACACACTGCACTTATTGATAACCCCAGTCTGACCAAACTGGAATTTAATTTTAAAATGAGAAAGTCTTTGCAACCCAAAAAAAGCCTCTGCCACTTTTGTGCTAACTCAGCACTTAAGGATGTGGAAGATAACACTCTCCGAGTATGGTCCAGCTTTCGAGAAAGCAATTTAGTCAAACACAGGCTATTAATCAGAGAAGTGATAAAGGCTAGAACAAAGAGTAAAACCAAAGATGTTCACAAAATATTCTATTCAGTATCATCCCATAAAATCCAGGCAGTCTGGTTACCACAGGGGAGAAAGTCATATAAAAGTAGAAAGTGCCTGGGCCCAAAATCACCCTTATCTATGCAACTGAATTAAACAAAAACAGATTAAGAGAGTTAAGTAAAATATGAAAACACGATTGCTATGGTCTAAATAAATGTTGGCATGTCCCCAGTTTGTCATGTTAGCCCCTAATGCCCAATTTAATAGTATCATGAAGTAGGGCCTTTGGGAAGTAATTGTCACCAGGACTCCATCCTCATGAGTGAGATTAGTCCCACTTTATAAAAGAGGCCCCAGTAGGGAGATCTCCCAAGACCACCTGAAGCACAGGAAAATGGCTGGAGCTAGAAGACATCATGCTGAGTGAAGTAACACAGTCCCAGAAAAACAAACGACGAATGGTATCCCTCATCTGTGGATGCTAGTGCCAATTACCTAGTTGTAAGTATTTCTTGTGTACGGCCCCTTGAGCTTTTGTCCAAGCAGTTGGGAGTGATGCATATTGGAAACAACAACAGAAAGGATTGCATCAAAGAACTGACTGAAACAGTGAACTCCTGCTCAAACCAGTCAACTTCCAAATGGAGAATATTGAGAAAGACTGAGAAAGAGATGACAAGTATGTTTGGCAGAATACATGAGCTCTGGTGGGGTGGGGGAATAGGGTGGGGGACACAGGTATAGATTTGATAATCTTGTACAAAATATATATTTAAAAAATATGTAGAGACATTATATACCATGAGATAAATAAAAAAAAAAAGAGGTCCCAGTGTTCCCCTGCCCCCTTTAGCCACATAAGGATACTGCAAGAAGGTGTAGCCCCCAGTAGACACCAAATCTACTGGTACCTTTGACTTTCAATTTCTCAAACCCCAGAAATGGGAACAATTTTTATTGGTTATAAATTATTCAGGTGGCACAAGTCTTTAATCCTAGCATCAGGGAGGCAGAAGTAGGTGCATCTCTGTGAGATCAAGCACAGCCTGATCTACATGGTAAATTTCAGGCCGGCTGGGGCTACAAGGGAGACTGTCTCAAAAAAAGAAATTACTCAGTCCACAGCATTTTGTTGCAGCAGTGAAATGATGGTAATACAAAAGAAAAAATTCAAAATGATTTCTGTTGTTGTTGTTTTTGACACAGGGTCTCCCTATAGCCTCAGCTGTCCTGGAACTGGCTATGTAAACCAGACTGGCCTTGAACTCAGAGATCTACCTCCCTCTGCCTCCCAGTGCTGGGATTAAAAGGCATGCATGCACCACCACGCCTGGCAAGATGTTTCTTTATTATTTTATTTTTATGTGTATAAGTACACTGCCTGCACGTATGTAACACCTAGGTCATACGATGCTAACAGAGGTCAGAAGGTGTTGGATTCTGCGGAACTTGAGTTACAGATATTTGTTAGCTGCCGTGTAAATGCTGGGAACCAAACCTGGATCCCCTGCTAGAGGAGCCAGTGCTGTTAACCACTGAGCCTCCTCATGATGATAAATTAGCCCATGTATTTACCTAATCCTTTCCCCAAATTCCCATTAAAATGATCAGAAATAAAATAAATGGGAAAAAAAATGGAGAAAACAGAGAGAACATCCGTCACTGGGCCTTCTATGTTTCTAAAACAAAAAACAAAATGCAAGGGAGGAGCATGAGATCAGACTGACAGAGAAGTGCCAAGAAGCCTTAGCCAGTCAGGCAGGGGGCAAGCACACTACCTCAACTACAGACTTTACAGTAAGGCCAGTTAAAGAACAACACAGACCATAAATAACTCTAGCAAGTGTTCTTGTGCCACATCAACAGACAATGAAACAAGAGAAAACGGGAGCAACACTGCAGTTAATCCTGGAGTATTGCATAACAAGACAACTAGGAATTAATACAGACGGCCTCAGCAAAGCAGTGAGACCTGTGCTACAGATCACTGACATGTACACAGAGGCCTTAACACAGAGGCACAATGGAAAAGTTAGAACACCAGAAATTCGGGGCTGGAGAGATGGCCTAGCAGTTAAGAGTGCCAACTGCTCTTACAGAGGACCCAGGTTTGATCCCCAGCACCCACATGGCGGCCGAGAACTGTCTGAAACTCCAATTCCAGGAGAACTCCAGTTCCAGGGGAATCTGACACCCTCTTCTGACCTCCACGGCATTGCACGACACGGGTGCACAGACCTGCATGCAGACAGTACATTCATACACATACGGAAATAAATAAAATTTAAAAAAAATTAAAAGAAAACCAGAAATTCAACTTAGAACCTTCTGGAATACCACCCATCCCGCTCAGCATAATAATATCTCAAAGAGAAATAGATCCTACCTTTGATCACTCTACATGAATCAGAGTTGCTTTTGTTTTCAAATTGGGTTATAATGTGTTGGTACACCAACTTGGCTGAAGGCAACCAAGCTTTCTAAGGTACATTATGATATACCTACTTGAAAATTACACTGTCTTCAAAAACTACTAAATGTCCATTACCCAATATGAATGAGTAAGCCAAATGTGGTATACACATCAAGAGAGCATCTATCATTCAACCTTGAAAGGGAAGACAATTCTGACGTATGGTACAACATGAATTTTGAAAACACTATGTTAAATGAAAAAAGCCAGTCACAAAACAATACATATTGTAGGGACAAACACTAATATGAGCCCAAAATGAGGCAGGGGAAGTTTATACAGTTCTAGTATTGGGAAATGAAAAAGGTCTAGAGTTGAATGGTGGGGAAGTTGCACATTGTTAAGATGCTTAGTATCAGGGCTGGAGAGATGGCCTAGCAGTTAAGAGCACCGACCGCTCTTACAGAGGACCCGGGTTTGATCCCCAGCACCCACATGGCGGCCAAGAACTGTCTGAAACTCCAATTCCAGGAGAACTCCAGTTCCAGGGGAATCTGACACCCTCTTCTGACCTCCGCGGCATTGCACGACACGGGTGCACACACTTGCATGCAGACAGTACATTCATACACATACAGAAATAAATAAAAAATTTTTTAAATATATTTTTAAAAAAAGATGCTTAGTATCACTGCATCATATACTTAAAATGGCTTAAATGGTAAATTTTATGTACATTTTATCACATTAATCTTTTTTAACTTTAAAAACATAAAATAGCAGGGGCTGGAGCGATGGCTCAGCGGTTGGGAGTGCCAACTGCTCTTGCAGAGGACCCGGGTTTGATTCCTGGCACCCACATGGCAGCTAAGAACCATCTTAAATAAATAAATAAATAAATAAATAAATAAATAAATAAATAAATAAATAAAATACCAGACATGGTAGTATACACCTTGTGATGGTTAATCCTGGGTGTCAACTTGACTGGACTAAGGAACAAATAAGAGAAAAAGGATCTTTGGATTGGATCACCTCAACCTGGATGGCCCACCCCAAATGTGGGTGTTACCTTCTGCTGTCAGGCAGTATAAAAGGCCACGGCAGAGGGAGCTGGTCCCCTTTTTTCCTGTGGCTTGCCTCTCTCATCTGGTGAGTTTGTCTTGCTGCTGTGATCAACCCTTTGGATCCCAGCGTGTACTGAGACTGGTAGATCTCCTGGAATCCATTGGGCCTTCAGTACCAGATTGGGACTACTGAGACATCCAGCCTTGCGGACTGAGCAGTTCCCTGGATTCTCAGCCTCTCCAGTGCAGCGCGTCTACTGTTGGACTCCTTGAACTCTGTCATGTGAGCAAATCAATAAATTGTATATAGCTATATATTCGTCCTGAGGTTGAGGCAAGAGGATCAGAGTTGGAGTCCAGGCAGTGTCTAGTTCCTACGAAACCACCCCACCACCGACTCCCACTTGTAACTGGTGCCTCAGCCACATTACAGATAACTGCCCATTGTGGCCCTCCCAAAGCTGCTGGTACCAATCAAAGTCCTGGCCATTAAATAGAAGAACACTCAATACTGTACACTCATTGATAAAAAGCTAAACAAAAAGAGTTTGTCAATACAAACTAGCAACAAGTTTTTGAAGTATTGTTACTTATATTTAAAGAGACAGGTTCAATTTCACACATACACACATAATCTTTTCTTTTTTACTTCTTTGTCCTCAACTTCTTTTGCCTCCAATATATTGTTATTATGATTAAAGACAGATTAATATTTTCAAAGATCATACACATTCACCCAAAAAACTCCAACAGTATTTTAAGTGGATGTGGTAACTCCCTCTTCACAGAGGAAACATCTGAGGGTCCAGACAGAAAAATGACTGGCTGAAGTGATAATAGCTAATCAAAGTCAGAACTGAAAACCTATTTGAACAATGCTTGTACCAAATATCTATTCCAAAAGCAAAATAACTGAAAATGTTTCATCATCAGCTACACCCCTGAAAAGCAAGGGGACTCCGAATCTGAATGCTGTGATTCAGGAGAAGCCTTCCCTTTCATTCTCCACTCTCATGCACGTCTGACTCTGAATGTGCCTCCTGAAATACCACTAACACCTTCCTGATATCCGCTCTCAGCTGCATCTGTGCCCTCCTAAAAAAGATAATGGAGGGCTGGGTGTGGTGGCGCATACATTTAATCCCAGCACTCCTGAGGCAGAGGCAGGTGGACCTCTGGGGCTACAGAGGGACCCTGTCTTGAAAACTCAAAAAAAAAAAAAAAAAGACAATGGAAGAAGAAGGAGGCATGCAATTCCTTCTAGGAGAACTAGAAAAGCTAATGAGGTAAGCTCTCTGAAGGGCTGAATACCATCTGGCATATTCACTCATGTATCCTGGTAGAGTCCTCTGGAAAGAGGGTCTGAGGCCTGTGTAGAGTGAGGGATACTAACCTGGGAATCCATCTCAGAAAACTGATTTCTGACTCATCTTTTCCTAGAGAGCACAGAGGAATGCTCTAGGCTGGTTCTAGTCCCTTAAATTGAGGAGCAGCCAGCCCATAACCGAGGTCTCTAGATATCACTGAATGCCAAAAGGGATGACTGTAAAAGCTGTGCAAATGTACTAAGGCTTGCAGAGAAGACTGCCACATCAGTGGCGCGGCCTTCCTGGATAGGATTCCCCACACCTGAGTTTTCTGTCACATGCAAATGAACTAAACTGCCAATACAACTATATTAAAAGAATTAATACTCTTTTTTTTTGTTTGGGGGTTGCTGGTTTTTTGTTTTTTGGTTTTTTTTGCTCTTTTTGAATCAGGGTCTCCCTGTAGCCCCAAGCTGTCCTGGAACTCACTCTGTAGACCAGGCTGACCTTGAACTCACAGAGATCCTCCTGCCTTTGCCAGCCAAATGCTGGGACTAAAGGCGCATGCCACCACACCCAGCCAATATCCTTTGTTGTTCTGTTGTTTCTAAATATTTCATTTATTTTTATTTTATTTTATTTACTTTTTATTAGTATGAGTGTTTTGGCCGTATGTGTGTAAGTGCACC
>VZQC01011699.1:2344735-2358863 GCA_009823505.1 Rhizomys pruinosus
AAAAAAAAAAAAAAAAAAAAAAAAAAAAAAAAGAAACATGAAGAATAACTACGATGAAGAATAATTACATCCTACCTTGAAGATCTAAGACAGTTATTTGGTTCTTAAGCAATCTCCAGTGTTAGAATTCTCTATGAGTTTGAAGATTGCCCAAATAACTCAAATCCTCTGTGGGGAAGCCTAGTTTTCAGTGACCTACAACCTCAGCCCCAAAGCAGAGTAGCTGAGTACCAAGTGTCCCTTCTTTAGTTGCTGACCCTGCCCCCACCCCCAATCCAAAACACACTACACAAGAAATGAGAGCCACTAGCCATATATGGCCATTTAAAAATTAAGTACAATTAAATAAAAACATCAACCATTTCTCAGTTGTACTGGCTACGTTTCATCCACTTAATAGCTGGGTATGTCAGGTGTACCTTCCTAGGTAACACAGATAAAAGCTGTTTCAGTCTGCCTTCAATTGCTGTTGACTAAACACTCTGACTAATACCAACTTGAGGAAGAAAGGGTTTATTTGGCTCACATCTCCCAGGTCATACATAATTCATCACTTGGGGAGCTCAAGGTAAGAACTCAGGATGTAGAGTGTTACTCACCTGCACACTGGCGTGCTTACCACTTCACCTGCCAAAAAGGTTTAATGTGCTCTCAGAATTTAACCATGGCAGCAGCTGAGCTGGTGACCTGGGCCAATGATCACCACCTGACACATTTACAGAAGAAGCAGAAATGATCACATATATATCCGTATTTTTCCCTGAATAAACGAGTCTGCAGGAGCTCACGATTGCTTGCTTTTCACCTGACTCCCAGGGTCTGTGTATTGACTCCATCGCCTACTTGCCCCCATTTTCAGTCGGGTCCCAAGCCTCTCCAGCTGGCCTGGAGATTACAAAATCTGGCACCCAACGTGGGGCATAAACCCACAACCCTGAGATTAAGAGTCTCATACTCTACTACTCCTGCATACAAGAGCTCTCTGCAGTTTGCAGTGTGGCCACCAGGCAGATGCGGGGGGGGGGGTGTTACTCCAGCCACCACAGATCAAGCACCCCTCGAAGAGCAGCACCCGGGGTCCCCATGGGATTGGCACAGGTGAGGATCAAGCCAACAGGGTCCTCAGATGGGCTGGGATCCTGCAGCCAGCCAGGACCCCTCTGTTCACTTCCAAGGTGCCCTGCTGGCCACACCCTACTCCTGGTCTTCAGCCCAAGGGTGGACCTGCTAAATGTCAAAATTCTGGTCTAGGAGGTATCCTTCTCAGCATGTGGGGCCTATGTAGCTGTCCACACACAGTGAGACTGTCCACTGATAGGGTCACAGTCAGCCCCACCCCCACAGTCACAGGGCAAGACACAGCACAGTCCAAAGTAGGCCCCTTTGCAATCTAGCTCACACATGGCTCCTGTGTGCCCTAGTGGGCACAGGCAAAGGCCGCTGATGGGGTCACAGAGCACTCCCCTGTCACAGCCACACCACTGTTGGCAACCCTCTCCAAAGAAGCCTGGCTTGCACCCCCTCTCACAGAACTGTCCATGGAAGCCATCGGGGCAACAGCAGCGGCCACTGACAGGGTCACAGGGGGCTCCCTGCTGACATTCACAGGCTCCCTGGCAACCAGCTCCATGGAAGCCAGGGGGACAGGAGTGCTCACAGCCCTGACCATAGAAGCCAGGGCCACAGCAGCAAGCACCCATGGTAGGCTAACAGGTGCTGCTGTTCTGACAGGAACACTCCAGGCGGCAGGCAGGCCTTCCAGACTGCACTTCTCCCAGATTCCAATTAGGCTGATTTTTGTGTCCACGGAGCAGGGATAAGGAGGTGCGTTGGCCAATTTCAGGTTGCCCATCCCTTGCAAAGTCGGGTCACTCGCTACCAACCGCAGCACCCACCCCAAATTGCCATTTCTGTCCCTGTTCCAAAATGAATGCCAAACAAACACAATGTTGGAAGGCTGAACCACGAACCACAGCTACATACAAGTAACAAACATAAATGGCAACACCTTCCCCACCCCCTCCCCAAGGTCTGGAATTCACATTTCCGATGCTGAGTGCACAGGCACACACTTCTACACCTCACACTGGACCGGACCCTGCACTCGGGGTTCCTTGGGAGCTCAGGACTGACAACCGCCCAGCATCTGCCTCACAGTAGAGGCTTTGCTTGTATCTTTCCAGAGTCCTCCGGGAAACCACTGTGGATGCCCTCAAAAAACATTTAAGAAGGGGATCCAACCTTTTCCAGATTTAAAGGCTGTAACTATGTTTTGTGTTTATGGTGACTGTTATTCTGTGTGTCTAAGATTCATGTAGTCATGTTCTTCACATATCTAAGTTTTTGTGTGTAAGGTGTGTCTAGTGTCCCCTCAGTCTAAGTTTGTGTGTGTTTGTCAGTCATTGTAATTGTCTCATGTTGGTTTTGTCAAACAAAGTGGCCACTTCAAGTTTCCATCCTTTATACGCACAGAATTATTTGTTTTGGCATGCCAGACTATGCATGTGCAAACTTTAAAATGTGACTATTTTAAAAAATGTATTGCGGGGCTGGAGAGATAGCCTAGCGGTCAAGAGCACCGACTGCTCTTGCAGAGGACCCGGGTTCGATCCCCAGCACCCACATGGCAGCTGAGAACCGTCTGTAACTCCAATTCCAGGAGAACTCCAGTTCCAGGGGAATACGACACCCTCTTCTGACCTCCGCGGCATTGCACGACACGGGTGCACAAACCTGCATGCAGACAGTACATTCGTACACATACAAAAAATAAATAAAATTAAAAAAAAAATGTATTGCCAGGTGTGGTGGTGCACAACTTTAATCCTAGCACTTGGGAGGCAGAGGCAGGCGGATCTTTGTGAGTTCAAGGCCAGCCTGGTCTACAGAGCGAGTTCCAGGAGAGCTGGAGCTACAGGGAGACCCTGTCTTGAAAAGACAAAAAAAAAAAAAGTACTGACTGCAGCTACATGAATTGCAAAAAAAGAAAAAATGTATTGAGGCCAAAAATTTGCATACCATAGATCAGATGTTTACTACTTGCTTTGTGTGCTCAACCAAAGTCCTAGGCATTAGAATCTAAAAACCATCACATGACCGATCTATTTAAATGATTTTGTTACCTAGGTCTGGTCCAAGCTGTGGGCCATTCTTGACCCCTCAGCCCTTCTCACTTGGGGCCTTCTCAGCCTTTTGGCCCTCCTCTGTCATCTTCTCATCAAGTGCTTGCTCCATTTTTACTATATTACAAGGGCAGTTGGTGCCCAGGTCCACAGGAGCAGCAGCAAAGCTGCTTGTCTATTGAGTATTGCTACTGCAGGTTCGACTGCATTCAATGCTAGTTGTAGAAACACCAGCTTTTCAGAAAGTTGGTGACTGTGCAAAATTGCAGCTTATTCCCTTCAAAAGTCTTTATTGTTCATTGTATTGTTATCTTTCATTGTTACATTAACACCAGATGCTAAAAATAAGCCTCCAAATCAGTTGTTAAAATCTGATTGCCTTCAAATGTTGCAGTTGCATGATTTGTAATTTTTTTGCCTTTTTTTAAAGTTTTACATTATTCCAAAATATGCATATATACATTCCACACATAAGTCAAAATTACAAATTCTGAAAATAAACTATAGGTTGATTCCTAAACACATTTAGAGATTCACACTTTAACAGTAAATTTACATGCAGGTATAAAGATGTGTAACTTTACATTCTCTCTTTTTTTTTTTTTTAAAGAATATGACTACCTGTCTTCCATCCATATATGGTAATTACAATGGGTGAATATAGGTGGTAGGGCAACTCTAGAGCCCATTTATAGATTCACATTGGAATAGCACAGTTGTTTCAGATACAATGAAATGTAATAATAAAGTTGCTCAGTTTGCCTGCCAACTGGGGATTTGGTGTTAGCATCCACAAATGAGGGAAAACATTCGCTTTTTTTTTTTTTCTGGGACTGTGTTACTTCACTTGGTATAATTGCTTCGAGCTCCATCCATTTACTAGCAAAGCTCATGATGTCATCTTTCTTTACTGCTGCACAGAACTCCATTGTGTAGATGTACCACATTTTTGTTATCCAGTCATCTGTTGAGGGGCATTTGGGTTGGTTCCAGCTCTTTGCTATTGTGAAGAGAGCTGCAATAAATATAGTTGTGCATGTATCTTTGAGGTAGGATGCGTCTTGTGGGTATATACCCAGGAGTGGTATGGCTGTGTCAGGTGGTGGGCTCATTTTGAGTTTTTTAAGGGTTCTCCACACTGCTTTCCACAATGTTGTACAAGTTTACATTCCCACCAGCAGTGGATAAGTACTCCCCTTTCCCCACAACCTCTCCGGCATTTGGTGTCTTTTGTTTTCTTGATCTTGGCTAGTCTTATTGGAGTGGGATGATATCTTAAAGTGGCTTTAATTTGCATTTCCTTAATTATTAATGATGTTGAACAATTTTTAAGATGTTTCTCAGCCATCTTTACTTCCTTACTTGTGAAGTCTCTGTTCAGCTCTTTACTCCATCTTTTGAGTAGGTTTGTTGATTTGTAATTTCAATACCTACTGCAAATCCATCAAATATTCTGTTTTTCCTTAAGACTAGATGACTATTAATGCTGATGAGCCTGCTTGAGCATTTCCTAAAAATTTGCGTTTGGCTCTCTGCCATTCATGACTCTCGGGGGATAAACTCCCATGACTCTACTCCCACTCAGACAAACTATTCCTAGCCTCTTCCCTTGGTGGCTGGTTAGTCAATGACGGGTAAGATCCTGTTAACCAGGACAACCTAAGACAGGCACAGTCAAATATTGGAATGCTAGAGGTGGGGCCAACAATGTCTGAGCTACGCACTTAGGCTCCCACCGTATGTCGCTGTCTTTAAAAACAAAGGGGTGGAAATGTGTAGAGTGTTATGCGCCTACACACCAGCGTGCTTACCACTTTGCCTGCCGAACAGGTTAAACCTGTTCTCAGAAGTTAACCATAGCAGCAGCTTAGTTGTTGACCTGGGCCAATGATCAGCACCTGACACATTCGCAAAGAAGCAGAAATGATCACATATATATCCGTATTTTTCTCTGAATAAACGAGTCTGCCGGAGCTTGCAGTAATTGCCTGCTTTTCACCCGACTCCTGGGGTCTGTGTGTTGACTCCGTCGCCTACTCACCCCCATTTTCAGTCAGGACCTGAATTTCTCCAGCTGGCCCAGAGGAGGTTACAACATCAGGGCAGGAACCTGGTGGCAGGAGCTGAATCACAGGCCATGGAGGAACACTTGCTTACTCCCTTGCTCCCCTGGCCCATACTCAGCCCTCTCTTATACAAGACCACCTGCCCAGGGGTGGCTATGGCCACAGTGAGCTAGGCCCTCCTATATCACTCAACAATCAAGGAAATACCCCACAGACAGTGCCGCAGGCCAGTCCAATAGAGGAAATTCCTCAATTGAGGCTCCCTCAATCAGGTGTGCCAAGTTGACATTAAAGCTATCCAGCACAAAAGCTATTTCCATCATCCCAGCAAACTATAGAGCACTGATCTAAGAGAAACACTTTCTCCTCAGTCTCTAGAACAATGACCTCCTCCTTTTCTTCCACTTTTAACAGACATTCCTCATTCTCTCATCCCTTACCCATTGATCAAATGCTAACTTTTCCAGAGCCCATTGAGAGACCTATCTCCTCATTCCACCTTGGAGACTCACCTTTATCAATTACCCTCCTTGTGCAGAAAGCTTAATTCTCATCACATCCTAATTAATACCCTCTGCCACCTCTATCAAAACTCCAAATCATCACTGTAATATGACAGGGATGGCCACCCCAGAAAAACTTAGCATGTGATTAGCAAGTTCAAACTTTTTTTTATTATTAATTTTATTTATTTCTGTATGTGTATGAATGTACTGTCTGCATGCAGGTTTGTGCACCCGTGTCGTGCAATGCCGCGGAGGTCAGAAGAGGGTGTCGGATTCCCCTGGAACTGGAGTTCTCCTGGAATTGGAGTTTCAGACGGCTCTAAGCCACCATGTGGGTGCTGGGGATCCAACCCGGTTCCTCTGCAAGAGCGGTCTGCGCTCTTAACCGCTAGGCCATCTCTCCAGCCTAGCAAGTTCAAACTTTTAATCCCACCCCATCCTATCCTCCAGGAAGACATGGTGAAGACCAAGTTCAAACACAAAGCCAATAAGCTAACAGGACCCCACACAGTGCACACAAAGCTAAAAGAGTGACCTGGCTGGGGAACACAAGGAGGCGTCAGGACTACAGGGAAAAGGACCTGCCTACCCCATCTGTGTGCTGAGGTCTCTTCTGTTTAGCTGAAGTTGTACTCCTCATAACTTCACATGACGGATACTTTCAGAAAGTTCAAGTTACCCAATGTGACAAGGCAACAAGGCACCCAAACACAGAGCCATTTGGTTAAAGAACAGGCAGCAGCTCCAAGACTTGCAGCTAGCAAACGCCTTGAAAATAGCCTTGTATTTACTAAAATCTATGGGTCTGACACTAAGACTGGGGGGAAACAATTAGAAGTATGTTGAAGGGCTAGAAGAGATGACACAGAGGTTAAGACCACTGACTGGTCCTGCAGAGGTCCCAGGCATGGTTCCCACCACCCACATGGAGGCTAATAACCATCTTAACTCCAGTTCTAGGGAATCCAACACTGTCTTCTGACTTCTGCAGGCTCTGCACAACAGGGGTACACTTACATACATGCAGGAAAGACATACATATAAAAATAAAAAATAAAATTAAAATGGGCTATAATTTATTAGATTAATTGAGTAATTTGTCTCTCAGGTGTGTTCTGTTGAAGAATTTTCTCCATGAATATTTGTACTAAAATCAAAAGTCACAGCATCATTTTAATTACCAGAAAATTGGTCAGAAACAACTGGAAGAATTATTTCCCAATCAACTGCACTACAAAATTTGGCCAAATATGAACCTAACACATCACAATCTGTGGAAACTGACCCACCTGGAAAAAAATGTTCCATTAATCCAATTTATTTTACTAAGTAAGAAATTTAATTTTGCTGGGTATGGTGGTACACACCTTTAATCCCAGCACTCGGGAGGCAGAGGACTGTGAGTTTAAGGCCAGCCTGGTCTATATAGTGAGCTTCAGGACAGCCAGGGGGCTAGAGGGAGACCCTGTCCCAAAAAGAAAAAAAATGGGGCTTGAGAGAGAGCCTAGCAGTTAAGAGGGCCGACTGCTCTTGCAGAGGACCCAGGTTTGATCCCCAGCACCCACATGGTGGCTGAGAACCATCTTTAACTCCAGTTCCAGGGGAAATGGACACCTTCTTCTGACCTCCGAGGCATTGCACGACACAGGTGCACAAACCTACATGCAGACAGTACATTCATACACATACAAAAAGAAATAAAATTTAGCCAGGCGTGGTGGCGCACGCCTTTAATCCTAGCACTCGGGAGGCAGAGGCAGGTGGATCTTTGTGAGTTCAAGGCCAGCCTGGTCTACAGAGTGAGTTCCAGGACAGCTGGAGACCCTGTATCAAAAAGACCAAAAAAAAAAAAGAAAGAAAATTTAAATAGAAAGAAAAAAAAAAAACAGAAATTTTATCTTACAGAAAGTAATTCCGGGGCTGGAGAGATGGCCTAGCGGTTAAGAGTGCTGACTGCTCTTGCAGAGGACCTGGATTCGATCCCCAGCACTCACGTGGCAGCTGAGAACCGTCTTTAACTCCAGCTCCAGGGGAATCAGACACCCTCTTCTGACCTCCGCGGCACATGGGTGCACAAACCTACATGCAGACAGTACATTCATACACATACAAAATAAATTTAAAAATTTAAAAAAAAAAAAGGTAATTCCAAGGGCTAGGCATGGTGGCACACGCCTTGCATCCAGCACTCAGAGGCAGAGGCAGGAGTATTTCTGTGAGTTCAAGGCCAGCCTGGTCTACATAGTGAGTGAGTTTCAGGATAGCTGGGGCTACAGGGAGACTCTGACACAAAAAGACAAAAAAAAAAGGAATTCCAGAATTTGTTTAGCAATTCATTTGTTTGCTTCCACAATTTGCTGGACTTTTTTTTGATCGGTGGTGGTAGCATTTTAATTCAGTTTTTATTTTATTTTAGGTTTGTTGTACTTATTGTTTGGTTAGTTCACAGTTGTTTCTGATACAAGCGTTGGCTATGTTGTTCAGACTGGCCTCAAACTCCTGGGCTCAAGGAGTTCTCCAACCTCAGTTTCAGACACCATATATAACATGGGTTTGGGTTTTTTTTTGCTTTTCATTTCTTATTTATTTGGGTTTTTTGGAGGGGTTGTTTGTTTTAGGGGGTTTTGTTTTATTTCTTTGAGACAGGGTCTCATCATATAGCCCTGGCTGGCCTGGAACTCACTATGTAGATCAGGTTGGCCTTGAACTCACAGAGATCCTGCCTCTGCCTCCTGAGTGCTGGGATCAAAGGTCTGCACCACCATGCCTAGCTATTTTGGTTTTTGTTTTGTTTTGTTTTTTTGTTTTGAGACTAGATCCCTATGTATCCCAGGCTGGCCTCAAGTTCAGCTGTAGCCCAGACTGGCCTGGAACTCAAGATCCTCCTGTCTCATCCTCCCTAGTGCTGGCATGTACCATCGCACCTGGCATGTACCATCACACCTGGCATGTACCATCACACCTGGCACGTACCATCACACCTGGCATGTACCATCACACCTGGCATGTACCATCACACCTGGCATGTACCATCACACCTGGCTTTGCATTAATTTTTAACATAAGGGTCAGTATTTTCCAGCTTAAGTCTCTCTATATTTGTGGCAGAGCTCTTCCCTTCTAGTAAACATCCTTGACTTTTTTTTTTTTTTTTTGAGGTTCTTAGCCTCCGCCTTTAACGGCTGTGCTATCCCCACAGCACAATCCTTGACTTTTCTTAACAGCCCTTATCTACCCCACAGTTAATATGGG
Source organism: Rhizomys pruinosus (assembly GCA_009823505.1). Classification (NCBI taxonomy): domain Eukaryota; kingdom Metazoa; phylum Chordata; class Mammalia; order Rodentia; family Spalacidae; genus Rhizomys; species Rhizomys pruinosus. The sequence continues at coordinate 2,353,682 of VZQC01011699.1, forward strand.
AGTGGCCACTTTCTAAAACATGCATCAGCTTTTCCCAGAAATTCTATTATGTTGGTTCAAAAGTAACTGTGGTTTTTGCATTGTTATAATTTGCTGTTCGATATTAGAATACATTCTTAAATGAACACTGTTCTGTTATGTATCATTTTAATGTTCATTTCTTGCTTTTTCTTTTTACTAATGACTTATTATTTACTGCTCATTTTACATTCATTTTATGCTATGGAAATGATAACAAAAAAATTAATTTGAGCACTTAAAAATTATTATTATTATTCAGACCCATTATATTGCAGGAGTCAGTTCTCACCTTCCACCATGTGGGTAACAGTGATCAAACAAGCCTGACATCAGGCTTGGCATCAAGTGTATCTATCCACTCAGCCATCTTGCTGGCCCTCACACAATATTTTTTGGGGGGGGGTCTTTTTGAGACAGGCTCTCCCTGTCACCCTAGCTGTCCTGGAACTCACTTTGTAGACCAGGATGGCCTTGAACTCACAGAGAGCTACCTGCCTCTGCCTCCAGAGAGCAAAGGAATGTGCTAACACGCCTGGTAACAATTTTCTTATTCAAGCTCAAAATGGGTTGTGAAGCGCATTTGGCCCAGGAACTGCTAACCAACAAAAGTGCAATGAATAATCATTCAAAAAGTTTTGCAAAGGACAAAAGAGCCTTGCAGAAAATTGAGGAGTACAGTGAGCAGCCACTGGAAATTAACAATGACCAATCACAGAAGCTGATCCTCTTACAGTTACATGAGAAGTTGCCAAGCACTCAACATTCTTTTGGGAAGAGGAGACAAGTCTCCCTATAACCCCAGCTGGCCTGGAACTCACTATGTAGGCCAGGTTGACCTTGAACTCACAGAGATCCGCCTGCCTCTGCCTCCCAAGTGCAGGGATTAAAGGTGTGCACCACCACACCCAGCTCAACATTCTTTAGCTGACAGCATTCCATGGTCCTTCAGCACTTGAAGCAAACTGAAAAGATGAAAGCTCCATAAGCTGGTGCCTCACGAAATCACCAAAAAAGGAAGAAAAAAAAAAAAAAAAACGGGCTGGAGAGATGGCCTAGTGGTTGGGAGCGCCGACCACTCTTGCAGAGGACCCGGGTTCGATCCCCAGCACCCACATGGCAGCTGAGAACCGTCTGTAACTCCAATTCCAGGAGAACTCCAGTTCCAGGGGAATCCGACACCCTCTTCTGACCTCCGCGGCATTGCACGACACGGGTGCACAGACCTACACGCAAAACAGTACATTCATACACATAAATAAAAAAAAAATTAAAAAAAAAACATTGCTTTTAACTTATTTTAAGCAACAACAATGAATCACTTCTTAATTGACTGTGATGTGAAATGAGAAAGGGATTATATACAACTGGCAACAACCATCTCCATAGTTGGAACAGGAAGCAGCTCCAAAGTACTTCCCAAGGCCAAACATGCACCAAAAAAGTCATGGTAGCTCTTGGTGATCGGCTGCAGGTCCCACAATGGTTTTCTGAATCCTGGTGAAATCAGTCCATCTGAGACACATGCTCAGAAAGTCGAGGAGGAACTGCGCCAAGATCTGCTATGCCTGCAGCCAGCACTGGCCAACAAAAATGGCCCAAATCTTCTCTATGAAAATGCCAAACCTCCAACCATCACACAACCTAAAGCTGGATGAATTGGACTACAAAGTTTTGCCTTCACCTGCAACATTCACCTGACTTCTCTCTAACCAAATACTTCTTCAAAGCATCTCAACAACTTTTTGCAGGAAAAAAATGCTTCCACAACCAGCAGAATGCAATAAATACTTTCCAAGAGTTCATCGAATCCAGAAGTACAGACTTTTTACACTATAGAAATAAAATTTATAATTAGGCAAAAAAATGCATTGATTGCAATGATTCCTACTTGATTAATAAATATGTGTTCCTGTTCCTGTTATAATGATTTAAAACTCATTCTCTAGGGGAAAGAGAGATGGATCAGCACTGGCTGCCAGCACCCACAGTTTGGTATCAAACATCCACAATGACAGTTCTGACCTTGCAGGTGTTAGGACCAGGTCAGAAAGAAGTTAATCAAAAGGAAAGGGTTAACCATGCAGGAGCAACTCTCTAGTTGAAGCAGGTTCCCATAGTTACTCCCTCCCACCTTGAGTTATCAGTTCCCAGAGCTCCCTGAGGTCAGGATGAACTTTCCCAGCCCTGTAGGAGTGCTTCTCACCCCCTAAGGAGCCCATTACTCTCCAAGGGACTTCATGCTGCTAAACACAACCACTGTTTCAAACAAAGGGGTGCAGAACAGGTGGACTGATCCAATGAAAGACTGCCTGGTCTGCAGCCACCAAGACCCCACCAATCAGAGAAAGGGTCACCGTAACCACAGTGGAAATCCCCTAACTGGGAATAAAAGTGGGAGAGGATTGGACCTCAGGGCGCTGCCCTCCAGTCCCATGGGAGTATGCTCAGCCCGACGAGTCGATCTGTCTCTGTCACTGTCTCTGTGTTGTGTTCTGTACTTTTTCCTTGATGTAATGTTCTTTTATTAAAGCTTTTCCTCCAGTTTTTGGCCTCTTGAGAGATGCTTTGGTAGAGTGGCATTTCTAACTCAACACAGGCACTTAACAACACAGGTGTACTTATGTATATGTAGGCTCATGTACACTCATACACATAAGAATATTTTCAAAATTTCACTGTCTGAAACTGCGATTCCTCCTGTGCCCACCTAATAGACCAGAGAAGTCTCTCTCTTTAGACACCAGGATCGTATGAAAGATAAGGGGGCTGGCAGACGGAGTCTGTCATCTGGATCAAAGAGTAGAGAATACTAGTCGGCAGAAAAGAGTTACTCTGAAGCACTAAGGGAAGGAAGCTAAACAATAGATTGTTTAAAAAAAAATAGCACAAGGAAAAAAAAAAGGAACTGTTCATGCTAGACAGCATCCTAGGCTCCAGTTCCTGCTCTAGATTTTAAACACAACCAGAATCCTTCCAATAAATTACTATTTTCATTTTAGTTCCATTGGGTCTTTTATTTGTTACCAAGAATTTACTGACTAATAGGGGGCTCTAGAGCCCTTTGACTGTTTTGAAGAGGTAAGACAGAAACCTACAGTGGTCCCACACCCAAGCCACAGCTGAACTTTAAAGCAATTTTCTGGCCAACCCTTGGACTACAGATGAACTTTTCTAGTTAAAAATACCAATTAACAGCTAAGTTAAAAAATAAATGAATTGTTCTCTGCTCTGTGCTGTTGCTTTACAAGTAAAATACATAAAAAAAAACAAGGAAAGCCGGGCATGGTGGCACACGCCTTTAATCCCAGCACTTGGGAGGCAGAGGCAGGCGGATCTCTGTGAGTTCAAGGCCAGCCTGGTCTACATAGTGAGTTCCAGGACAGCTGGGGATACAGGGAGACCCTCTCCCTAAAAGACAAAAAAAAAAAGTTAAAAACAAGGCAAATTTTAGGAGACGCCATTGTCATAAGATGTTGTAAGTTCCTGCTGTCTGGGAGGTTGTTGGCCCCTGGTCAACTGTAAGGTTGATGACCCCACTGCCAAACCCATGCCGAGGCTGATGCCCTTGTGGGCAAACCCCAGGCTGAAGAGTTGTTAATTTTGCAGCAGACACCCAGCCAGGAAGTTGTTGGCTCCCATGGCTCCCATGGCTCTCAAGTGAAAACAAACCCTTGCCAGAGGCTGTTAGCCTTCGAGACCACCCAACCAGTTGGGGAGCTAGCTGTAAGATTAACAGTTCCATGATCGATCTAGCTAAGGCAAACATGCGAGTAGTAACAACCCAGAAATCTTGTCAGTTGGCACAACTTGTAGGAATTCCCTTTATTCTTACAGGGCGAGCAGCTTATATAGGTTTGAGCAGAGAGCATGACATCACCACCTCGTCACCAATTCTAGACCTACATACCATCACATGCCATCCCAATTCCCAGGATGCTAGCTGAAATGTTAGCCCACACACGCCCAAGCTCAGGCCCGCCCACACACCATCAAACACCCAGTGCCTATGAATGAAAACTGTTCAAGAAAAAACAAAACACCTTTAGGAATACCTAAAGAGGAGAGCTTCCCCAGGTCCAAGGGCAGCAGATCAACCCTAGAAGAAATGTGGGCATGGCAGCTCTTTCAGCTAATCAATGCCTATCAGAAGAAAGCAAAGCTTAAAATCCAAAGAGACATTACATCAGACAAGCACGGGTGACTGTCATGCATATTTGCTGCATGGAAAAGCAGCACCTGCTAGGCAAAGCCAGGAACGGTAGCTATCACAATCACAATCCTAGGGAGAGTGAGGCAGAAGGATCTTAGGTTGAAACAGTTTAAACCGGCTTGGGCTACACAGGGAGATTCCATCTTTAACCATAAAAAAAAAAAAAAAAGGAATATGATTAAAATGGCACAAACATGATGACTGTCTGTGGTGGTTTGAATGAGTGTCCCCCTCAGGCTTTAAGTATTCAGATATTTTTGTCTCCAGTTGGTGGCACTGTTTTTGGAGGTCTTAGAAGGTGTGGTCGTGCTAGAGGAAGTATGTCACTGGGGGCAGGCTTAGTGAGTTTAACAAGCTTTGCAGTCTCCAGTCGCTCTCTCTGCTTCCTGTGCTCATTGCAAGATGTGCCCCTCGTTTGCTGCTCCAGATCCAGTGGCCATGCCTCCCGCCACAATGGACTCTAATTCCCTGGAACCGTCAATCATAAGCTCAAATAAACTCTTCCTTTTATAAGTTCCTTTGGTCATGGTGTTTTATCACAGCAACAGAAAAGCGACTAATACACTGTCCAATGTGAATGTATTTAATGTCACACTTAAAATTGATAAATTGAGGCTGGAGAGATCACAAGGACATGGGTTTAATTCCTATAACCCACACAGAAAAGGCTGGCATGGTGACACATGCTTGTGATCCCTGCACCGGGGAGGCAGGCAGATCCATGGGTGCACTGCCTAGCTTCATTCACAGCCAGGCTAGCTTGCTTCACAAGTTCCAGGACAGTAAAGTCCCTGTCTGAAAAAAAACAGGCAGCTACCGGGGGCATAGTGGCACACACCTTTGATCCCAGCACTTGGGAGGCAGATCTCTGAGTTCAAGATCAGCCTGGTCTATATAGCGAGCTCCAAGCCAGCTGGGACTAAAGGGAGACCCTGTCTCAAAAAAAAAAAA
>VZQC01011699.1:2358879-2380558 GCA_009823505.1 Rhizomys pruinosus
AAAAAAAAAAAAAAAAAAAAAAAAAAAACAAGGCAGACAACACATGAGGAATGACACTCAAGATATCCTCTTACCTAGACACATATGCACATGCACCCTTATCTGCACCCACAGGAATGGATAACATGGTAAGTTTTTTTAGATTTACGATAATTTACAGGCAAACAGATACACCAAAAAGAGTTAGAAATAGATAGAGCCCCCTAGAACACACACTAGGGAAATGCACAGTAGTCATGCAAATAACACGCCCCCTGGCCCCACCCAACTCATTAAGAGAACTGGGACTAAGCCAAGTACTTAGTCTGGGTGGGCAGAAAAGAATCCTGTCTTTTGGAATATGGGAGAACCAAGCAACCATTTCTGAATTTAGGGATAGCAAAAGCTGACTCAGCACAGTCTGTTACGTAAAGTTAAGACCCAATCAGCATGGTCTTCACATTACTAATTCCTAAGTATTTCAACATAAACGGAACAACTCCTCACTCATGAGAAATCACTGCTGGTTTCCTATCAGCCATGAACAGATGGCAACTCAGAAGAGTCCTGTTTCTGTTATGCCAACTTGGCAGGAAGCTCACCTGCCACCACCTGAAACACCAATCCCTCCCATCTTTACACAGAAGATTCCCAAACACGACTAAAATTCTGCCTGAATGCCAACAGATCGGCATCTTTAAAAACATGAGGGGAAGGGGGGATTACTCTGAAATTACAAAATGTGGGGAAGGACAAATCATAACCTACTATATTACAGAAATGTGATAGCTTTCCATTACAATCCCACTATAGTGTTCAGACAGAATCTCTGCCTGATTATACTGGGACATCATCCAGTTTTGCTAATATATCCATCTGCATACAAATCAGAGCAGATCATGTTACAACACACTTGGAGGAAACCTTTGGAGATGTGTGAAATTCAATTAATACATCCTACTTATTGTTAAGCCAGCACTCTACCAGTGAGCTCCAGCCACAGGCATCCTTAAATTTTTATATAAAATGAAACCATATATCCTGTTCTCAAAAACAAACATGAATTTTTTTGTCTTTTTGAGACAGGGTCATCTCCCTTTAGTCCCAGCTGGCCTGGAGCTTTCTCTGTACACCTGGCTGGTCTTGAACTCAGAGATCTGCCTGTTTCTGCCTCGGAGTGCTGGGATCAAAGGTGTGTGCCACCATGCCCAGCAAACATGGATTTCTTATCTGAAAATGTTTAAATAGTTGAAGACCAAGAAAATGACAAGCTATTTACAAATTCTGTCTAAGATAGGAAGCATGAAAGCAGCGTTCTAGAGCCAGAGAGGGAGGGAAGAGCCGAGGAGGAAGAAAAGATGATCACGTCACAGGATTCCAAGCAAAGATGCTCTTTTACTCTTTCTAGAGGCACCTGCCAACCAACGGGCCTTTAGTCATTTACTGCTTCCTCAGCTGCTCAGCAAATAAAACTGTTGCACCAAAGTTTTCTTTGAAGGGGGCAGTCTAGCACTTGGGAGGCAGAGGCAGGTGGATCTTTGTGAGTTCAAGGCCTGCCTGGTCTACATAGTGAGCTCAAGGCCAGCTGGGACTAAAGGGAGACCCTGTCTCAAAAAAAAAAGGGGGGGCTGGAGAGATGGCCTAGCGACTGCTCTTACAGAGGACCCGGGTTCGATCCCCAGCACCCACATGGCGGCCGAGAACCGTCTGAAACTCCAATTCCAGGAGAACTCCAGTTCCAGGGGAATCTGACACCCTCTTCTGACCTCCACNACGTGGGTGCTGGGGATCGAACCCGGGTCCTCTGTAAGAGCGGTCGGTGCTCTTAACTGCTAGGCCATCTCTCCAGCCCCTTATTTATTCTTTATGTGTATGAATGTACTGTCTGCATGCAGGTCTGTGCACCCATGTCGTGCAATGCCGCGGAGGTAAGAAGAGGGCGGCAGATTCCCCTGGAACTGGAGTTAAAGACAGTTCTTAGCCACCACGTGGGTGCTGGGAATCAAACCCGGGTCTTCTGCAAGAGCAGTGGGCGCTCTTAACTGCTAGGCCATCTCTCCAGCCCCTAGAACCTAGTGCTTTAATTAATAAATAGTAGCCAGACAAAAGCTAAAACACAAAACTAAGACATTTCGATTATTCATTGAAAGAGCCAAATTCTTTTTTTGTGTGTAATTTTTATTTATTTTTTTTAATTTTTTTTTTATTTCCGTATGTGTATGAATGTACTTGTCTGCATGCAGGTTTGTGCACCCGTGTCGTGCAATGCCGCGGAGGTCAGAAGAGGGTGTCGGATTCTCCTGGAACTGGAGTTCTCCTGGAATTGGAGTTTCAGACGGTTCTTCGGCCGCCATGTGGGTGCTGGGGATTGAACTCAGGTCCTCTGTAAGAGCAGTCGGCGTTCTTAACTGCTAAGCCATCTCTCCAGCCCCGAAAGAGCCAAATTCTTAACCTTAACCAGAAGTTAACAGATAAGCTACTATGGAAACTTTAACCTATGGCTCTAATATGCTCATTTGCAAAAAGATGCCCAAATATTAAGATCACCAAAAGAAATAATAGTAAAAATTATAATATGATACATGACACAAAGCATTTACAAATTTTTTTTATTTATTTACTTTATGCATTGTGTGTTATGCCTGCATGTATGTAAGTGTACCTGTGTCATACAGTACCCAAGGAAGGCAGAAGAGGGCATGAGATCTGGAGGAACTGGAGTTATAGCCAGTTGTTACTAACAGCTACCATGTGGGTAATGGGATTCGAACCCAAGTCCTGTGCAAGAGCAGCCCAGTGCTTTTAACCACTGAGCCACCTCTCCATTCCTACAAATTCTTTTATTGTCCATTACAGTATAAAGTGAATATTTAACTTCTTAAATATATTAAATGTTAGTGTCATCTATTACTTTAATAAAGTGAAATGTTACATTAAGTCTATGTTACCTGCACAGCACTTTTTTTTACACACTTACAAAATCATTTCTACAACCTACAATCTACTGTATCATTATTATCAAAGGCTTTCCATAAACGCTATGGTCTTACTATATAATCCTGGATGGCCTGGAACTCAACATGTAGATAGACTAGGCTGAAAATGAACTCACAGAGATCCACCTGCCTCTGCCTCCTGAGTGCTGGGATTAAAGGCATGGGGCAGCACACCCAGCTACTATATGTTTTAATTCTATTTTTAACATACTCTCTCAAGGGAGTAACTTGACACCAAATAAATACAAAAGCTGCTACCCAATTACTGACATCAGCAAAATATATTTTGTTCTCAATCATATTTGAGGAAAACAGCATAATAATAATCAAAATTTTAAATCTCAACTAATCATTTTCTATGTGGTTCACTAGTATAAATCCTAACATGTAAAAGGGATGGTTAGTGCTGAAGAGATGGCTCAGCAGTTGAGGGCACCAGCTGCTCTTGCAGAAGATCCGGGTTCAATTCCCAGCTCCCACATGGCAGCTAACAACTGTCAATGACCCCAGTTCCAGGGGACTATGACGTCTTCTGGCTCCGTGGGTACTGCACGACACATGTGCACTTACACATGTGCAGGCAATACACCTATACACATAAAATAAAAGTAGGGCTAGAGAGAGATGCCCTAGCATTAAGAGCACCAACTGCTCTTGCAGAGGACCCGGGTTCGATCCCCAGCACCCACATGGCGGCCGAGAACCGTCTGAAACTCCAATTCCAGGAGAACTCCAGTTCCAGGGGAATCTGACACCCTCTTCTGACCTCCACAGCACTGCACGACACGGGTGCACAAACTTGCATGCAGACAGTATATTCATACACATACAGAAATAAATAAAAATTAAAAAAAAAAAAGACCAAGAATAAAAAAAGAAAGAAGGGGGCAGTCTAAATTAACTTCAGCTCTGTGCTCACGTCACGTACCAACTCAAACACTTTAGAGGCTCTGTTCTTGAAATAAAGACCAAAATCTTTCAACACAGTAAAGAAGGCCCAGCATGAACAAAATAGCTTTCTCACCAAAACCAGAGCACTCCACTGGCACCCCATGAGAAGATGCTTTTCAAGAAATCATGAGGTGGAAACATGGGAAAGAAGACTGACAAGTTTTCCTACATAAGAAAATTTAAACTTTGATACACCAAAATGTCATAAACATAAAGCTAAAGGCAAACTGTGAAAATATTTATAATACACACATAAGAAAATATAGTAAACACAGTAAATTCCATAGCAAAGTTATTTAAAAAAAAAAAAAAAAGGCTACCTGCTAAGTGCTCTACCCACTACAACTGTTCTCACACATTCCAAACATATGACATGTTCAAATTCATATTCTGAACCTCATTAAACCATATATTCCTTGCTAGTGTGTCCAGTGTTTCTGATTCCACAACCCAGAGGCTCTGCTAGAAAAAGCGGCTTTGCTGCAGCTTTCCCAGCCAAAGCTACCTTCTATTGTTTTAACATTAATAACCCTTCTCCAAGAATCAAAAATTTTTCCTTTCTGAATCCAAATATCAAATTCAACCACTTGATGCCTGCAACAGTAATCAGGTCAAACCAGATGTGGGAGCCCTAAAAAGATACTGACTACAAAAAACTGCAATGTCAAAACTAGACTCAAATTTCATTGGAGGGAGGGAGGAGAAGAGAGGGGGAGGGAGATTTCTAGAGATTCATATATTCAAATTAGAAACATGCTTATCAGGGTTAGCAGTTTAAAGTCAATGCAAGTAACTTTTTGATTATTGATTCTGTGTTTTGAAATAAAAAGTAAAAAGATAATTAGAAAAGAGAACATGCTTCTGGGGGCTGGAGAGATGGCTCAGCAGTTAAATAATCGACTGCTCTTGCAGAGGACCTGGGTTTGATTCCCAACACCCACATGGCGGCTAAGAACCATCTTTAAGCCGGGCAGGGGGACGCACCCTAGCACTCGGGAGACAGAAGCAGGCAGATCTCTGTGAGTTCAAAGCCAGCCTGGTCTACAGAGTGAGTTCCAGGCCAGCTGGGGCTATAGGGAGACCCTGTCTCAAAATAAATTAATTAATTAAAAAAAGAGAACATGCTTCTCTCCAGGTGTTCTCAACTACAAGCAGTTTATATTAAGTCAGTGTAGGAATCAAATTGGGAATATTAGCTACATGGTCATATTAAGAACAAAGCAACAGCCGGGCGTGGTGGTGCACACCTTTAATCCTAGCACTCGGGAGGCAGAGGCAGGCGGATCTTTGTGAGTTCAAGGCCAGCCTGGTCTACAGAGTGAGTTCCAGGACAGCTGGGGCTACAGCAGACCCCGTCTCGAAAACACTGAAAAAAAAAAAGTTTTCAAAAAGAGCAGTCGGCGCTCTTAACCGCTAGGCTATCTCTCCAGCCCCAGAAATCTGTATTATTCTATGTAAACATTCTAGATGGATTAAATACAAACATTGGACAGTTAAAATATTAGGTATAAATGTGAGGAAACTTGTGGGTATTATTAGGACAGGAAGAATGTTTCTATGCATGGCAGCCAAAGAAAAAAACTATACATAATAAAAAACTTTTAAATAAACCTATACCACATATGAAAGTTATGCTCAACTCAAAAATAATTCCTAAAGTCTGTAAGAAAATGAAATGCCATATAGAAAAAACTGACATGCTGCTAGCAAATAAATTTTAAATAAGTAGACACATAAAAAAGTTGTTTTATGCCAGGCGTGCAGAGGCAGGCGGATCTTTGTGAGTTCAAGGCCAGCCTGGTCTACAGAGCGAGTTCCAGGCCAGCTGGGGCTACAGGGAGACCCTGTCTCGAAAAAAGAACAAAGCAACAGAAAAACAGAAGGTGTAAACAGTGATATACCACACACCAAGGAACAAACCACTTTTTACACAAAACCAAGTATGGCCAGGATTAACGCTGGGAACTAATAATTCAGTGACAAGGTTTACATCTCAGTTGATGATTTTCTTCCAATAATGCTAGTTTGCTTTCCAAAAAAACATTACATGCTAACAGACAGTACCTAAGGCCAATGCAGAGAAAGGAACCCAATCAAATCTTAGCTTCCAGAAGTTCATTCATGCTCCAATTTGTGAATGAGTGCAGACTGCGGCAGGCTTCCTTCTTCAGACATCTCACCTTGGGGTCCACTTTACTGCTCATTAGCACCAAAGGAGGCCCAACTCAAACCAATTTTGCTAGTCATTAACAATCTAGTAAAAGGTTTGATAATAACTGAGCAAAATTAAAAGGTTTAAGTAATTGGCTTAAATTGACCTCCAGAGATACTGGTATCATCCACTTGACAGTGTGGCTGTACTTTCCCTAGTGCTGGCTGTCTCCTACACACCAGACAAACAGATCCATTCCCCAAACCCAAGTGTATGTGTGTTTGTCACAAGGCAAATGAACATGAGTGAAAGACAAACAAGAAAATTCCAATACTATGACCAAACAGTCAAGGAAATGAGAGCTCTTTGTGCGACAGAGAAAGTGGAAAGAAAGAAACAGGTCTTTCAAGGCTCACAGAATGAAGAATGGCAGCCATCTCTGTACCATATGGTCAATCTTGCTTCCTCTATTTTATAATAAAATTATCACATTAAATTTACAGAGTTAATATCTAAGCACCTCATGACCACTGCTACTGTGAATCTGCCTCTATGAAGAAAATGTTTTCAGCCAAGGAAAGATTTACAATACTTAATATTTCTCATTTTTCTTGCACAAAAATGCTCAACAGCTATATCCCTCACTCACTATGAAGTCTATACTGAATCATAAAATTTTTGAAAACATTTTAATTAACCAAAGCCTTTTAATATATTCCATACAGCAATGCAACTTGTTAATGGCCCAGAAAAGGTCTGGTAATCATTAGTTAAAATTAAAGGTTGATGTGATTAGAAAAAATTGAATTATATCAGCATTTTGCTCTCACTTAGAGACCTGGCTATCACAACAGCTGGAATCAAGAGGAGAGAGATGCAAAATCACAAATAAGGTTGAGCATTAATGTTCTAGTAAGTTATAATAGATGGATTCTGGGTAGCACCCCAGTCCCACACTACATTCATTCCCAAGTCCCTTGGAGTCTAAGAGGGATGAGGACCGGGGTTCGATCCCCAGCACCCACATGGTGGCTAAGAACCATCTTTAACTCCAGTGCCAGGGGAATCCATGCCCTCTTCTGACCTCCGGGGCATTGCACAACACGGGTGCACAAACCTACATGCAGACACTATATTCATATGCATAAAAAATAAATAAATTAAAAAAAAAAGTATTACTGGAGGGCGTGGTGGTGCATGCATTTAATCCTAGCACTTGGGAGGCAGAGGCAGGCAGATCTCTGAGTTCAAGGCCAGCCTGGTCTACAGAGCAAGCTCCAGGACAGCTGGACTAAAGGGAGACCCTATCTCAAAAATACCTAAATAAATAAAATAAATAAATAAAAACTATTACTAATGGGATAAGATAAGCAAACCATGTGCTCATCTTAAAGTTGTGTTTCATAAGGCGTTTCAAATATCACAGGACTTATTTCATTATATTTCCTACCTGTAAACCCAGACTAAATTTCTCATTTCATGCGGAAAGATAAAAAGTTTCAAATTATTTGGAAGGGCTAGAAAATGTGACCTGGGTGTTAACTACATTCATCCACCTGGTTCTCCCCAGGATCCAACCTCCTTAAACCTTCTCCCATATACATTAAATCTGTTTTTACATTAACTACATTACATCAATTACATTAAATAGATTAAGCTATTTTAAGTCATTTTTTCTTTAATCTGACAAATACTAAAACATATTTAAGCTTTTTAATTATTTAACAATTAGCAGTATCTCTGGCCTGCTAAACTATCAGCTCTGCAGCCAGGGCCGTAACTGCACAGTGTAACCTAATGTCTCATGACATGGAGGCTGACATTCTATAGCCTGCAGAGCTGCACCATCTATCTGTTACTGTGGCTAAGAGGACTGTGTGTAGCATAAGGACTACGTGTGCAGGTTCTCCTGTACAAACTCGGCATAGGTAACATTACATCTCAAGCCTTCTTCATAAACATTTTTAAATTGTTTCTGTAACTAACATCACAGTCTGCTGTTCACCTGAAGGCCTGATTACTACCTTAGCACAGCTGCCAGTCACCAATGATGTACATTTCCCATGAGACGCAAGTCCACTTTTGATGGCCAAAGACAGGAGGGAATGACTCGGCAAGGGAAGGATTTTCTAAACAAGTCTCTTGAATTCCCTAACAATCACACTCACACACACACACACACCCAGGAGCAAATACCCACACACCCAGGAGCAAATACCCAAGAAGTTTAAACTCATCTTTTTGTTGGTAGAAAAAGGAACCATCCAGTAAGATGAAGATAATGTCTCTAACTCTTTTCTTTTTGTCTTTTTGAGATGGTCTCCCTTTGGTCCCAGCTGGCCTGGAGCTCACTATGTAGACCAGGCTGGCCTTGAACTCATGATCTTTTTGCCGTAGCCTACCAAATGGTAGGACTACAGATGTGCACCACCACATCTGGCCCTGATACTAAACTGTCTTTAGAACCTAGTGCTTTATAAATAGATTTTATTTTTATTTATTCTTTTTATTTTTTTTAATTTTATTTATTTCTGTATGTGTATGAATGTACTGTCTGCATGCAAGTCTGTGTACCCGTGTCATGCAACGCCGCAGAGGTCAGAAGAGGGTCTCAGATTCCCCTGGAACTGGAGTTCTCCTGGAATTGGAGTTTCGGACGGTTCTCGGCCGCCACGTGGGTGCTGGGGATCGAACCCGGGTCCTCTGTAAGAGCGGTCGGTGCTCTTAACTGCTAGGCCATCTCTCCAGCCCCTTATTTATTCTTTATGTGTATGAATGTACTGTCTGCATGCAGGTCTGTGCACCCATGTCGTGCAATGCCGCGGAGGTAAGAAGAGGGCGGCAGATTCCCCTGGAACTGGAGTTAAAGACAGTTCTTAGCCACCACGTGGGTGCTGGGAATCAAACCCGGGTCTTCTGCAAGAGCAGTGGGCGCTCTTAACTGCTAGGCCATCTCTCCAGCCCCTAGAACCTAGTGCTTTAATTAATAAATAGTAGCCAGACAAAAGCTAAAACACAAAACTAAGACATTTCGATTATTCATTGAAAGAGCCAAATTCTTTTTTTGTGTGTAATTTTTATTTATTTTTTTTAATTTTTTTTTTATTTCCGTATGTGTATGAATGTACTTGTCTGCATGCAGGTTTGTGCACCCGTGTCGTGCAATGCCGCGGAGGTCAGAAGAGGGTGTCGGATTCTCCTGGAACTGGAGTTCTCCTGGAATTGGAGTTTCAGACGGTTCTTCGGCCGCCATGTGGGTGCTGGGGATTGAACTCAGGTCCTCTGTAAGAGCAGTCGGCGTTCTTAACTGCTAAGCCATCTCTCCAGCCCCGAAAGAGCCAAATTCTTAACCTTAACCAGAAGTTAACAGATAAGCTACTATGGAAACTTTAACCTATGGCTCTAATATGCTCATTTGCAAAAAGATGCCCAAATATTAAGATCACCAAAAGAAATAATAGTAAAAATTATAATATGATACATGACACAAAGCATTTACAAATTTTTTTTATTTATTTACTTTATGCATTGTGTGTTATGCCTGCATGTATGTAAGTGTACCTGTGTCATACAGTACCCAAGGAAGGCAGAAGAGGGCATGAGATCTGGAGGAACTGGAGTTATAGCCAGTTGTTACTAACAGCTACCATGTGGGTAATGGGATTCGAACCCAAGTCCTGTGCAAGAGCAGCCCAGTGCTTTTAACCACTGAGCCACCTCTCCATTCCTACAAATTCTTTTATTGTCCATTACAGTATAAAGTGAATATTTAACTTCTTAAATATATTAAATGTTAGTGTCATCTATTACTTTAATAAAGTGAAATGTTACATTAAGTCTATGTTACCTGCACAGCACTTTTTTTTACACACTTACAAAATCATTTCTACAACCTACAATCTACTGTATCATTATTATCAAAGGCTTTCCATAAACGCTATGGTCTTACTATATAATCCTGGATGGCCTGGAACTCAACATGTAGATAGACTAGGCTGAAAATGAACTCACAGAGATCCACCTGCCTCTGCCTCCTGAGTGCTGGGATTAAAGGCATGGGGCAGCACACCCAGCTACTATATGTTTTAATTCTATTTTTAACATACTCTCTCAAGGGAGTAACTTGACACCAAATAAATACAAAAGCTGCTACCCAATTACTGACATCAGCAAAATATATTTTGTTCTCAATCATATTTGAGGAAAACAGCATAATAATAATCAAAATTTTAAATCTCAACTAATCATTTTCTATGTGGTTCACTAGTATAAATCCTAACATGTAAAAGGGATGGTTAGTGCTGAAGAGATGGCTCAGCAGTTGAGGGCACCAGCTGCTCTTGCAGAAGATCCGGGTTCAATTCCCAGCTCCCACATGGCAGCTAACAACTGTCAATGACCCCAGTTCCAGGGGACTATGACGTCTTCTGGCTCCGTGGGTACTGCACGACACATGTGCACTTACACATGTGCAGGCAATACACCTATACACATAAAATAAAAGTAGGGCTAGAGAGAGATGCCCTAGCATTAAGAGCACCAACTGCTCTTGCAGAGGACCCGGGTTCGATCCCCAGCACCCACACGGCGGCTAAGAACTGTCTGTAACTCCAATTCCAGGAGAACTCCAGTTCCAGGGGAATCTGAGACCCTCTTCTGACCTCCGGGCATTGCACGACACAGGTGCATAAACCTACATGCGGACAGAACATTCATACACATACAAAAATAAATAAAATTTAAAAATAATAATAATAATAATAAAAGTAAAAAAAAATTTTAATGGGTGGTTAAAGAAAAAGGAAAGCCCACATCTATCTGTTAGGAATACTTTTATGGATATGAGGTAACTGTAATTATGTCAACATTTTTGAACTAAGAACATATTTATTTTTAACTAAATAGGTAGTGTCTATTTCCTTGTCTTTTCTTTAAAATCATAACTCTCCTTCTGACTCCTTCCCAATTCTGTCACATTTCTGTGGGAATGTCTACTGATAACCAAACTACATATACAAACAAACACATACAGAGCCAAAAGGTAAGCAAATTACCCAAGCGAGGCCGATCATATATACTATCCAAGAAATCTGAATTGATGGTACAATGAAACCAAGTGATGTAGAGTCTCAAATACCGTAACCTGAGACTATCCAAGAGGCTACTCCTGAAGCCCAGGCCCTCCAATCTGAGCCTCCAGTCTGGTTACTGAGCAGTTACTATTCCTATGCTGTATACAAGCACTATGTCTACCGTTAATTTAAGGTTATTTCCAGTTCTTTACTAAGGTTATTTCCAGTTCTTTACTTTGTTCATATATCTTTGCCAACTCTTCCTACTATTTCTTAGGATAAATTCCTATCAAATGTAGATTGTCTAGGTCAAAGGCTATATGCATTTTTATTTGCTATTTTTTTTTAATTTTATTTATTTATGTGTATGAATGTACTGTTTTTGCATGTAGGTCTGTGCACCCGTGTCGTGCAATGCCGCGGATGTCAGAAGAGGGTCTCGGAATCCCCTGGAACTGGAGTTCTCCTAGAATTGGAGTTACAGACGGTTCTCAGCCGCCATGTGGGTGCTGGGGATCGAACCCGGGTCCTCTGCAAGAGCGGTCGGCGCTCTTAACCGCTAGGCCATCTCTCCAGCCCCTTTATTTGCTATTTAACAACAGCTAACGAGAATGAATACATTTTCTCTCATATATACCAGCCCTGAGAATTACTACTGGCAGAGGTCCAAATATTAAAATTATCAAAAGAAGGAATAGAAGTCATAGTAATATGCTAAATGTGATTTTAAACTTTACCAAACTAACTTCCCATTTATGAAGGTCTAAATTGCCAGGAGAATGACTGAAAAACAGCATCTTAGTCCTAAACCCAAGCTGCCATAATAAATATCCTTTACTGCCAGATGTGGTGGTACACGTCTTTAATCCCAGCACTCGGGAGGCAGAGGGAGACAGATCTCTGAGAGTTCAAGGCCAGCCTGGTCTACAGAATGAGTTCCAGGCCAGCTGGGACTAAAGGAAGACCCTGCCTCAAAAAAACCAAAAAAAAAAAAAAAAAAAGATGGAAGAATCTATGGGTTAAAGAGACTTGAAGTCAGGCATGGTGGTACACATCTTTAATTCCAACACTCGGGAAGAGGCAAGAGGATTGCCACAAGTCCAAAGCTAGCCTGATCAATGTAAAAAGTTCCAGGCCATCTCTCTATGATGAAACCTTACCGAAAGGAGGGGAAAAAAGGCACTGGCTACTCTTTTTTTTTTTTTTTGTCTTTTCGAGACAGGGTCTCCCTGTAGCCCCAGCTGTCCTGGAATGCACTCTGTAGACCAGGCTGGCCTTGAACTCACAAAGATCCGCCTGCCTCTGCCTCCCAAGTGCTAGGATTAAAGGCGTGCGCCACCACGCCCTGCAAGCACTAGCTACTCTTAACAAAGGGCCTGGGTTCAGTTCCCAGAACCCACCACCCACGTGGCAGCTAACAACCATCTACAATTCTGGTTCCAGGACATATGAGGCCCTCTTCTAGACTCCATGAGTATTGCATGGATGGGTGCACTTACATGCATGCACACAAAACACTCATACATATAAAATAAAAATAAATCTAAAATATGTTTTAGCCGGGCATGGTGGCTCATGCTTTTAATCCTAGCACTTGGGAGGCAGAGGCAGGAGGATCTCTGTGAATTCAAGGCCAGCCTGGTTGACACAGTGAGTTCCAGGACAGCTGGGACTACAGGGAGACCCTGTCTCAAAAAGACAAAAAAAAAATGTTTTTTAAAGAGGAAGAGCAGAAAGGAGAGGCATTGGGAGTGGAGGACCAGGGACTTGAAACAAACTATTCGGTTGCAATGTATGGATCTTATTTGGGTTTTAATTCAACAATCATGCATAGGTGATTCCATAATTAAAATTTTAAACTGAAAAGAAAATCTGTTCATGTCTCTAGCGCATATAGGACATATGACACATACATGTGATAGAATAACTGGATATCTGGATATCTGATGATAATAAAAATACATTTTGTAGCTGTGTGTGGTGCCGTACAGTTTTAATCCCAGCACTTGGGAAGCAGGGGCAAGCAGATCTTTTGAGAGATGGAGGCTAGTCTGGTCTATGTATCACTTTCAGTCCAGCTGGGGCTACAGAGAAACCCTGTCTCAAAAACAAAAAATGTTTTTAAAGAATACTTTTTTTTTCATTTTTGCAGTGCCAGAGATCAATCCCAGGGCTTCTCACACTCTAGGCAAATACTCTTACCACTGAGCTACATTCCTAATCAGTCTGGTAGGGGAAGGGCTAGGCAGGAGGAGGGACATGTGGAGGTCAGAAGACATGTTGCAGGAGTTGATTCTCTCCTTCCACTATGTGAGTCCTGGGAATTCAAACTCAGATCATCAGGCTTAGTGACAGGCTATCCTGATGACCCCAGGAAAAAAAAAATTAAGGAAATATTTATCCTGAGGAGCTTTTTCAGAGCTGTACTAAGGTATTTATAGACAAAATTACAAGTGTGATTTGCTTTCAGATAATCCAATGCTAGGACAGAGTAAATATTCCTAAAAATAAAACTTTTTTATAGTTGGGTTTGAGATAGGGTCTCCCTGTAGCCTCAGCAAGCCTAGAACTCACTATGTAGACCATGCTGGCCTCGAATTCACAAAGCTCTTCCTACAAAATGCTAGGGTTAATTTAAATGCATGTGCCCAGCTTGATAACAATGTTTTATAACTGCTGAAGCTGGGTGACAGATACATACAATGCTTCTGCATACTGATACTTTTTCTAATGGTTAAAACTGTCCATAATACAAAGTAAAAATTTATGCCTCGTATGCTCAAGATCCTGGGTTCATTTTCCTAACTGTTCAGTTTTGATTGATTTTTTACAACTTGCATATTGAGAGGCTTCATATGTATTACTCATATTTTTCTAGCTTGTCATAATCTTTTCATTCATGCCATTCTTTGTTATACAGACATTTAAAGTAATGTATACTGTCAAAACCATTAACCACATCTTTTACTTCATGGGTTTCTGTTTGGTGCTAAGTTTAGAAAGATTTTCCTGGGGCTGGAGAGATGGCCTAGCGGTTAAGAGCGCCGACCGCTCTTACAGAGGACCCGGGTTCGATCCCCAGCACCCACATGGCGGCCGAGAGCCACCTGAAACTCCAATTCCAGGAGAACTCCAGTTCCAGGGGAATCCGAGACCCTCTTCTGACCTCCGCAGCATTGCACAACACGGGTGCACAGACCTGCATGCAGACAGTACATTGATACATATACAGAAATAAATTTTTTAAAAAATTAAAAAAAAAAAAAGATTTTCCCTATACTAGAATTATATGAAATTTTACTTACATTTCTCTTTAAGATTAAGTTCACTTTAAAGTGTATATACATACACACACACACACACACACACACACACACACTTTCTTTAAAGCAAAATATGCTAACATTATATTAACTGGAAAACAAAAATGACATCAGCAGCTAATTTCAGAAAGATGAACATGCCATGGAAGGCAAAGTGATTAAAACCCAACAAGGGCACGAAACACTTGTTTTACCCCTTAAGGATCCTGTATTTTAAAGAGGTACTATGCATTAAATAATACCTAAAATTTTGTTTGCCTGCCTAAACAAGTCAAAAGTTCCTGCCATCATGAGTTAACAATTAGAATGTTTCAAAATGTGGTCCATTAGTATAACAGAATTACTACTAAGTCTTAAAAAGAAGGGAAATTTTGCCAGGTGTGGTGGCACATGCCTTTAATCCCAGCACTGTGGAGGCAGAGGCATGAGGATCTCTGTGAGTTCAAGGCCAGCCTGGTCTACATAGCGAGTTCCAGGTCAGCTGGGACTAAAGGGAGATCCTGTCTCAAAAAGACAAAAAAAAAGGGGGCTGGAGAGATGGCCTAGCGGTTAAGAGCGCCAACCGCTCTTACAGAGGACCTGGGTTCGATCCCCAGCACCCACATGGCGGCCGAGAACCATCTGAAACTCCAATTCCAGGAGAACTCCAGTTCCAGGGGAATCCGAATTTATACACATACAAAAATAAATAAAATTAAATTAAAATTAAAAAAAAATCTTGATATGCAAACACATGGAGAAGCCTTAAGGAGAATCATTCTGCTAAGTGAAATAAGCCAGTCAGAACAAGAAGATTTTAATTATAAGGTACCTAATGTTCTCAGATTCAGAGAGGCTGAAAGGGTGTCTTCCAGAGGCTGGGGAAAGGGAAAAATGTAAAGGTCTTGATTAACAGGTACCCCATTTCTGTCTGGAAATCTTAGCTGTGTGGTGGTAATCATTTCTTAGCAATGACTGTACTTAATGCCACTAAATGTACTCTGAAATGGTTAAAACGGTAAATCTTATGGGTATCCCAGTTTTTGTAGTGTATTTTACCATTAAAAAACAGATCTGACCAGGCCTGGTGGGCACACGCCTTTAATCCCAGCACTCTGAAGGCAGAGCCACGTGGAACTCTGCCAGTTCAAGGCCAGCCTGGTCTACATACCAAGTTCCAGGCCAGCTGGGGCTACAGGGAGACCCTGTCCTTAAAGAGATTAAAAAAAAAAAGCCGGGCATGGTGGTACACCCCTTTAATTCTAGCACTTGGGAGGCAGAGGCAGGCAGATCTCAGTGAGTTCAAGGCCAGCCTGGTCTACAGAGTGAGTTCCAGGACAGCCAGAGCTACAGAGAGACCCTGTCTCAAAAGACCAAAAAAAAAAAGCAGTATGTTAAAACTTAGTAACATAAATTAACATTATCCCAACCAAAGAAATCTGACATTTTTTTTTAATATTTTAAAAAATTTTTTTTTAGTCTTTTTCGAACAGGGTCTCTCTTTAGTCCCAGCTGGCCTGGAGCTTGCTATGTAGACCAGGCTGGCTTTGAACTCACAGAGATCTGCCTGTCTCTGCCTCCCAAGTGCTGGGATTAAAGGCATATGCCGCCACAGCTGACTTTTTTTCTTTTTTTTTTTTTGGTCTTTTTCAAAACAGGGTCTCCCTGTAGCCCCAGCTGGCCTGGAACTTGCTCTGTAGACCAGGCTGGCCTTGAACTCACAAAGATCCACCTGCCTCTGCCTCCCAAGTTCTAGGATTAAAAGGCGACCACGCCCAGCTTAAAATCTGACTTTTTTTTTTTTTTGGTCTTCTTCAAAACATAGTCCCCCGGTAGCCCCGGCTGTCCTGGAACTCACTCTGTAGTCCAGACTGGCCTTGAACTCACAAAGATCCACCTGCCTCTGCCTCCCTAGTGCTAGGATTAAAGGTGTGCACCACCATGCCCCCTAAAATCTGAGATTTTTTTTTTTAATTTTTATTTATTTCTGTATGTGTATCAATGTACTGTCTGCATGCAGGTTTGTGCACCCGTGTCATGCAATGCCGCGGAGGTCAGAAGAGGGTCTCGGATTCCCCTGGAACTGGAGTTCTCCTGGAATTGGAGTTTCAGACGGCTCTCAGCCGCCATGTGGGTGCTGGGGATCGAACCCGGGTCCTCTGTAAGAGCGGTCGGCGCTCTTAACCGCTAGGCCATCTCTCCAGCCCCAAATCTGAGATTTTTAACTGCAGATTTCATTCAGTTTCAACAATCTCAGTATTCACAAGTGTCCAGTTTCTATGGGCTTTTGATAATAATGAAGAGACTTCATAGGATCCTAAATGGGGACCAATGTGGAAATAAATCACAGCATTTTATCCTGAGATCTTACTCAATTTTTTTTCTTTTGTGTGTGTGTATGAATGTATTGCCTGCATGTGTGTAAGTGCACCCGTGTCATGCAATGCCCACGGAGTCAGAAGGTGTCAGATTCCCCCAGAACTGGAGTTATAGACAGTTGTTAGCTCCCATGTGGGTGCTGGGAATCGAACCCAGGTCCTCTGCAAGAGCAGTCAGTGCTCTTAACCATTGAGCCATTTCTCCAGCCCCCCAATTTTATTCAATTTTAACTCCACTTTGCTAATACTGGCACACTAAGACCACATCCACTATCTGTGCTCTTTTTTCCCTGCACAGAAGAGATCAGGAAGATGGATGTTGTGAATACATTGATTGGCACCTACCTTACCCATGCCAGGAGCTGCTCAATATCTTCCTGATCCTCAGTGTACCTGCAGCAAACCCAGAAGGAAATCCAGTTTTCACATTTGGTCCTATAAACCATCTAGCGAAAGGGGTGAAATCTAGCTTGAAGGAAGGCTGCTATCTCCATCGTTCTTCCCACTGTCAGGGTCTCAGCATCTACACTGGATGGTTCAAATTAAACCTGGCTTTATAGAGGTTGGAGAGATGGCTCCACTGACTGCTCGGGCAGAGAATATGGGTTCAAATCCTAGCACCCACATGATAGCTAACAACCATCCCTAATTCCAGTTCCAGGGACTACAACACCCTCTTTTGACCAGTGGCATTGAAAGACACCAGTGCACACATGCAAGCAATACACATACACATAAAATAAAAATAATAGATAAAATATTTTAAACTTGCTTATGTATGGCTCAGCAGTTAAGAGCACTTGCTGCTCTTACAGAGGACCTGAATTCCATTCCCAGCACCCATATCCATGGCTCACAACCACCTGATGACTCAAGTTCCAAAAGGAACCATCACCCTCCTCTGGCCTCTGCAGACACCTCCACACATGTGGTACACATACATACTCAGGCGCACACACACACACACACACACACACACACACATAATCCAAAAAGAAATATAATCCTTCTCATTATAAAATAAACAAAACTGACTTTTAAGGGTTAAAATTCTATTTGGAAAAAAAATTGTGGCCGGGCATGGTGGTGCACACCTTTAATCTCAGCACTCAGGAGGCAGAGGCAGGCAGAACTCTGTGAGTTCAAGGCTACCCTGGTCTACATAGAGAGCTCCAGGCCAGCTGGGACTAAAGGGAGACCTTGTCTCAAAAATACAAAGAAAAAAAAATTGTGAATAGTCAAACTTAATTCCTGTGTCTCCATAATGTTCAACATGATACATACATCATCCATTATTTTAATATATGTATAGCAAATACACTGTGATTTTTTCAGGCACATGGGCAATGGTGGTTTTATATTCATCCTCCATGTATTCCCCCACTGTATTCCAAATATTTTTCCCTATATGACTTCCTACAAGTCAGTACAGCACCCTTTCAAGTCTGGAAGACAACACCTGTCCCATCACCTGAAAAATCTGCTACTTTCAAAGCCCTTACTAAAACAGAGCTCTAAAAATTTTTAAAGAAACTTTCATTGTCTAATAGCTCTCACACAAATTATTTTTAATTGAAGAGGTAAACACTGGATTTGGTTGTTGTTAATGTCCTCATATCTCCTATCACAGAAGAGGACATGTGTGACCCAGTCTCTCCGTTGTGATCACTGCACTGCTATATACATCAGCTCCCAGCCACCCCACCTGAGGGCTGGAAATCTTAGCATGTCTTTTTTCTGGATTGCAATAGGGCTCTATGTGGAAAGCCTCCCCCCCAACCCATTCCCACCGAAACTCTCCACCACTACAGCACCATCATGGGCTTCCTGTTCTAACTCCAGCCAAGGATGGGAGACCCCAGGCACAGAAGAGGCTCAAAGAAAGAGAATCCTGGAGTGGCTTTTACAGTCCTCAAAACCTTACAACACTTCCTCTCCCATCGCCTGTGAGCCACCAGGATTTAATGGGTATCCCAAGACACTAAACCAGTGTAACAATAAAGAAGGAGAGAGACCAAATAATCCCTGGACACTGTTCCTTCTCCAAGAGCCAGAGTCTTACCGACTTTGGACACCTGGGCGGGTGAGCAGGCAGAATAATGTGTCCAAGGGACACAAACCCCACTGACGACTGTCACACCCCACCCCCAATGTCACGCCATCAAGCTAGATGGCCCTCACCTTCCCGAATCTCGAAGCGAGGTGCCTTCATGTTAAGAATCAGACCCCTCCCTGTTAATTGCCCCGAGAGGCTGAAACTTCGCATCAGCACCGGGCACCGGGCTTGGAGGGCACCGGAGCAAAGAGGAAGGGTTGGCACCGGGAGCGGAATCTCCAAGATCTGCCAGAGGAAACCGCACAGACTCCAGACAGCACAAGCGCCGGGATTTCCCTGCAGCTGCCACGACAGGTGACCGCTTTGCAGACACCCTGCTCACCCGCTGGCTGGCGGGGCCGAGCGGAAGGTGTGGCGGCCCGGGACCAGAACGGGGGAGCGAGCCTGGACCCCCAGGTGGGCAGGCCGGGCCGCACAGCGCTGGCGCCCCAGGAAAACCTTTGGATTTTTCTGTCTCCACAATTAAGAGAAAAAAAAAATGGCTCCAAGCCAAACGCCTCCGATTTACACACGCACACACAAGCCCGCGCGCATCTCCCGCCCCGTTTTCTCACACGCTAAACAAAAGGCCGAGCGGCCGCGCTGTCCCCGAAGCAGCCGTCCAGCGCCCACCAGCCCGCGGCCCGCCGACCCCGCGGCTACCGCGCCCACCACGCCAGCCGCCAGTCACTCGCGTCCGCCCCGCTCCCCCGGGGACACCAAGGGCCTTACAGCGGCCCTCACCTCTCGGGCGGCTGTTGGCTGCGGCCCCGCGCCTCTCCGCCTCCGCCTCCAGCAGCCCCGCGCCGCCGCCGCCGCCGCCGCCGCCGCCTCCCTCCCCCCGCGTCTCCGCCCGGGCTCCGCCTCCTCGGCCCGGCTGTACACCACGTGACTGCTCCACGTGACCCCACCCATCCCTGTCGCCCGCCGGGCGGACCTGACCAGTTGAGCTGCCCGAGGCGCGCGCGGGTTACGGGAGAGAGCTGTCCACGCGCCACTCACGACTCGACACCCCTGGACCACTAGCACCCCAGCCTGGGCAAGCGCCCCCGGGGTCCGCGCAGAGCCTCTCTCCTAGGTGTTTCCCCGACGGGGCCGGAAGTGGAAGGCTTGTCGGGTCTGGGTCTGAGAGCACCGAGGTGCTGGTATTGTGCGCCACCTTGGCCCCGTGGACACGGTCATCCTAGTCTCGGGTGCCGCTGAGCTTTCACACCGCTGTCACCTTCCGAAGGGACCCGATCGCGTCAAGTCACGCAGGGGAGAAGACCACACAGCCTGGCTTCTCTGTTGAAGTGCTGGGAAAGGAAAGTTGAGTCATCCTGCATCTTCCATTGCAGAGCAGAGCGGTGCTGATTATTGAAACCCTTCGCCGGTGTGTGATTTAAAATTTTTTAAAAATTAAAAAAAAAAAAAGATCGGCTTTCTTTCTGCGATGATTTGAGGCAAGACTGAGGTCTTTCCGAGTGCTCAGCCCTTCTATTTTTGCCTGTCTGCAAACGTTTCAAATCCCTTTACGTTTTTATTGGTGTTTTGCTATGTAGCCCAGGCTGCCCTCAAACGAGGTTCTCCTGCCTCAGCCTCTTGAGTGCTGGGGTTTCAGGCCACGTGGCCTAACAAGTCTTATTCATTGAATCAGAAAGGAAAGAAATTAAGTTCATCGAGTTCTGAAACTTCATGCCTGAGATTTTACAAGTGCTGACAGAAGTTACCCAAATTCTAGCTTTTTAAATGGCAATTTTAAAATACTTGTTTCATGTATAAATTTGCATGAATAAAATGCATTAAATAAAGGTATGGAGCCAGGCGTGGTGGCACACGCCTTTAATCCTAGCACTTGGGAGGCAGAGGCAGGCGGATCTTTGTGAGTTGAAGGCCAGCCTGGAGGCTGGTCTACAGTGTGAGTTCCAGGACAGCTGGGGCTACAGGGAGACCCTGTCTGGAAAAGACCAAAAAATAAAATAAAGGTATCAAGTCTACATTATTTGGTAAGATTAATATAAGCACTCCCAAACAATTTCAAAACCCCCATAAAAAAACAAAATTGCGGTTAGGTGATAGAGCACCTTAAACAGGAGGTAGTCTCAGTGCTTGAGTTTAGTGCTCAGTGTTATACTGTATACTCTGGGGAAACAAAAGGAAGAATACAATACAGTTCTTGCCTTCAAAATTTACAATTTCTGGGTTGGAAAGATGGCTCCATGTTAAGAGCACCGGGGGCTCTTGAAGTGAACCCAGGTTCAGTTCCCAGCACCTACATGGCAGCTAGTAACGGTCTGCAAGTCCTGTTCCAAGGGGACCTGGTGCCCTCTTCTGGCCTCTGAGGACATTGCACCACCTGGTGCTGAATACACAACATGTATTCAGGCAAAATACAAAAATAAATCCAAAAGAAATTTTAAAAAATGTACGGTTTCTTCTTATAGCTGGTAAGATGGCTCAGTGGATAAAGATGTGTCACTAAGCCTGACAACCCAACACCTGCATGGTAAACCGTAAAAACCAACTTCCCCCAAATTCCCCTCCCTTACCGCGGCACTGTGTAGTGCTGTACCCAGAAGGGGTTGGATCCCCTGAAACTGGAGTTATGGACAGTTGTTAGCTGCCATGTGGTGCTGGGAATCAAACCCAGGTCCTCTGCAAGAGCAGCCAGTGCTCTTAACTGGTGAGCCATCTCTCCAGAATAGGATAAAGATTTTTTTTTTTTTTTTTTTTTTTTTTTTTTTTTTTTTTTTTTGAGACAGGGTTTTCCTTTAG
>VZQC01011699.1:2398419-2420774 GCA_009823505.1 Rhizomys pruinosus
TATATATATATATATATATATATATATATATATGCCTATTGTGAGCTACCTGACATGGGTACTCCAGACTCAGGGGATCTGACTCCCTCTTCATACCAGCCTCCCATTTTCATACAATAGAATTTGATAATATTTGGATCCCTTTTCCTATTTTTTTTTATGTGTATGAATGTACTGTCTGCATGCAGGTTTGTGCACCCATGTCGTGCAATGCCGCGGAGGTCAAAAGAGGGTGTCGGATTCCCCTGGAACTGGAGTTCTCCTGGAATTGGAGTTACAGACGGTTCTCAGCTGTCATGTGGGTGCTGGGATTGAATCCGGTTCCTCTGCAAGAGCCCTAGCTCTTAACCGCTAGGCCATCTCTCCAGCCCCCTTTCCCTATCTTTACCTTCCCTCACTGCCCCCTTCCCAGCTTAATGTACTCTAAAATAAATAAGGCCTATAGAGCCTGATTTGTGTCCCCCAATGTCCTTAAGTGTGGGTCCCTGCACTGAGCTTGGTTAATATAGCAACAAAGAGTCCATCCCTGTAAGAGTCTGTCTCCTCCCCTCTTATCAGCCATCAGTTACCAAAAATTACTTAGGTTGAGTTTTTCTTCCTTTCTTTTTCTTTCTTTCTTTCTTTCTTTCTTTCTTTCTTTCTTTCTTTCTTTCTCTTTCTTTCTTTCTTTCTTTCTTTCTTTCCTTCTTTCTTTCTTTCCTTCTTTCCTTCTTTCCTTCTTTCCTTCTTTCCTTTCTTTCTTTCTTTCTTTCTTTCTTTCTTTCTTTCTTTCTTTCTTTCTTTCTTTTTTTCATGTCTTTTTGAGACAGGGTCTCCCAGCAGCCCCCAGCTGGCCTGGAACTTGCTCTGTAGACCAGGCTGGCTTTGAACTCACAGAGATCTGCCTGCCTCTGCCTTCTGAGTGCTAGGATTAATGGTGTGGTCCACCATGCCCGGCAGGTTTGGATTTCTTACCATCTTCTCCATGTCTATGCTGGGTTTCTATCTGGTTTGAGCCATATACATGTTACCATATACATGTTATATAATTATATATGTACACACACCTAACATGAGAGAGAGACAGAGAATATAGACACAAGGGTAAATTTGAGTCTGAGGTATAAGAGTTTGAGAATCCACACCAACGCACCCACGAAGATCAAAAAAATGATTTTATCAGAAGCAGAGAAGGTTTAGAGAGAGAGAAGGTTTAGAGATAGAAGAGAAGAAATGGGAACAAAGGGACTGGTGCACTGAGGCTGTTGCATTCCAGCAAACAAGCCAGAAAGCAGCGACCCCGGCCCACAGGAACATGGGTCTATTATACAGAATCAGGGGGAGGTACAGAATGGGCTTGTTAACCTTTAAATTCATTGGATTAAACAGAGTTTAATGCATTGGGCAGTTTCTAATTGGATCAGGCTTCCTGCCGTCAATTTGAAAGATGTCAGTTACTATTGGTACCAGGGAGTCTGTGTGACTTGCTCACCAGATGGAGGCACAGGCTTCAAGGAAGTTAGCCTCCTGGGGTGGAGTGTGCTCCTAGCCCTTTTTTAGGTCCTGGTTGTACTTTGCTGATTATTATCATGTGCTCTGGTATCGCAGTCCTGAGACATGGTCTCTCTAAGTCCTTTGCAGTTCCAGGAAATCCGAGTCATAAATTGGACATGGATGAGTTTGCAGGGAAGGTGCCTCCCACAAACTTTCCGCCTGTCCTCCAAGCTTTGATTAAAGTACAAAAAAAATCCTACAAAAATATAAACCCATGGGACCAACAACAACAGCAGCAAAAGTTATTTGAACCTTATAATCCAAATAAAGTTAAGGAGTTTCTTAAATTAGCTAATAAAACAGTTCCCGGAAAAATCCAGCCCACAATTATGACTAAAAACGGTCCAGCTTTCATTATAGAAAATAGACTTTAGATGCCCCTTAAATTACAGGGAACTAACTGAAATTGACACCATCTATTTCTAGGCAGACTTTAGAATACTGGTTAGGATGGTATTATGAGGACCACGATGTATGGCAAAAAGGAAATAGTTAACCGTCCAGGAGCAACTCTCTAGTTAAAGCAGGTCTGGTTTCCATGACTACCTTAACCACAAGAATACAGTCTAACCCTGAATTATTAGCTCCCAGAGCTACCTGAGGTCAGGGTGAACTTTCCTAGCCCTGTAGGAGTGCTTCTCACCCCCTAAAGAGCCCATTATTCTCCAAGGGACTCCACGCTATTAAACACAATCATTGTTTCAAACAAAGGAGGAAATGTTAGAACCAGGTTAAAAAAGAAATTAATCAAAAGAAAAAATTCTTATGTTAAAAAGAAACCATACTCATATCTAAAGATGATTACAAGATAAAAAGCTAGCCAAAAAAGTACATTACAAAACTTGGTAACTTCAGTTTCATATCAGGGCACAAAAGCAACATAAATCTTTGATTTCCTATAAATAGTTCTATTGCTTTCAAAATGATTGATCTCAAGAGTTCTGTATAATCTTACTAATCACATGAATAAACAATGTGATCCTCTTGCCAACTTTTTCTATATAAAAACTAATGCTTATGAAAAAGTAAAGTGCACTCAGACTCAAGCCTTTTGGTGTCTGTGTGTCATTTCTTGCCGAATCCCTGCCCACCTACTCTTCCTGTTCCCATCAGACTGATTGCTCCCGGCTCCACTGGTCCATCGCAAGGGAGTGGGCCTATTGGCTAATCTTGGTGCCTTAAGTCACTGACCTTTTCTGGGCACTTCTGAGACTAGGGGCAGCTGGTGTCTAATGATTGGTTGCAGACCTCTGGCCATAGATTCCAGTGGTTATCTTTTAGCTACAAGCAGTGCAGTGGGTGGAGGGGAGAAGCTTGTGACTAGGCGTTTCTTTAAGTCAATTCCAACAGACACTTAAGGATATCTAAAAATGGCTGTTGCAGTAAAAATGGAGCTAGTTAGGGCAGGCCTTATTTCTACAGAGGCTAAAGAAGCTTTGGAAAACACTTCTGTACAGCTACATCAAAAGAGGGGAAAATAGGGCTGGAGAGATGGCCTAACGGTTAAGAGCACCGACTGCTCTTACAGAGGACCCGGGTTTAATCCTCAGCACCCACATGGCAGCCGAGAACCATCTGAAACTCCAATTCCAGGAGAACTCCAGTTCCAGGGGAATCCGACACCCTCTTCTGACCTCCACAGCATTACACGACATGGGTGCACAAACCTGCATGCAGACAGTACATTCATACACATACAGAAATAAATAAAATTAAAAAAAAAAGAGGGGAAAATAAAGACTTCTGTAATCCCCAAGCATAACTCCTATGAAGTAACTTTAGAAATTTGGAAATAATGGTCTTTTTGTGGGTTCCTGCTGTCCAGGAAGCTGCTGGCGCCCTGGCCAGCCATGAGACTGATGGCCAAATATGCACTGGGCCTGATCACCTCAAGGCAGTTAGACTGATGGTCTCATAGCCAAACAGTCAGCCATGGAACTGGTAATTCCACAGCCAATATGCAGCTGGGGAGATGTTGGCCCCTACAGCCCAGCTGTGGAACTAGTGGTCCCACAACCCACATGGAGCCACAAGGCTGATGGCCTCATAGCTAAACTCACAACTGGTAATGCCAAAGCCAAACCCATAGCCAGGGGCTGCTGACCTCCATGACCAGCCAATCAGCTGGGAAACTGCTAATTCCAACAACCAGACAAGCTGAAAAGTTAGCTGTAAGATTAATACCCCATGATCCATCTGGCTAGGAAAAACATGTACAATAACAACCTGGAGATATTGTCAGGGCCACAACTTGTAGAAATTCTGTTTATTCTATGCAACAAGCAGCTTATATAGGTTTGGGAACAGCCAGCCCATACACTGTGTGACATCAGCTCCTGGTGACCAATCCCAAACCTCCCCACCATCACATGTCATCTCAATTCACAGGTATAAACAGAGTGGCTGTGTTATCTTTACTCCTAGCTCTGAAGCATGCTGGCTGAAATATTAGTCCACACACGCCCAAGCTCATGTCCACCCACAGTCTTCTGCCAATTTAAATGTAAATGCATTATTTTTTTGGTGAAAATTAAATCGGAAATCCAAGCCAAATTCATTATTGCAATGTTCTACTTCTGAAGAGAAATATCTGTGCAGTAGCAGTGCTTTATTTCCCCACCAAGACCCAGGGAGCTAAGTTAGGACAAATTCTATCCCATGGAAGGTCTGGATCTGCCAAGCAGGAACCTTAGCCAGTTTGCTCTTTTAAAACTCTGGGTCATCTCTCTGCTTCCTGTGCCTGCTTGAAGATGTGAACCTCCCCACACACACGCGTTCTGAGCTGAGTGTGCTGTGTGAGTAGAACCGGCCAGCAGCTTCTAAGACTAAGGTGTTTCCTGTGGTTAGTGTCAAGGCCGCTGTCCTGTGCTGGCTCTTGTCACTACCCAAACCCTTAGAGTGGAAGTATGGGTTAAGATGTAAGCAAGGCCTGTGGGAAGCTGAGCCCTGGCCAACAATCCTCAGACTGTCAGCCATGTCTAATGTACCCACCCACCAATCGTCCAGCCTCCAAATAGGAAAAGCTGATTCCATTTAAAAACAATCCTGGGGCTGGAGAGATGGCCTAGCGGTTAAGAGCGCCGACCACTCTTACAGAGGACCCGGGTTCGATCCCCAGCACCCACATGGCGGCCAAGAACCGTCTGAAACTCCAATTCCAGGAGAACTCCAGTTCCAGGGGAATCCGACACCCTCTTCTGACCTCCGCGGCATTGCACGACATGGGTGCACAAACCTGCATGCAGACAGTACATTCATACACATACGGAAAAAAAAAAAAATCCTTTGACCTGCCCATGGGTCAAAGTTCTCTTCTCCTGGTGCCTGCAAGACCTGAGACCCAGGAATGAAGATGGCTTCTCAGCTAGTGTAGCTCCCCAAAGGCCTGGCCTTCTGGGGTCCACCTCCACCCCTGCAAGGTTAAATCATGAGAAATGTTGTCTCCTTAGGACTTGATTTACAGGTCTGTGAAATGGGGTGATCCACAGCTGATGCTTTGTTAGTGTAAGAAGACCTTGAGGAACCCTCAAGGAGGTTAGGGGTCACCAAGGAGTGGCAGCACCCAGAGCATTAGCCATTAATTACACCCTTTCTACCTGGATTTTGCTGGCATCTACATTTGACTCCCAGAACAGAAGCACAACCATTCTGAAGTCATTGGAACATGGGCTCAGGTCCAGTCTGCCTTTGGCCTTTATCTGCCAGTGCCTACAGTCCTAGTGCCCTCCCGGCCTGGCAACAGCTTTGGAGGACTGCAGGATAAGTCCTCCTTCCTTTCCGTGTGGGCCTTCAGCTGTGAAAGTGTGAGGAAGTAGGGCTGACTTCCCAAGTCCTTTCTGGGACTTGCCATCTAAGAGCCAGGGACGAGCAGGCTCAGCCAGGCTGAAGGACACCTGCTGGTGACTTGTGGTATCTGGTGTGTGTGTGTGTGTGTGTTTTTTTTTTTAATTTATTTTTTTATTAATTTTATTTATTTCTGTATGTGTATGAATGTACTGTCTGCATGCAAGTCTGTGCACCCGTGTTGTGCAACGCCGCGGAGGTCAGAAGAGGGTTTCGGATTCCCCTGGAACTGGAGTTCTCCTGGAATTGGAGCTTCAGACGGTTCTCAGCCGCCATGTGGGTGCTGGGGATTGAACTCGAGTCCTCTGTAAGAGCGGTCGGCGCTCTTAACCGCTAGGCCATCTCTCCAGCCCTGGTGTGTGTGTTTGTGTATAATCTGTTGGCTACTTGTGTCTTAGAATCATTTCACTCAGAATTGTTATTTGTTGGGAAAATGATCTAGAAGCAGCCTAGTCTTATGTTCTTGTTACCATTTAAGATTGACATTTAATTTTTCAAATCACTGTTGGTGCCTAATCATTTAAGTTATTAATTTATTCTGTTTTCAAAAAAATTTGTAACATGTATTTATCTTGCAGTCTGGGGTGGGGTGGGAACCATGCTCAAGTGGGTCATGTTTTTGCTGTTATGACAAATGGTACAGGCCTGGAGCTTGCAGGTCCCTTTTTACTATGGTATAGAAACAGGACAATAAAGTCCTTTGAAAAAAAAAAAGATGTGAACCTCAGCTTTCTGCCACCATTCCTCTATGACATTATGGACTGTAATTCCCTGGAACCATCAGCAGTAAGTTCAAATAAACTCTTCCTTTTATAAACTCCCTTGATTGTGGTGGTTCTATCGCAGTAGCAGAAAAGTGACTAATACAGTAATTGGTACCAGAGAGTGGGCTGTTGGCTGTGAAGAACATGACCATGTGGGTGTTTGGAGAAATGTGGAAGACTTTGGAAGTTTGGCCTAGAAAAACTGTTGACTGCTGTAAGCAGAGCTTAACTGGCCATTCTAGTAGAAGCCTGGAAGAAAGCAGTGCTGAGAAAAATGTATTTCCAAAGAAAAGTAAAGACTTAAGCAGCAATTGGGATATTTTGGCAGAGTCTGGCTGGAGTCTGCCCACAGCCCAAATACTTGCCTGAATCTAAACTGAAAAGCAATGGACTAATTTCTTTGGCAGAGGATATTTCAAGACAGCCTAATGTAGAAATGGTGGTGTGGATATTAGTGATTAATATATAGCTCTACAATGAAAAAGAGCAAATGGGGCAGAAAGAAATGCAGAATGTACAGTTTGGATTGGAAAAGAGCACTAGGGAGATTAATGTTGGAGCCAAGGCACATGCTGAAGGAGAGGATCCCCTTGTTAAAGAGATTAAAGAGATTAAGGAGAGGCCTTGAGATGGACAAGTAAACAATGGAAAGAATACCTTCAGAGCAAGACCACACACAGCTAAACCTCCAATTTTTGAAAGGAAAACACTGTAGGGGTTTTCTTCTCCTGGGCAGAGAAACAAGTCCAGGGTAGAGAAAAGCTGTGAATGTAGTTGAAGTAGGCCAGGGTCCATCCCAAATGTGCAGCCAAATTCAGCAGTTTCATTCATGTGGTGCTGGCATGAAGGATGCAAGAATGAAGGGGTCATCAGTTATTCCTCTGTGGTTTCAGAGAGCTGCCAAGGCCAGGCAGAGTGCAGCAGGGGTGTCCCTGCATAAAGAAGGCCCTGATAGGCCATTGCATGAAGCTGAAGCCTGGTTGGCAATGGAGACCCCAAGAAGACATTCCAGCTGCTAGAGCTGTGAGATATTTGCCAAGAAGAGCTGTATACAGGAAGTGGTACCAGCCTAAGGAAGAGATGTATGTTGCCTGAAAAGCTGGAAGAGCTGAGCCATCTAAGCCCTTTGGAAGTAAATTCCCAGAAGTCACACATGGAGCTACTTGATTTGGTGTTTGCCCTGCTGCTTGTTTTGGTCCAATATTTCCTCACTATGCTTCTATTCCTCCCTTTTGGAATGGGAATGTGTATTCGGTTCCACTGTATGTTGGGAGTATGTAATTTATCTTTTGATCTTACAGGAGCTTACAGTTAAGAGGCTGGTCTGAGTCTCAGAAGGGACTTTGAACTGTAGACTTCTGAATAGTATTGAGATTGGTAAATCTATGAGGACTTTTAAGGTTGAACTAAATGGATTTTGCATTTTATTTGGTCATGTGCCCATGGGGGCCAGGGAGTGGAATGTGGGATTTGAATGAGAATGTCCCTCTACTGGAAAAACTTACTCAATGCCATGATTCGGACTCCAGGTTTTATTTGTTGTGTCAGGGTCTTGCTGATCTGGAACTCCATGAGCTCAAGTGATCTCAATTTATTAAGACTGCAGGTACACACTACTGTACCAAGCTAAGGTAGGTGTGTGTGTGTGTGTGTGTGTATGTGTATGTCATGCTGAAGATTGAACCTAGCACCACAAATACACTAGGCAATCTCTGCTACTGAGTATAAAGAGCATAACATTAGTAAATGTATGGATTTGAAGTTTAGAGAATAGGAAAGTTAATTTAGCTTAGTGAGAAACTGCACTAACCCAAGGCTGTTCAGATAACCAGCCCAGAGCACCAGCGGGGCCCTGAAACTAGCAAGGAAAGAGGCCCCAGGAGAGTGCATAGCTGATTAGGCAGCCAGAGAAGGTCCAGAAGCCAGACTTTGCCTGCTCAGGACCTGGGCATGAACTCAGATAGCGGATAACCACCTGGCTGTGAATGGGGACCCTAGGCACAAGCCTGAGATTTGCATTTGGGACCAAGTTCACTCCCCCTGCCTGGCTACCAGCTACTGACGCTGGGAACTGCAGAATGACTTTGCTCTCACTCCCCCTCACCTGCTCTCACCTGCTGTGGGATGCCATTGCAAACCTCTCATCTGAGAACACTCAGATATGCTGCTCTCCTGACACCGGTTTGCCTGAAGTGCATGCTGACCCTGCTGGCCACTGACTTGCACAGTCTGGCTCACCTAGAAGCTGCCCCAGTGCCCAGACCAAGAGCGATCTGCTTTACCCAATCAGACCGCTTCTTGGAACTCCCTAGTGTGGACCCTCTCCATCACTTCCAAGGGGCTAAGAGAATGGCATGTAAGTGAGCAGCCTTGGGGAGCTAGGCTAGGAACAGAACAGGACTATTAGAATTATAGAATAAACCTGTGTGGGAATTAATAAAATTAGATTGTACTATAATATTTGTGTCCTGGATTCCTTTGGACCATGCTAGTCCATGTTCAGGGCACTGAATTTCACTCCTTTCCAAGATTCCAGATTTTGATGCCCTAGCACAATATGTTAGGTTCAATGTGCCTGAATTGTTTCCTTGTGGCAGGGGGAACAGCTCAGACTCAGTGCTGAGTCCTAAAAAGCCCACCTTGAGCCAGGTATGGTTAGTCCCAGCATTCTGGAAGCAGAGACAGGCAGATCTCCGTGACTTTGAGGGCACCTGATCTATATGGCAGTTCTAGGCCAGCAGGAGCTACATAGTGAGACTTCGTCTTAAAAGAAAAAAAAAAAAAAACACCTGTGACCCACCAGATGAAGATGAAGAGATTATAAAACCCAAGAGGCAGAAAATTATTCCCTGCCTGCTCTGGGCTCGTGTCCTCTGAAAAGCCAACTTTGCCGCCTTATTTTGAAAGAGTTCTACACTCTGGATTATGATCTCAACATAGNATGTGAGCAAGAATTTTGTTTTCCTTTCCTCAGCTCCAAGTATAGTACCTGTGAACTGAGAGATAAAATGCAGACTTTTTTTTTTTTGTCTTTTTGAGACAGGGTCTAGCCTGGAACTCACTCTGTAGACCACACTGGCCTTGAACTCAGAGATCTGCCTGCCTCTGCCTCCCAAGTGCTGGGATTAAAGGCATGCACTACCATGCCCAGTTTAGACATTTTGTTTCTAACTTGTAAAGCTAATTTGAGTGTTTGCCTGTGGCATCATTTTGGAAACCAGTTTTAGAGGCATATCAGGGGCCGTAAAAATGTTAATTGGTTCTGTAACCCGGCAACTATATAGCTAGGAATGTCTCTTTAGAAAATAATCAAATCATTTTTTGCATACATTATTCAGTTACTCAAGTTATTAGAAACCACCTAAATTCTAGTGATAGGAAAATGGTTCACTAAATTGCAACATGATATAAGTGTATACTGCAGTCATCAAAATTTGTGATTTTAGCCAAGCATGGTGGTACACACCTTTAATCCCAAGACTCAGCAGAGGCAGGCGACCCCTGTGAGAGGCCAGCCTGGTCTACATAGCAAGTTCCAGACCAGCTGGGGCTACAAGGAAATCTTGTCCCAACCAGTCAAAAAAAAAATTATGATTTTTTTTAGATGGGTTCAAAGTTTGCTAGGCTGGCAGTGAACTCCTGGCTTCAAGTGATTCTTCTGCCTGTCTCCTGAGTAGCTGACACGACAGGCACATACTATCATATGCTGATTAAAATGTGTGTGATTTGGGGGCTGGAGAGATGGCCTAGCAGTTAAGAGTACCAACTGCTCTTGCAGAGGACCTGGGGTCGATCCCCAGCACCCACATGGCGGCTGAGAACCGTCTTAAACTCCAGTTCCAGGGGAATCCAACACCCTCTTCTGACCTCCACAGCACTGCATGACACGGGTGCACAAACCTACATGCAGACAGTACACTCATACACATAAAAAATAAATTAAAAAAAACAAAATAAAATGAGGGGAAGGTATTGGATCTAAAACCCAGGGCCTTGCACATCTAGGCAAACACTACCATGAAGCCATGCCCTCAGCCCCCAAATGTGTGATTAAAATAAAATTTTATGCCGGGTGTGGTGGCGCATGTCTTTAATCCCAGCAGAGGCAGGCAGATCTCTGTGAGTTCAAGGCTAGCCTGGTCTACATAGTAAACTCCAGGCCAGCTAGGATTAAAGGGAGATCCTGTCTTAAAAATACCCCCCAGGGGCTGGAGAGATAGCCTAGCGGTTAAGAGCACTGACTGCTCTTGCAGAGGACCCGGGTTTGATCCCCAGCACCCACATGGCAGCTAAGAACCATCTGTAACTCCAATTCCAGGAGAACTCCAGTTCCAGGGGAATCCGACACCTTCTTCTGACCTCCGCTGGCATTGTATGACACAGGTGCACAAACCTACATGCAGACAGTACATTCATACACATACAAAAATAAATAAAATAAAATAAAAACTTTTAAAAAATACCCCCCAAACCCCCATGATATTATTTTATTTTTATTTTTTTACAGGGGAGAGCACGAACACAGTCCCTCACTACCACAAATTATGCAGTTGAATTTCCCGCATTTGGGGAAATCGCGGGGGTCAGCACATCCGGAGTGCAATGGATGAGCCTCACCCTGGGAAAATCACCTTCGTGATCATGGTATCTCCCCTGCCAGGTAAGTATAAAACCCCACAATTTTTATTTACTACTTTTATTTTATGTATATCAGTATATAAGTGCACCCATGTCATGTAATGCCTGAAGAGGTCAGAAGAAGATGGCAGATCCCCTGGACCTAGAGTTATAGATGGTTATTAGCCACCATGTGGGTACTGGGAATTGAACCCAGGTCCTCTGCAAGAGCAGTCAGTGCTCTTAAGCACTAAGTCATCTCTCCAGCCCAAAATGTGGGATTTTTTTTTTTTTGGTCTTTTTGAGACAGGGTCTCCCTATAGCCCCAGCTGTCCTGGAACTTACTCTGTAGACCAGTCTGACCTTGAACTCACAAAAATCCACCTGTCTCTGCCTCCTGAGTGCAAGGATTAAAGGCGTGCGCCACCACACCTGGCAAAAAATGTGGGCTTAAAAAATTTTTATTTATTGATGTTTTATGTATTTCATATATCATTTTTCATTTCTGTTCAGGCATATTCCCCTATCCCTTCCCCCCACCCCACCCCATCCCATCCCAGATCATGCATTCTGCCATAACTGTCCTGCATCTTTCTCTCAGTCTTTTTTTATGCTTAGGAATTCACATTTTCCTTCATTAATTTCATGTTACTCTAAAATATGGATAAAATGTGAGATTTTTAAAGGAAGTAATGGCCTACATGGAAAACTTTATCTTACCCACCATAGGATAGACATGTACATGGTCTGCTCTAATTACAAATGTTTCCCAACAGTTTCAGGACCTAACTAAGACTAGGTTTGCTTTAGGGGTTGTACTAGGTAGACAGAGCAGGAATAACTTGAGGTCAAATAAAAAATCCTTCCAGGACAGCAGAAAGTTAATTGTCAGAGAAACAAGTTAATTGTCAAGTTCTAAAAGCCACAAGATCTTTGAGAAGAGAGGGGGCTGAGGAGATAGCTCATTTGGTAAACTGCCTGCTGTGCAAGCCTGAGGACCTGAGTTTTGGTCCCTAAACCCACATACAAAACCTGGACGCAGCAGTACACATCTGGAATTGCAGGGTTGGGGAATGGAGGAATGAGAAGAAACAGGCAGATCCTGGGGGCTCATTAGCCACCCAGTCTAGCCAACTTGGTAAGTCTTGATGAAAGAGAGAGACCTTGTCTCAAAAAACGAAGTGGAATCTCTGTTTTTCAAATGCACCCTGACTCCATTAGGTGTTTGGAAGGCTCATTACAACATCATCTCCAGAGATATTGTCACTATACTTAAAAAATTTTATTTATTTATTATTTATTTATTTATTTATTTATTTATTTATTTATTTGGTGTTTTCGAGACAGGGTCTCCCTATAGCCCCAGCTGTCCTGGAACTCACTCTGTAGACCAGGCTGGCCTTGAACTCACAAAGATCTGCCTGTCTCTGCCTCCCAAGTGCTAGGATTAAAGGCATGCGCCACCACGCCCAGCTTAAATTTATTTTTTATGTGTATGAATGTACTGTCTGCATGTAGGTTTGTGCACCCGTGTCGTGCAATGAGTTGGAGGTCAGAAAAGGGTGTCGGATTCCCCTGGAACTGGATTTCTCCTGGAATTGGAGTTACAGACAGTTCTCAGCCACCATGTAGGTGCTGGGGATGGAACCCGGGTCCTCTGCAAGAGCAGTCAGCGCTCTTAACTGCTAGGCCATCTCTCCAGCCCTGTCACTGTACTTTTAGCCATTCAAGCCACATGTTATAAAGTATATTCTATCTTAGGAACATTTATATATATTTTTTAATTTATTTATATTTTTTTTATCAAATCTAGACCCGTGTCCCCCACCTATCCCCCACCCTGCCAGAGCTCATGCATTCTGCCAAACATGCTTTTCATCTCTTTCTCAGTCTTTCTCAATGTTCTCCATGTGGAAGTTGACTGTTTTGAGCAGAAGTTCACTGTTTCAGTCAGTTCTTTGATGCAGTCCTTTCTGTTGTTGTTGTTTTCAATATGCATAACTCCCAACTGCTTGGACAAAAGCTCAAAGGGCCATGCACAAGAAATACTTAC
This sequence comes from Rhizomys pruinosus, assembly GCA_009823505.1. Classification (NCBI taxonomy): domain Eukaryota; kingdom Metazoa; phylum Chordata; class Mammalia; order Rodentia; family Spalacidae; genus Rhizomys; species Rhizomys pruinosus. Next base: position 2,411,230 of record VZQC01011699.1, read on the forward strand.
AACTAGGTAATTGGCACTAGCATCCACAGAACATTTTTTTTTCTTTTTTTTAGTTTTACCCTTTTTTTTGGTATTTTTGAGATAGGCTCTCCCTTTTAGTACCAGGTGTCCTGGAGCTCACTCTGTAGACCAGGCTGGCCTTGAACCCACAGAGATCCACCTACCTCTCTGCCTTCTGAGTGCTGGGATTAAAGGCGTGCATCACCACGCCCGGCCCACAGAACATTTTTTTTTTAATTTTTTACTTATTTCTGTATGTGTATGAATGTACTGTCTGCATGCAAGTCTGTGCACCCGTGTCGTGCAATGCCGCGGAGGTCAGAAGAGGGTGTCGGATTGCCCTGGAACTGAAGTTCTCCTGGAATTGGAGTTTCAGACAGTTCTCGGCCGCCATGTGGGTGCTGGGGATCGAACCCGGGTCCTCTTTAAGAGCGGTCGGCGCTCTTAATCACTAGGCCATCTCTCCAGCCCCCCACAGAACATTTTTAAAAAGAAAGTTAGTGAAATGCAAGGCTGGAGAGATGGCCTAGCGGTTAAGAGCGCCAACTGCTCTTGCAGAGGTCCCAGGTTCCATCTCCAGCACCCACATGGTGCCTAAGAACCATCTTTAACTCCAGTTCCAGGGGAACCCGACTCCCTCTTCTGACCTCCGAGGCATTGCACGACACAGGTATACAAACCTACATACAGAGAGTACACATAAAAAATAAATAAATAAAAAAAGAAAGTTAGTAAAATGCATATACAGGAAGGGTCTTGGAATAAAACCAGATAATACACATTTAAAGAAATTAAAAAAAAAAAAGAAGTGGAGAGTGATTAAAGAAGACAAGTACTGTCAGCCTCTGGCCTCCATGTGCATGTGTGCACACACCCTACAAATATGTTCATACAACACACATGAGAGAAAGAGAGGATAGAGAGGAAGGTTAGTGGCTGTGATGAAGATACAGTGAGTGGAAACACTACGGAGGGCTAGGGAGACAGCTCATTAAGAGCACTTGCTGCACACGCACAAGGACCTGAGTTTGGATTCCAACACCCACATAACAAGCTGGGTGTTGTGGTCTTGTGCACTCCTCTGACCCCTGAGCTGTGTGTTGGGAAAAGACAGGAGGATTGCTGAAACTAGCTGGACAGCAAGCTTAAGTGAAAACAGCAAGTTACAGGTTCAGAGAAATACCTTGTACTAACCAAGGCCACGCCCTTTTGTAAAGCTCCTCTATTTTGGCTTAACTGTAATAATTTCTTAAACTAGAGTAATTTGGTTTCCAGAACTAAAATAACTTGTTTTTCTAGATTCTTACTCTCTCTCTGCCTTCCTGGATAATTTGGAGACAGCCTGACTGCAAGAATGTATTGTAGGCTACTCATCTATCAAGTGGCATAGATCATTCATTCCACCTTCCTTTAACAGACTGCTATTCTGTCAGGTGAACCTTTAACAGGCTGCTATTTCTGTCAGGTGGGCTTGAACTCTCTTCAGAGCCCCCTCTACGCTCCTGCCTGTGTGGCTATAGTGTTAATAACTCTTGTAATAAATCTCTTACCCTAAAAGATCAATCCACCTTAGTGTCCTTCCTGAACTCCAAACCCAAAACCTTTCACCTGTCTCCTAGGAATAAGGTAGAGAGGGATAAATCAGGAAACTCAGTATCCTCCTCTAGCCTCCATGCTTGCATAGTCACACATCTGCATATACCACAGGTACTCACAAAACACACACACACACACACACACACACACATACACACACACAGAGCAAAAAAAAAAAAAAAAAAAAAAAAAAAAAAAAAAAAAAAATCAGCATATGGAAGAAACCAGTGGCCCACTGAGGGCTACATGTAACAATGTAGAGTACCCCCTAAACCAGTGGCAAAGACTTGAGACCAGCCCCCACACCGAGGGATAGGTGTGAGCTAGACCAGCCCCCACACCGAGGGCTAGGTGTGAGATAGACCATGTTCAAAGCAAGCATGTGCTGAGAGAATGACCAAAGCCCTAAGTATCACTTCCCCTTATTATTCTACAATGCATTTACACTGATTCTGAGCTCTATCCAGGTTAATTCATGTGCTTTCAGTTCATTCATTATAGCTGTTATTCACCACAGTCATATGGACAACCACCAGTTACTTCTCTTTAAAAGTTTTGTTGTTGTTGTTTGTTTGTTTGTTTGTTTTTGTCTTTTCGAGACAGGGTCTCCCTGTAGCCCCAGCTGGCCTGGAACTCACTCTGTAGACCAGGCTGTCCTTGAACTCACAGAGATGCCTCTGCCTCCCAAGTGCTAGGATTAAAGGCGTGCAACACCACGCCTGGCAAAAGTTTTTTGGGTGTGTACATGTACATTCATGTGTGTAAGTAAATGTGTGGAGGCTAAAAGTTGACATCTGGTGTCTTTAATTATTCTATTTTTTAAAAACATGTATGAGTATATTGCCTGTATATATGTAAGTGCACCTGTGTTGTACAGTGTGCTTGGTGGTTAGAAGAGGGCGTCAGATCCCAGGGAACTCAAGTTACAGTTGGTTGTTAGCCACCCAGCTGGAGCTGGGAATCAAACCTGGGTCCTTTGCAAGATCAGCTAGTGCTCTTAACCTCCGAGCCATCTCTCCAGCCCCTGCACTGTTTCTTTTTTATTTTTCTTTTCTTTTCTTGCCTTTTCTTTTCTTTTTTCTTTCCTTCCTTTTTGTTTATTTTTTGAAGAAAAAAACTTTACTATAGTACAAGGGTTGAGCCAGATGGAAAAGTTTAGATGTAGCAAGCAATCACTGTCCTGATTAGCAACTTATGCCCATTCCGATAGCAATGAAGGTACCAAAGGTGCTGCCACTCAGCATCATGGTTTTCCCAATGCCGCCCATCAGCTCTCGACCCTGCATTCCAATCCTGAGACAAAAAAAGGTGCCGAGCCAGGCGTGGTGGTGCACGTCTTTAATCCCAGCACTCGGGAGGCAGAGGCAGAGGCAGGTGGATCTCTGAGTTCAAGGCCAGCCTGGTCCACAGAGTGAGCTCCAGGCCAGCTGGGACTACATGGAGACCCTGTCTCAAAAAGACAAAAAAAAAAAAAAAAAAAGAAGGTAGAAAGGAGTTTCAGGACACATTTGGAAGACATTTGAGTTAACAACTAGACACAGAGGACTGAGGTAACCTTCATCTGACCCTTACTTGGCCGTTCTTATGGTTTCCCAAGTCAGCTAGCTAGTTTTCTTTTTTGCTTTTCCTCTTCTTTCCTCCCTCCCTTCTTAGTGGAGAAAAGCTGCATATTCAGAATTAGTTGGCTGGACTGAGTTTAGATGATCTTAACTTTGTTGGCAACATCCAGTATCATAAGCAGGAGCTAGTAAGATATGCTCCTTCTTCTCTCCTTCAGGGTCTGTCTAGGTATTCACTCTGGCTGCTGCTTTGTCACAGAGCTCCTTCACAGATGGTTTGGTCTGCTGTCTGTTGACCCTGCCATCCACTGCAAACATTGACGACCTCTGTTTTCATGGCGGCTCAGTGGACACCTGATGACACAGTGATCAAGCTTGCGTCTCTTGGGCAGCTGGTCCTTCCAAGGATGTCTGTGCTACCAGAAGACAGGTGGCAAGAGGGTGTGGAAGTCTTTCAGTATTACTCTCTTGTCATTGAGGCCTTTGCTTTGGTTTGAGCTTTGTGAGAGACAAGGGCTTCCTTCTTCACCTCCACGCTTCTGGGAAGCCAGCTTCCAAATCCTTCTGTTTGTCCAACAGTGGATCCTTCATGGCAGTTCATCTCCAGCATTCATGTCCATAAAACTCATCTTGTGACTCACTAAAGTGCAGGTTTGGATTCAGTAGGTTTGAAATGGATTTCCACCTTGGGACCACTGCTGCTATTCTGGGAACTACCCATAGCTTATTAGAGCTGTAGGGATTCCCTGACCTTTACAGCATTTGCAGAAAAGGAATTAGGGGCTCCTCACAGACATTTGGTTACTGGATAAAACAGAGGACACTGATTCTCCTAGTGAATTACAGGTTTGTGGGGGACACCCTACAACAGTGTAGCAGCTGCTAAATTTTGACTTTCCAAGGAAGAGGCCTCCAAATATAGTGATACTGGGACTCGTGGCTTCACAGGAAGAGAGGAAGGTGCAGCTGGGACCAGGGAGGCTTTCTGTCCATCAGCTTGAGGACATAAGAGTATCAAGAATTCTCTTGGGGAATAACTTCAACTGGATAACTTCTTGGGTATTCACAGATCTTGGCCACCTTCAGTGTACAGTTCTCAAGATCAGCTGTTAGAACTGTTAATATTTTTTTAAAAATCTGTAAGAGTTGTGCTAACCCAGCACTCAGGAAGCAAAGGCAGGACAATCAGGAGTTAGTTTTTTTTTTTTTTTTGGTCTTTTCGAGACAGGGTCTCCCTGTAGCCCCAGCTGTCCTGGAACTCACTCTGTAGACCAGGCTGGCCTTGAACTCACAAAGATCCGCCTGCCTCTGCCTCCCAAGTGCTAGGATTAAAGGTGTGCGCCACCGCGCCNCAAGACAGAGGTAACAGTTTGTAAACAGGAGCTGCCACATGGGCCCTGAGAAAATGATCTAGGTCAGTATTGTAAGCAACGGGATCAGCCACAAGTTTCCCTCAGGAGACTAACAACTCTTAAAGTATCATCACACCACAGGGCTGGAGAGATGGCTCAGTGGTTAAGAGCACCGACTGCTCTTGCAGAGGACCAGGGTTTGATCCCCAGCACCTACAGGGAGGCTAAGAATCGTCTTTAACTCCAGTTCCAGGGGAATCCGACGCCCTCTTCTGACTTCCTCGGCATTGCGCAACACAGGTGCACCAATCTACATGCAGACAGTACACTCATACACATAAAAAATTATTTATAAAAAAAAAAGTATCATCACACCTAAATTATAGTGGATTGGAGCACAGCTTTGTGAACTCTGGGTCTCAGTCCCACAGGTGGTTGTGTAACTGAACATGGCTGCTTCAAAAGTAATAATAATAATAATTAACAGTAAAAGTTTTGCGAACATAAAACTACCAAAACTGAATTCAAAATCCAAAGCTCAGTGAAGCTACATGTTTCTGGCAACACAGTGTGGCCTGCACAGCACTTCCCCATAACCCCAGTTCTGAACACACAGCACACACTTCACATGCTGTCACACCACACAACATCAATCAGCACTACCTGCAACCCCTCAGCTCAGATTCAAGACTATTGCTGAATTCGGGTTATGGTCAAATTGCAGGGTTTTTATTGTACATAAAATTTCTTTGCTCTTGCAGAAATTTACAGTTTAATTATGGAAAACAAAGACTCCATATTTTCCTACTATTGCTCTTCAGTGTGTAACTTTTTTTTTTTTTTTTTTTGTCTTTTCGAGACAGGGTCTCCCTGTAGCCCCAGCTGGCCTGGAACTCATTCTGTAGACCAGGCTGGCCTTGAACTCACAAAGATCCGCCTGCCTCTGCCTCCCGAGTGCTAGGATTAAAGGCATGCGCCACCATGCCTGGCTAGGACTGATGTAACTTCTACAATTCATGTCCTATAGTTCAAAACTTTTATCAAGATTTCTGTGAATTCTTCATGTCACTAAATTGGTTTTGTTTGTATATCGCTCCCAGTCTACTTGCTCTATTTTTCTCAGAATGAAACTCCTTAATTTAACAGAACACAAATTACAGGCATCCAAAGACCTTACGAAGGTAGAGATGGCACTGAGAACGTGGGGAGTTGAGGAGTGACTATGGGAGTTGAATGCAAGTTGCTATCCGGTACTAGGAACCCCCAACACTCCCTCAGAAAACTACATAGCACTCACTGGTTTTTTGTTTTGTTTTGTTTTCTTTTTGAGACAGTATCTTCCTGTAGCCCCACCTGCCTTGAAGCTTGCTATATATATAGACCAGGCTGGCCTCCATCTCAGACAAATCAGCCTGCCTCTACCTCCTGAATGCTGTGATTAAAGGCATTTATTACCACACTTGGCTGGTAGCACTCACCTGTAATCCTAGCACTGGGGAGGCAGAAGTAGGAGAATCTTAAATTTTAGTCTAGCCTTGGGGTACAAAGAGGGCTCCAAACCCCCCAAAGACCCAGCTTTGAGAAAATATCTACTGACATGGCTTAGTAGTCTGTTTCACTAAAGAAATGATACACAGTATACAGAAAATAAAAGATCAAGGTATCATGCAGTCAATTAAAAACAAAACCCAGTAGGGCTTGGTGGCGCACACCTTTAATCCCAGCACTCTGGAGGCAGAGGCAGGTGGATTTCTGTGAGTTCAAGGCCAGCCTGGTCTACAGACTGAGTTCCAGGACAGCTGGGGCTACAGGAAGACCCTGTCTCAAAAGGACAAAAAACAAAAAACCAAAAAACCAAAAAACAAAAAAAACAAAAAACCCCTTAGTCAATGAAGAGCACTGAGATTACTTTCATCATCCTAGCAGAAGGATCCAATCCAAGGTAATTGCCCTCAATAAGTAAGATCCTCCAACTACCTGGGGGGAAACATTTATCTAATTTGTGGATTTTAACCCAAGCTGGCTCCTTGCTGGGTCGGCTCAGCATTTCTTTGGCAGTAAAAGGAAACAGATGTGCATGCACCAGAGAAGCCTACTGAAAACCAAATAGAAACCTTCAACAAAACTCCTACTCCAAGCCTCTAGGACATCCTGGTGGGTGGTGGTGGGGAGCTCAGCTGACCACAGTAGAAGCACCACTCCCACAATAACACAACACCCTTGCTTTGAGCTTATCTCAGATGGAATTAGATAAATGGGGACTGAGCACAGATATCAATAGCTTAAAAACCTTCTATGTTACTTTAATATACTTGAGAAATCAGAGGAGCATTCCTCTGAAATAGAAATCCTACTTTATTTTGAAATATTTAAAAAATATTATTTTAGCCAGGCTTGGTGGCACAGGCCTTTAATCCAGCACTCAGGAGGTAGAGGTGGGTGGATCTCTGTGAGTTCAAGGCCAGCCTGGTCTAAAGAGTGAGCTCCAGGACAGCTGGTACTAAAAGGGAGACCCTGCCTCAAAAATACCAAAAGCAACAACAACAACAAAAACAACAACAAAACGGGCTGGAAGAGATAGCCTAGCGGTTAAGAGTGCTAATCTTAACCACTGGAGTGGTTAAGACTGCGTTTAAGACTGCTCTTGCAGAGGACCCGGGTTCGATCCCCAGTACCCACATGGCGGCTGAGAACCGTCTTTTAACTCCAGTTCAGGGGAATCCGATGCCCTCTTCTGACCTCCGAGGCATTGCATGGCATGGGTGCACAAACCTGCATGCAGACAGCACATTCATACACATACGAAAATAAATTAAGAAAAAAATTTAAAAAGGGAAAAAACTAAAAAAGAAAAAAAGGATAAATATAAAAATATTATTTTATGGGCTGGAGAGATAGCCTAGTGGTTAAGAGTGCTGACTGCTCTTGCAGAGGACGCAGGTTCGATCCCCAGCACCCACATAGTGGCTGAGAACCATCTTTAACTCCAGTTTCAGGGGAATCCAAGACCCCCTTCTGACCCCCGCGGCATTGCACAACACGGGTGCACAAACCTACATGCAGACAGTACATTCATACACATAATAAAATTAAAAAATTAAAAAAAAAAAGAAATGTGAGTGTGAAGTGTCTGGACCAGCAAAGCTGAGGGAACCCAAACTTTAAAAAATATATATTATTTTATGTATGAGTGTATTGCCTGAATGTATATAAGTGCACCCATGTTGTGCATTGCCTGAGGTCAGAAGGCATCAGAACCCCTGGAACTGGAGTTACAGATGGCTGTTAGCCACCATGTGTGTGCAGAGAATAGAACCCGGTCCTCCCCAAGAGCAGCCAGTGCTTTTTTTTTTTTTAACCCGTGTCATGCAATGCCTTGGAGGTCAGAAGAGGGTGTCAGATTCTCCTGCACTGGAGTTAAAGACGGTTCTCAGCCACCATGTGGGTGCTGGGGATCAAACCCGGGTCCTCTGCAAGAGCAATCAGCACTCTTAACCCCTAGGCCATCTCTCCAGCCCCCAAAGTTTGTATTTTTAAAAAAATTTTTTATTTTATGTGTATGAGTGTACTGTCTGCATGTAAGTAGGTGTACCCGTGTTGTGCAACGCTGTGGAGGTCAGAAGAGGGTGTAGGATTCCCTGGAATTGGAGTTAAAGATGGTTCTTAGCCACCATGTAAGTTCTGGGAATCAAACCTGGGTCCTCTGCAAGAGCAGCCAGTGCTCTTAACTGCTGAGTTATCTCTCCAGCCCCATGAAATTTTTTGGAGGGAGGCCATTTTGACACAGGGTCTCCCCTGGAGACTTGGAACTCACTGTGTAGACCAGGCTGGCCTTGAACTTGAGTGCTGGAATTAAAGGCGTGTGCCACCATGCCCACCACCACCCCCAACTCATGAAATATTTTTAAACACTTACTGTGTGTGGGAATGTGCATGTATGTGTATGGGTACACATATGCTATACTACATGCATGGGGGTCAGGGAATAACTTGGAAGAGTTGATTCAGGTCTTTAGGCTTGGTGACAAGCACTGATACTTACTGAGCCACTGGCTCCTGATCCATTGCTTAGATATGGAAATTCATGTACCAAAGTGGCATGATCTCCCTGGAATGGTGAAGTACTGTTTTTTTATTCTTAGAAAAAGGGTTAAAAAAAAAAAAAAAAGGTTAGGAGATGAGCACTGTGGGTATTCCCAAGGGCTTCGATTATGCATGAGCTGTACTTTCCTCTTTTGTTTATGTTTCCCAATTGCAATAAATGTTTAATGTGTATTGCTTGTTAAAAAAAAGAGAACCAGGCTAGGCCTGGTGGCCCATGCCTTTAATCCCAGCACTCAGGAGGCAGAGTCAGGCAATCTCTGTGAGTTTAATGCCAGCCTGGTCTATATAGTGCTCCTAGGACAGCTGGGGCTACAGGGAGACCCTGTCTCAAAAAGACCAACCCCCCCCCAACAAAAACAAAAACAAAACCTATACAGAACCAGAAGGCTGGGCATGGTGGGGCACCCCTTTAATCCCAGCACTTGGGAGGTAGAGGCACTCTGTGAGTTCAATGCCAGCCTAGTCTACATTGTGAGTTCAGGGGGACCCTGTCTTGAAAAGACCAGAGGCCTGATGTGGTGGTACACACCTTTAATTGTAGCACTTGGGAGGCAGAGACAGGCAGACAGGCAGATCTCTCTGAGATCAAGGCCAGCCTGGTTTTCATATAGAGTCCAGGACAAAAAACCCTCTGTAGGTTCAAGGCAATTACATTTCACATCTGCTCTACATATAGTAATTTACACTCATTCCAACAATCTTTGAAGATTGTTCTTTGAGTACTCAGAGAGACAGAGAAATTTAGTGACTGTGCATGATTCCAGAGCTAGTGAGGAAAGATTTGATGCTGGATTCAGACAGAAAGTATCTAAGTCAATGACTACTTCCCTGTGTTGTCAACAGTGTTTTTTCTTTCTGCAGTGGTAGATTGGCCCCAGGGTTTTGTGCCTGCAAAGAACTTAATTTTTTTTTTTTTTTTTTTTTTTTTTTTTTG
>VZQC01011699.1:2429073-2456768 GCA_009823505.1 Rhizomys pruinosus
TTTGTGCTGTGCGTCGCCTTGGCCGTGTTTTTTTTTGTTTTTTTTTAATTAACGTACTGTCTGCATGTAGGTTGGTGCACCGTGTTGTGCAATGCCATGAAGGTCTGAAGAGGGTGTTGGATTCCCCTGGAACTGGAGTTAAAGACAGTTCTTAGCTGCCATGTGGGTGCTGGGGATAGAACCCGGGTTCTCTGCAAGAGAAGTTGGTGCTCTTAACTGCTAGGCTATCTCTCCAGCACTGCTTCATGCTTTTAATACAATTATTCTGAGCAGTTGACTTAAGCAGACTGCCATTAAAAGCCAGGCGTGGTGGTGCACGCCTGTAATCCCAGCACTCTGGGGGGCAGAGCCAGGCAGATCTCTGTGAGTTCAAGGCCAACCTGGTCTACTGTAGTGAGTTCTAGGACAGCTGGAGCTACAGGGAGACCCTGCCTCAAAAAGACCAAAAAAAAAAAGGTTGTTTCAGGGCTGGAGAGATGGCTCAGTTAAGAGCACTGGCTGCTCTTCCAGAGGAACTGAGTCCCTAGCATCCACATGTCAGTCAACATCTGTCCGTATGTGACACTCCCTTCAGGCATGCATTTGGTGTTCTTAAATACTTGTAGGCAAACCACTCATATACATAAAATAAACAAAAATAAATCTTAAAAAAGAATGCTTTTGATAGAAAATATGACTAACAAAATTTGAAAAAGGAATGCTATAGATGCGAACCAGTGTGTCTTTTCCATTTGTTTCTAACTGCATTTTTCAGGGCACTGGGTATGGTGTGGCACACCTTTAATTACAGCACTTGGGAGGCAGAGGCAGGCAGCCCATTGAGAATTTGAAGCTAGTCTGGTTTACATAGCTAGTTCCAGGCCAGTAGGATCTATGGGGAGACCCTGTCTTTTTTTGGTCTTTTTGAGACAGGGTCTCCCTTTTAGTGCCAGCTGGCCTAGAGCTTGCAATGTAGACCAGGCTGGCCTTGAACTCAGAGATCCGCCTGCCTCTGGTTTCTGAGTGCTGGGATAAAAGGTGCGGGATACCTTGCCCCACTGAGTCTTAATAAGACCAAAAAAGAAAAAAAATTTCCAGGGAAATGCAAACTGCAGTTTACATTAATGTACCTTTTCACTAACATAGCTAGCTAGTAGGTATTATTTTGAGACATTATAGGCTCATTTTGAGGGGAGACTTGGCGCAGAGAGGAGAAAATGTCAAGACTCCAATGAGAAGGAAGTCAGGTTTATTTTAGGCATGGCAGCTGGCCTGCTTGTGTCAGGGTTAGGATGACCAGCATTAGAATGTCCCTAGAATGTCAGTTTTATACCCAGGCACACAAGGAAGTGAGTTTACAAGGAGGTGGGGGTAAGGAGATGGGGGATTAGGGTGTAGGTGGATCTGTGGCTGGTATCTATAGAAGCCTGATTGCAGGATATTGAAGGAACTTTCTTGGAACTTCTACCTCAGTTGGTTTCCTGACAATCCCTGACTTAGGTGGGCTTATGACCTTACAATTAATATTACCAAATATATATATATATATATATATATAATTTACCTAGAAAATACTTAGAGAAATATATATTAATAGTTGTTATTCTGAGTAGTTAACTTGCAAATAATTTTTGTTTATTAAATTTTGGAATTTTCCTAAAGCAATCAGAGAACTCTCCCGGACTAGCAGACTGGCAAGATGACTCAATGGTTAAGAGCACCTGCTGTTCTTCCAGAGACAAGGATTCACTTCCCAGCACCCACATCAGACTTTAACTCCAGTTCCAGGGGATCTGTCCTCTAGCCTCCAGGGGCACTTGCACACATGTGCTGTACAAAAGGCACAGATACATACACACAAATAAGAATAAATAGATGAATCTTTAAAAAAACAAGAAAAGCAAATGAATATCAAAGGGGACAGGGAATTAAGTAGTGGGAAATACATGAACCCCTAAGTTTTAGTATCTTTGTTCCAAAAATATACTTATTGAAGAAAAACCTAGAGCAATTAATATTCTTACAATATGTTTTAATTATCTTTGTATTGATTTAACGGACATTCATTGACAAGCAAAAAATATGCCAAAAGTTTTGCTTGGCACTAGTAATACACCATTGAACGTAATTTGAGCTTTTAGCACAATGGAAGGCATGCAAGCTCATGGACACTGAATCATTACTTACCTTTTCTTCTGCTCAATGATACTAGATCCAGGAACACATGTTTATCATCACAATCAGAAATGGTTTGCATACTTACACCACTTTTTCAGCGATGGACACGATGTCCCTAGGAAGGGACATCTTTTTCTCACTGTTGCACAAGAANTATATATATATATATATATATATATATTTTTTTTTTTTTTTTTTGGTCTTCTAGAGACAGGGTCTCCCTGTAGCTCTGGCTATCCTGGAACTCACTATGTAGACCAGGTGGCCTTGAACTCACAAAGATCCACCTGCCTTTGCCTCTCAAGTGCTAGGATTAAAGGCGTGCGCCACCACACCCAGCCCCACTCTTGTATATTTTAACAGCCATTTTGTCAACTTTCTAATGGAAACAAAACCAACTATATCCACACTACAAAAATCCACATTTGTAGCTGGGAGTGGTGGTGCACGTCTTTAATCCCAGCACTGGGGAGGCAGAGGCAGGTGGATCTCTGTGAGTTAAAAGTCAGCCTGGTCTACATAGCAAGCTCCAGGCCAGCAGGGACTAAAGGGAGACCCTGTCTCAAAAAATGACCAAAAAATAAAAAAAATCCACATTTGTTAACAGGAACAAGTAAAAACATGTATCATAGTTACAATGATAACTTAATAAAGGAATATGCCATTTTTATCCCTAGTAAATTTAACTGGTGTTAAAAAGGTAGGAGGAAACAAAAAAAGGTAGGAGAAACATTTATGATTATATTATACTTACTGTGTGGAAGGTCCACATGTGGAGGTCAGAAAACAACCTGTGGGAGTCCACTCTCTCCTAAAGTATGGGTCTCTGGGAGCACACACAAGTCAGGTTTGTCCAAGGGCCTTTATGAACTAAGCTACATCACTGGCACAACTACACCTTTTCCCCCCTTCTTCTATATTTTTGGTCTTTTTGAGATAGCCAGCTAGCCTGGAATTATGGAGACCAGGCTGGCCTTGAACTCACAGACATCTTCCTGCCTCTGCCGAGTGCCGAGGCCTGTGCCACCCTGGTCAGCTTACAAGTATATCTTTTTGTTTTCTTTTTTTTTTTTTTGGTCTTTTTGAGACAGGGTCTCCCTGTAGCCCCAGCTGTCCTAGAACTCACTATGTAGACCAGGCTGGCCTTGAACTCACAGAGGTCTGCCTGCCTCTGCCTCCCAAGTGCTGGGATTAAAGCATGTGCCACACCGCCTGGCCACAACTATATCTTAATAAATAAGTGCCAAATTGCAGCCAGTTTTTAAGGATTTTTTTAAATAAAATTTTTTTTGTTGTTTTTTGAGACAGGGTCTCCCTATAGCCCCAGCTGTCCTGGAACTCACTCTGTAGACCAGGCTGGCCTTGAACTCACAGAGATCTGCTTGCCTCTGCCTCCCAAGTGCTAGGATTAAAGGCGTGTGCCACCACGTCTGGCAATAAGAAATTTTTTAAAAATGGTACAACAAAATTAGTTCAGGGGCTTTTGTCTGAATAAACAATTTTGCAATCTTCCCCATGCGTTCCTAAAGAACATCTAAATAGTCACATGAGATACTCGGTGGGGTTCTTTCATGTTTGTCATTTATCATAGGAACTTTCAGGTTTGTTTATAATTCCCAAGGGCTTAACATACAGTATTTTCACTTCTGGGTAAGAGAAAATGCATTTTGGTCCATTAACTCCCCCACTCGCTCCTGGAGGACATTAACCAGCTCTGCAATTACAAAGACATGTGTGTCATCAATGTCTTGAATGATGAACTTCTTCCCCAGGGCATTGGACTCATCCAAGTAGAGCAGAAACTGCTTCATGGCAGGATCGCTGTGGAGACAAACACAAATCATAAGACATGGTCACACCACACAGCAATAAGACATCTAGGGTCACACCACACCACAAAGACCTGAGCAACAACATTTAGCATGAAGAATTTTTAAGATGCCGGGCATGGTGGCGCAGGCCTTTGATCTTAGCACTTGGGAAGCAGAGGCAGAGGCAGGTGGATCTCTATGAGTTCAAGGCCAGCCTGGTCTACATAGTGAATTCCAGGCCAGCTAAAGGGAGACCCTGCCTCAAAAAAAAAGAATTTTTCAGATGATTTTAAACTTTGGAACTATTATTTAATCTCTCATTTTCTCTCAGTCTCAAGTATTAATGATTTATGTCATAAGCTTACATTTTAGAGCCTGAGTTGCAGCAGGTTTAAGAGAAAGACCAAAGCTGGGCGTGGCAGTGCATGCCTTTAGTCCCAGCGCTTGGGAGGCAGAGGCAGGAGGATCTCAGAGTTCATAGCTGGCCTGGTCTAGATAGTAAGTTCTGTCTCAAACAAAACAAAACAAAACAAAACAAAACAACAAAAGCCCCAAACCACTTACACACACACACACACACACACACACACACACACACACACACACACACACACACACTTGCACCACCCCCCAATTTGTCATATTCAAAGCTTTGTAGCCAAAGGGGCTAGAACCTAGAACTTCCTCGATTGATTTTTGAAAATGAATGTCCCCTAGCCAGGTGTGGTGCTGCACATCTTTAATCCCAGTACTAGGGAGGCAGAGGTAGGCAGATCTCTGTGAGTTCAAGACTAGCCTGGTCTACATAGAGTTCCAGGACAGCTGGAGATATGGGGAGACCCTGTCTCAAAAAGATGGGGGAAAAATGCCCTTATCTATAACCATCAATTGCATTTAAGAAAGCAATACCTATTCAAATTAACTTACAAAATTAGTTACACTGCTAGGAGCAGTAGTACAGCCCTTTAATCCTAGTACTTTGGAGGCAGAGGCAGGCAGGTCTCTGAGTTAAGGCCAGCCAGAGCTACACAGCGAGTCCAAACAACAACAAAAGGCTGAAACAACCAATCAACCAAAACAATATCCATCCCACATTACTTATAAGAATTAAGACAGTGTTGGTTTACAGTAGGCACTCAAGAATCTTTCCATCTTGGGGCTGGAGAGATGGCTCAGCTGTTAAAGAGTGCCAACTGCTCTTGCAGAGGACCAGGGTTCGATTCCCAGCACCTACATGGTGGCTAAGAACTGTCTTTGAGCCAGGCATGGTGATGCATGCCTTTAATCTTAGCACTCCAGAGGCAGAAGCAGGGGGATCTATGAGTTCAAGGCCAGCCTGGTCTATAGAGTGAGTTCCAGGACAGCTGGGACTATAGGGAGACCCTGTCTCAAAAAGACAAAAAAAAAAAAAAAAAAAAAAAAAAAAAAAGAATCTTTCATGAAAAGTCAAAACCCACTAGTTTGAACTATTAATCAGAATCTTTGGAGGGGCTGGAGAGATAGCCTAAGCAGTTAAGAGCACGACTGCCGTTGCGAGGACCCGGGTTTGAATCCCCAGCACCCAACATGGTGCTAAAACCGTCTGTAATCCCAATTCCAGGAGAAACTCCAGTTTCCAGGGGAACTGACCCCCTCTTCTTGACCTCATCGCACTGCACGACATGGGTGCACAAACCTACATGCAGACAATACATTCACAACACAATACAAAATAGAATAAAATTTAAAAAAGTAATTTATTAAAAAAAGAATCTTTGAAAGAAATGTTAATAAGTAATAAAACTGAGAATTCTGAACTCAAAGATACAAAATATTTGTAGGTTTTATTTGTTAAGGAATAGAGCCGCAGGGAAAAAGGAATATTCCTTGATGGGAAATAAGATTTATTGCTATGTGATACTTTAGATGTGAAAAATAATAAAATATTACCATAAAATGGCTAGCTTAGAGTTTTACCCATGTGTGTACTTAGGGGTTTCATTTAGTTTATAATGTTCAGTAAACCACTTACGTCTTTTTATTTTTTGGTCTTTTTCAGACAGGGTTTCCCTGTAGCCCCAGCTGTTCTGGAACTCCTCTCTGTAGACCAGGCTGGCTTTGAACTCACAAAGATCTGCCTGCCTCTGCTTCCCGATTGCTAGGATTAAAGGTTTGGTGCGCGACCAACGCCCAGCTCAAACCACTTACTTTTTTTGGCTAAAATTATATTTTCTCTGAGTTAGAAAATACATGCTCCCCAACACCCTTCCTCCACTCAATTATTATTTTGAAGAATGAGGTCTCAAGGTGGACAGTGACATGAGACTGAAAGTGCAGCAAGAGCAGGTGGGGGATGGGGAAATAATGCAGAGCCGTAGCACGGAGCCGCAGATTCAAGCAGACATAAGCAATTTCCCATTTTGGAGAGTTAAGGTATACATGGAAAAATCTCAGAAAGGTTAACAAATTTCAGTTTGTGAAAGAGCCAGTGGGGGGGCTAGAGAGACGGCTCAGTGGTTAAGAGCGCCGACTGCTCTTGCAGAGGACCCAGGTTCGATTCCCACACCCACATGGTGGCTAAGAACCATCTGTAACCCCAGTTCCAGGGAATCCGATGCCCTCTTCTGACCCCGAGGCATTGCAACGACACGGTGCACCAACTTATATGCAGACAGTACATTCATACACATAAAAAATAATAAATGAAGCCGGGTGTGGTGGTGCACGCCTATAATCCTAGCACTCTGGAGGCAGGGCAGGTGGATCCTTGTGAGTTCAAGGCCAGCCTGGTGCCAGGACAGCTGGGGCTACAGGGATACAAAAAAAAAAAACAAAAAAAAAAAAAAAGAAAGAGCCAGTGGGGAGGAACATAAAAAGGGCCCAAGGAGTGATTTTATTTTGTTTTATTTTTATGTTATGAATGTACTGTCCTGCATGTAGGTTTTGTCACCGGTGTTATGCAATGCCAGGAGGTCAGAAGAGGGTCTCGGATTCCCCTGGAACTGGTTAAAGACGGTTTTCTCAGCCCCATATGGGTGCGGGGGATCGAACCGGGTCCTCGCAAGAGCAGTAGGCGCTCTTAACTGCTAGGCCCATCTCCCAGCTCCGGAGAATTTTATTTTTTATTTTTTTTTTTTTTTTTTTTAATTTTCATTTTTTTTTATTGATGCTTTTGTATTTCATAACATCATTTCCATTTAGATTCAGGCGATATTTCCCTTTCCCTTCCCCCCCACCCCACCCCACCCCATCCCAATCATGCATTCGCCATAACTGTCCCTGCATCTTTCTTTATGTTTTTTTCATGTTTTAACAGTAGGGATAATTTATGAGTACAAGACCTTCATGTAAAACCAATTGCAACGCAGTTTTGCCCAAAAACCCACACAGCCCATGGGTCCCACCACCATCCAGCAGGGGGGCCTTGTAGTTCAATCAAGTTGACAAATGAGTGTCCAGAATAATATTGCTATACTTTCACCATTCATCCCAATCACAGCCCTTACATCTACACACGCCCTCATCGTTCCACAGATTGTTTCCCTAGGCTTTAGAAAAGGGGCACAGGTGGATGAGAAGCAAAACAGTCTAACTTTCTCTGGAGCTGTGTCTTGGACTCTGGTCAATTCTGGCTGTTTCCTTTCATGGGCGGACAGTTTGTCCAGGAATAACCTTTCAATCCTCTTATGAACAGTTGTCCTCCAATTTACAGGTTGGGAGAAGACCTCATCATTCATCATATTCTCTCCTTGTTCTATGGGGGAGGTAAGAAAGTCTCTAGTATTAACACCTTTGCGGCACAGCTGTGGGTAATTGGCACTACAATCCACAATGAGGTGATACATAATCGTTTGTTTTTTTGGGAACTGTGTTACTTTCACTCAGCATGATGTCCTCTAGCTCCAGCCATTTCCCCTGTCCTGCAAACCTCGTGATGTCGTCTTTCTTTACTCCTGGCATAGAATTCCATTTGTGTAGATGTACCACATTTTTACTCTATCCACTCGTCAGTTGAGGGGCATTTAGAGTTGGTTCCAGCCCTTGCTATTGTGAAGAGAGCTGCAATAAACATGGCCGTGCATGTATCATCTGTGGGTGGCGTAAGTCTTGAGGGTACATGCCCAGGAGTGGTATGGCGGGTCGGGTGGCAAGTTCATTCCAAGTCTTCCAAGGGTTCTCCACAACTGCTTTTCCATAGTGGCTGTAACAAGTTTACATTCCCACCACAGTGGATGAGTGTTCCCCTGTCCCCCACAACCTCTCCAGCACTTGTAGCATTTGTTTTCTTGATCCTAGCCAGTCTTAATGGAGTAAGATGATAGACTTAAAGTGGTTTTTATTTGCATTTCCTTAATGATTAGTGATGTTGAGCAGTTCTTGAGGTGTTTCTCAGACATCTCTAATTCCTCGACTTGTGAAGTCTCTGTTCAGTTCTTGGCTCCATCTTTGAGCGGGTCATTTGTTTTGTTTTTTCTTTTTTCTTTGTTTTTGAGTAGTTTATATATTCCTGAAAGTCAATCTTTGTCAGTGTACTGCAGTGAAGGTTTCCTCCCTTCTGGTGGAGTTTTCTTCATTCCTTGATTGTTTCTTTGATGTACAAACTTTGAGTTTGAGGAGTCCCATTGTCAATTGTCACCTTATATTCTTGTGCAGCTGCTGTCTGATTTAGGAAGTCTTTCCTACGCCATGTGCTGTAGTCTGCTGCCAACTTTTTCTTCTATCACCTTCAGAGTTTTGGGGTTTCCACGTTAGGTCTTTTAATCCATCTGGGAGTTGACTTTGTTACAGGGTGAGAGGGTAGGGGTTTAATTTCATTCTTCTACAAGTGTGATCCAGTTTGCCAACACCCAATTGCTGAAGATGCTGGTCTTTTCTCCATTGGTTTTCTGGGCCCCCTTGTCAAATATGAGATGGCTAAAATTTATGTGCTCAGATTGGATCCTCGGTTTTGTTCCATTGGTCAACAGGTCTGTTTTTGTGCCAGTCAAAGTTCCAGGTGTTTTAGACATAGCCCTGTAGTATAGTTTAAAAATCTGGTATAGAGATTCCTCCTGTGTAGATCTTTTCACCAGGATTGATTTGTTATTCGGGGTCTTTTGTTTTTCCAAAGTGAATTTATTTTTTCCAAGCCTGTGAAGAAACTCTTGGGGATTTTGATTGGGATTGCATTAAATCTATACAAGAGTTTTGGTAAAATGGACATTTTTACAATGTTTAATTTTCCCAATCCGGAGCATGGGAGGTTTTTCCATTCGGAGGTCTTTTCTTCAATTTTTTCTTCTTTAAGGGTTAAAATTTTGTTGTAGAGGTCTTGTATCTTTGGTTTAGGTTTGTTGTTCCTAGGTATCTTATTGTTTTTTGAGCTTTTGTGAGTGGGAAGGTTCTCTTGTGAATCTTTCTCCAGTTGCTTGTTGTTGGTGTAAAGAAAGGCCATTGAATTTTCTAAGGTTAATTTTGTATCCTGATCCTCCACTTGCTGAAGCTGTTAATCGTTTCTGGTAGTTTTTCTGGTGGAGTTTTTGCATCCCTTAAGTAAAAACATATCATAGCAGTCAATAGGGATAGTTTGACTCCTCTTTTCTTTTCCAGTTAGTCTCCTTTAATATCCTTTCTATCTTTTGCCTTTTCTGCTATTGCTCTAGAGTGTTTCAACACTATTTTGAAGAGGAGTGTGATAGGGGCAGCCTTGCCGGGTTCCTCCCTTTAAGGGAATGTTTCTGTCATTTCCCCATTTAGATGATATTGGCTGTGGTTTCCTGTATATGGCTTTGTTTACATTGAGGAATGATATCCCTCCAATCCAATTCCTTTCTAGGACTTTAAGCATGAAGGAATGCTGGATTTTGTCAAAGGCTTTTTCAGCATCAATTGAGATGATGGTGTGGTTTTTTTTTTTTTTTTTTTTTTTTTTTTTTTTTTTTTTTTTTATTGATTTCCGTTATGTTGAACCATCCCTGCATCTCTGGGTATGAATCCAACTTGGTCATGATGGATGATCTTCTGAGTGGGCATGTTATGCATTTGCCCAGTATTCTGTTTAGAATTTGGCATCTGGTGTATCATGAGGGGAGATGGGTCTATAATTCTCCTTTTTAGTTGGATCTTTGCTGGTTTTGGTAGAGTGATGTTGGGCTCTAGAAGGAATTTGGGAAGAATTCCCTCTGATTGTATACTTCTAAACAGTTTTTCAGAATGAAAATGTTTGTAGGTTTTTTTTGAAATGTTTTATATAGAATTCTGCTGTGAAACCTCTGGGCCTGGGCTTTTTTTTGTTGTGGGAGGCTTCTTACTACATCCTCTATTTCTTCATATGTTATGGTCTGTTTAAACTGCTGGTCTCCCTTGGCCAAGCTTTGGTGATTCCCAGGATTTCAGATATTCATTCATCATTCTTCTAGATTTTCAAACTGGTAGAATATAGGTTCTTTGTAATATTCCCATATAATTTTTCTTGATCTTTCCTTGTCCGTTGTGATAATTTCCCTTTTCATCACAGATTGTATTGATTTGGAGTTGTTCCTTTCTTCTTTGTTAACTGGGCTAGAGGTCTGTCTATCTTGTTTATTTTCTTCAAAGAACCAACTTTTGGCTTCATTGATTTTTTGTATTGTTTTCTTTTTTCTATTCATTGATTTCTGCTCTGATTTTTGTTATTTCTTCCTGTTCTGTTGCGTTTAGGGTTCATCTGTTGTTGCCTCTCAGGCTTTAGCTGTAGTGTTAGATCATTCACTTGTGCTCTTTCGTTTTTTCTAATGTAGGCACCCAGGGCTAAAATTTCCCTCTTAGGACTGTTTTTTATTTTTTTTTTTTGTTTTTTTTTTATTTTGTCTTTTGAGACAGGGCTCCCTATAGCCCCAGCTGGCCGGAACTCGCTTGTAGACCGGCTGGCCTTGAACTCACAAAGATGCCGCCTGCCTCTGCCTCCCAAGTGCTAGGATTAAAGGCATGCGCCACCACGCCCCAGGGCTGTTTTAAGTTCCCATGGTTTTTGTTGTGTTGTATTGTCATTGTCATTCAGTTCCAGGAATGTTTTTATTTCTTTCTTTATCTCTTCCTTGACCCATTTATTATTCAAGAGTGTGTTTGTTTAGTCTCCATGTGTTCTTGTAGGCAGGAGGGCTTCCTGGTGTTGATGTTGAGCTCATTGCACTGTGGTCTGACAGGATGCATGAAATTATTTCAATCTTTTTGTATTTGTAGAGGTTTCTTCTGTGCCCAGGATGTGGTCGATTTTGGAGAATGTTCCGTGGGTGCTGAGTAGAAAGTGTATTCTCTGGTATTAGGATGGAATTTCGAGAGGTCTATGAGGTCCATTTGGTGTATCATATCGTTCAGTCAAGTGCTCTCTGTTTATTTTTTGTCCTGTTGACCTATCCAAAGGACTCAGTGGGGTATGAAGTCTCCCACTATGAGTGGTGCTGGGGTAGTCTTGGGACTTGTGGTCCTGGAGAATTGTCTTTATAAAGTTGGTGCACCAGAAGTTGGGGCATATATATTCATAATTGTGAAATCTTCTGGGTGGATGTCCTTGATGAAAATGTAAGGCCCTTCTTTCTCTCTCTGATTGTTACTTGAATTCTATTTTATCCGATATTAAAATAGCAACACTGCTTTCTTTTTGGTACCATTTGCTTGGAAATTTTTCCATCCCTTCACTTAAGGTGGTGCCTTCCTTGAAGTAAGATATGTTTTTGTAGACAGCATATTGGGATTCTGTTTCCTAATCCGTCTCCCAGTCTTTGTCTTTTGATTGGGGAATGTAGTCCATAATATTTAAGGTTATGACTGATAGGTTTGTGTTGCTTCCTTTTGCCTTATTATCCATCTGCGGTTTTGATTTAGGTTCTACTTCTGCAGTATGCTTTTATTAATTTCCCTTCTAGGAGTGCCTGGGGTTTTGGTTGCTTCTTCTGTTTCTTTGAATTGCTTCAAGTATTCTTGAAGGGTTGTTGCCGGACATGTATTCTTTCAAGTTGTTTATGGTCATGGAAGGATTTTCTCTCTCTCCTTCCACTATGATTGACATTTTGCTGGGTATAGTAAGCCTGGGTGGCATCATGTTCCCTAACACTGGGAAGCTTTGCTCCAGGTTCTTCTTGCCTTATCGTTTGGCCATGAGAAGTCCGTGTTAATCTGATAGGTTTCCCCTTATAGGTCACTTGTTGTTTTCTTTTGTCGCTTTAAGAATTTTTCTTTGTTTGTCTAGGCATTTTTAACTTTTGGCGTGAGTCTTTTCTGTCTTGTCTGTTTGGTTCTGTGTGCTTCTGTATTGGTGTATTGGTTGTCCTTTTTTTAGTTTGGGGAAGTTTTCATCTAGATTCTGTTGAAATCTGATCAATACCTTTCCTTGGGTTTCTTCTCCTTCCTCTATTCCTATGATGCGGAGGTTTTGTCTTTTCATAGTGTCCCACAGCTCCCTGGTTGTTCTGTTTTTTGTATTTTTAATTTTCATAATCTTCCCTTGAAGTTTTAGTTGTTTCTGTGTTATCTCCAGGTCGGATATTCTTTGTTCTGCTTCCTCCATCTGCTTCTGAGGCTTTTTCATCCTTTCCTCTTGAATGGATGGAGTGTTTTTGATTTTCCTTTTCTTTCCTCTTCTGATTTCTTTAGTGTGTCTACTTCTTTTTGGAGCTTCGCTCTTTTTGTAGCTCTTTTGTTTGCGGTTGGTTTCTTTTTTCTTTTTCAGCAGGGATCTTTCAGTGTTTCTACCTCCTCCGGAGCTTTCATTCTCTCTCTCTCGGTCCCATTCTCTTTTCTTAGTTCTTTAATTTGTTCTTTTATGATCTTGTAGTTCTTTAAGTAGTTCCCAATTGGTTTTTCTGAGTCTCGGGTCCTGGGGCATCCCCGAGGGATCCCACTGCAGGAGATCGTCCATAGGGTTGGTAACGCTTGGCGTGGGATATCCTGCCCCTTTCCAGTGTTGTCTTCTTCTTCGTGATTCCTGGCATATGTGCTTCCCCTTGCCTGTATTCCGATGTGAGTCCTAAATGCCTCTTTCTGTGTTGAAGGCGTGCTTTGCTTGCCTCCTTCAGATCCTTCTTCGTAATCTCAGTTCATCGCTGGCGCTCTTCACCCGCCCCGCCGTGCTTCCTCGCTGGCTCAAGAGATCTCATACTCAAGAGTCACACAAGCATGCCTTTAATACCGGCTGGGAGGATAACTCCGCCCCCACAGCCACTAGATCTAATCAACCAAAGACCACACCTTTAATCCCCAGCTGGGAGGATAACTCAACCTCACAGCCAAAGGCCAATCAAACCAAAGACACAGCAGGACCAAAGGATCAACAATCAGCTCGCCAAGACACCAGTTCCTACCTGTCTCCCCCTCTCTTCCTGCCGCTGGGCTCAGGAGATCTCAAGCTCCGGAGAAATTTTAGAAGACACTGGAGGTTGACAAAAAAACCAGGGTTCTTCCTGTTCATGGTGCAGAAGGGAAAACAGGAGGTCCATAGTGTGGAGAGCAGGTGTGGTGACAGTCCTAAGAAGGCACCCGAGACTTTAGCAAAGTTTTATGACTAACACCTGAGTTTTATGACTAACACCTGATTCCCTCCTACCTCAAAGGAAAGCATGCTCACCGTTTGAGCTGTTCAGGTGCACCCTGTATACAAGATCAGGCCAGATGATACCAATAGACCAGCCACGCAACCTGGGCTGGGAAGGTGGATAAATAGAGGGACTGTCTTAGATGAGACACAGACTCTCTCTCCTTTCTAGTCTTAGGAGAGAAGCTTGCTTGCCTGAGGAAGGAGAAGGCTTGGAGAAGGGAGAAGGCTTAGCGGGAAAGACCTAAGGCTTAGAGGGAGAAGCTTGGAGGGAGAGAAAAGATGTGCCTGAATAAACCGTTCTGACAAGACCTGCAAGCCTGAATAATAAACCGCTTTGAGAAAAACCAACAAAGAGGTGCTTTGTTTCTGCGGCAACATACAATTGTTTCTGTGGGGAGACAAGTGCTCCCTACACATAGGACAGGGAGGGAAAGCTTTAGCTTCGACTCTTCCTGAGGGGGTGAGGTTAGGACGGGAATGAAGGAGCAGACAGCGCAAGCAAGACTAGAGATCAGCAAAGTCCGTAGTTCAGTGTGAGCTCTATACCCTAGCTGCCTCCAAGTGCGGACCTTGACAAGCCCTTGTCCTGACTGGCTCAGGCTCCAAGGAATCTCCAAACATCCATGAAAACCAGTTTTCTTAAAGGATACACTCTACTCAATGGAATTAATGGCTGTTTTGTAAAACCCACTTTATTTCCAAATGTAACACAGGAATAAAGTCATCCAAACAGGATTTTATAATAATACAACTACTGTCTAAGTGTGATGCATTATTTTGTTACTGTTTAAGCTCAGTGCATTCACAGATGATGCCAATTCACTCAATAATTGTCTGCTGAGTCACTATTAAAAGCAGTAATGGCTGGTGGGGTACATACTTTTAGTCCTAATCTCTGGAAGCAGAGGCAGGCAATCTCTTTGAGAGTTCCAGGCCAGCTATGGCTACAGGAAGACTTTGTTTCAAAAATCCCCCAAAGATTCAAAGTTTAAGGGACATTTTTATAAGAAATGCAAAAAGCTTGCAATATTCTAATCTGAACACGGGGTATTCTATTTTTTAAAATTTTACGTGTATGAGTGTATTGCCCTCCAATGCCCACAGAGGACAGAAGGTGTTGGATCCCTGGACCTGGAGTTATGGACAGTTGTTAGCTGCCATATGGGTGCTGGGAATTGAACTCAGGCCTTTAGCAAGAACAGCCAGTGGTCTTAACCATTGAGCCACCTCTCCATTCAACCATTTTTGAGTTTTTAAAATTTAATTTTATTTATTTTATGTGTATGAGTGACTTGCTAGCATTTATGTAAGTGCACCCATGTTATATAATGCTTGCAGAGGCCAGAAGAGTGTCAGATACCCTGGAACTGGAATTACAGACAGTTGTTAGCTGCCAGTGGGTGCTGGGAACTGAATCCGGGTCCTCTCAATAACTGCAGAGTCATCTCGCCAGCAGACCATCTCCACGTTTTTTTCTTTTTAAATGAAGGGAGGACTCTGGGAGAATCGTACTGGCAAAGGAACTTTAAAAAACCCTAAAATGAAGTGACTGTATACATACATGGCTGAAATCTTGGGATCAAGCTATTGAGCAGGAAAAACTTTTTGCCCTGGACCTGTTGAAGGGAGGTATTATCAACCAATCTCCTCCTACACAAACTTAGCAAAGCTCCTATAAAACACAGTTTTAGAACTGAGGGTTGTGGTGGATGGGGCACTTAATTAGCATCTGTGAGACCCTAAGTTCAACCTCCAGCATTGAGGGAAAAAAAAAAAAAGATTCTGAGAAGCCTATCATGAGACTGTCAGCTGTGGGAAGTTAGCCAGCCAACATAAGCACCATCAATTAATCAGAATGATAATCACAGCTTTGTTAACAGCAAACCCTCCTTTCTGGCTAACTCTTAGCAACTGGTTGTACTACTTTAAAGTTTTTTTTGTTTTTGTTTTTTTGGCACAAGTCTTTGATCCCAGCACTCAGGAAGTAGAAGCAGGTGGATCTCTGTGAGTTCAGGGCCAGCCTGGTCTACAGAGCAAGCTCCAGGCCAGCTGGGACTAAAGGGAGACCCTGCCTCAAAAATAAATAAATAAACAAAAAAACCCAAATAAACAGATGAAAATAAAGTGTGTTTTTGTGGGGGGTAGAATGAATGTGATAAGGAGCAACTGACTGACTTCCCTCTTGGTTTTTTTTTTTTTTTTTAACTGACTTCCCTCTTGTATAAATCAGAAGGTAGTAGAGTTCAGGAAGGAGGGGTCTTCGAGCTTTTGGGTAACCAACAAAGAGGACAGCAGGTGTAGGCAGGATGAGAACAGAGGGGTAGAGATGGGGATGACATGGAGACAGCAGAGTGCCACGATTTAAGGAGACTAAAAAAAGTTACAGTTCCAAAAGTGTTTTCTGAGTTTCAGGTTTGTTCAACTTGTGATTCTCTATTAGTCTAGCAAATTATAGGAGCTCAATAAATATGTAGGTAAGGTCTTTAAGAGAAAGCAACACCAGAGGAGACACTGAACTACCCCACACCATAGTTCCTCCTATCCAAAAAGGGTTGTACTGTTATAAAGATTCTAAGAAGTGTACCCGCCTCAGCAAGGCCCAACCTCAAATGACCACTGTGCTTTCCAGCCTCACTTCCAGACTCATACCTTCTCAGATTTGCCCCTTGAGACAGACAGAGACAGACAGCTCTAAAAGAATATTAACCACTTGAAATTTAGGTTGAGACCACAAAGTCTGATTTGGGGCTGGAGAGATGGCTTAGTGATGGAGCATTTTCTGCTCTTGAAGGGGACCCAGGTTTGATTCCCAGCACCTGAAGGGTGGCCTCCATGGGCATTGTACCACACAGATGCACTTGCATGCAGGCAATACACTCACACGCATAATAGAAATAATGAATAAAGGCCGGGCGTGGTGGTGCATGCCTTTAATCCTAGCACTTGGGAGGCAGAGGAAGGTGGATTTCTGTGAGTTCAAGGCCAGCCTGGTCTACAGAGTGAGTTCCAGGACAGCCAGAGCTACAAGGAGACCCTGTCTCAAAAAGACAAAAAGAAAAGAAGAAGAAATAATGAATAAAATATCTTAAAAATCTGATCTGATCCTGTTAACAACATTAAGTAAACATGTATGTGTGTTTACACCTTTGCAACAAAGGTGCAAAGCAGTGTTCTGGCTGCCTTGGAAACAAGGCCCTATTAAGGAAGCAAAGGCTGATAAAAGACTTGCTGTAAAAGAAGAGCACAGACTGGTTTTCTCCCAGCTTCTACCTCCTTCTCACAAAGGTTTATAAGCCAAGCTCACAGAGTAAGGCTGGATTCACAATGCATTCTCCTCCTATTGTAAACTGGTTGGAATTTACACTTTTGCAACAAGTCATCCAAGACATTGCCAATCCACTTATAATAACTGCTACACCAGAGGTCTGCTCTAGCACCTGAACTGGTCATGGAAGCATGTTACATATATGCTGCTTGCTTCAGTAATTGCCATGGTTGGCTAGATCTAAGAAAATGGGCGTGTGAGCCTGGTAGTTGACGGCAGGTCCCCAAAGAAGAGATGTTTTCACTAATCTCAGATGGGATAAAAATACAAATTTATAAATAGCTTTAATTCAATCTCAGAGGTATCTTTTCTTTTGAGAGAGGATTGAAACCAGGCCTTCATTCACAAGCTCTACCACTAAGCTGTATGTACCTCCAGCCACTCAGCCTTACATTTTGGTATTTGATAAGCCTTGGGAAGAAGCTTTAAAATTTCTATTTTTATTCTATGTGTATGTCTTGCCTGAATACATGCATGCAATACCTGCGATACCAGATCCCCTAAAAGTGAAGTTATTGAGGGTTGTTGCCACCCTGTGTGTGATGTGTGTGCATAAAACACCAAACCCAGGTCTGCTCCAAAAGCAGCCAGTGCCCTTAACATTGAGCCATCTCTTTAGTCAGTCACACTTTGAAGAAGCTTCAGAACTTAGTGCATGCCGAAAGAATACTTCTGGCTAACTGGATTAAATAATCTCACCTGTACATTTCACTTTCTTTTTTTTTTTTTTTTTGTTGGTCTTTTTGAGGACAGGGTCTCCCTGTAGCCCCAGCTGTCCTGGAACTCACTCTGTGTAGACCAGGCTGGCCTTGAACTCACAAAGATCTGCCTGCCTCTCTGCCTCCAAGTGCTAGGATTAACGGCTGTGCCACCACGGCGCGTGGTCATTTCACTTTCTAATGTAGTTACTAAAACATTTAAGACTGTATGTAGCCTGGCGTGGTGGGCACGCCTTTAATCCTAGCACTCCGGAGGCAAGAGGCAGGGGGATCTTTTGTGAGTTCAAGCAGCCTGGTCTACAGAGTGAGTTCCAGGACAGCTGGTGGGCTACAGAAGAGACCCTGTCTCGAAAAGACCAAAAAAAAAAAAAAAAAAAGACTGTAAGTGGCTTAAATTTTATTCCTATTGAACAGCTGCTGGTCTTAATGTTGACTGTGTCCCATGCTTCTCCCCTCCCTCAGCTCTGCCATCACAGTAAATAGCACCACTACTTATGTAATGACTCATACCAGGGAAATAGAAAGGCAGACAATAGCATTTTCAGACAATGTGAGTAGCCAGAGAGCTGAGCAAAAATGAACCAGTAGTCCAAGTTTTAAAATTGGTGACAACTGGCCAGGTGTGGTAGCTCATGCCATCAATCCCAGCACTCGGGAGGTAGAGGCAGGCAGATTTCTGTGAGTTCTAGGCCAGTGTGGTCTACATAGAGAGTTCCAGGACAGCTGGGGCTAAAGGGAATCCCTGTCTCAAAAGACAAAAAAAAAAAAAAAAAATAATAAATATATATAATATATATATAGCTCATATATATATATATATGTGTGTGTGTGTGTGTGTGTGTGTGTGTGATAACTAAGGCCTTGAGCTCGTAGAGCTTGGCCTGCCTCTATCTCCTGAGTGCTGGGATTAAAGGTGGCCTAAATCCTTTAAGATTACTTTGAGGAACTCAACTCTAGAAACTATTGTGGTTTCTGGTTTCTCCTCTGGAAGATGTGCTAAGAAGTTTAAGCAACCTGCTCTAGCTTGCTCTGTTCTTTTCAAATAAAACATTCTGTAATGGTAAACACTTAAGTTCCTGGCTGATTCCACTTCTCAACCTTCAGCCCTTGAGCCCAAACCAAGTGTAAAATAGTTCACTATTCAAAGGATTTCTTTTTTATCCAGGAGAGTGATTAAAAAGCAAGGCCCTAGGAGGCAGGGCCTTAAAATTCTAGTCAACTCCCAAGAGTCTGAGGAGAATGAAAACATTTTTCTTTAATTGGGGATAATCTAACAAATATACTGTCTCTAATCAAAAATTGATGGAAAAATGCTAATTGTATCATTGAACGGAGAAACTGAATCTGTCATCAGCAAGAAACTTAGGAACAAAATCTATCCCATTTATTAAGAAAACTAAAATTGAAAGTTGAAGACTTCATTCAGATCAATAAAGCAAAATAATATCAGAAAAGGCATATATATAAATCAAAATCCAATGTTTAAATTGAAAACTACTAACCATTCTATAAGAACTCCTTTCAAGACGTTGACCATCTTTTCCCAGGCAGGATGTACAGGTGACTTCCAGAATGCTAATAAAAAAAATATAAAGTGACGTAAAAAGTTTCACCTTCATACTTTGAAGATTTACAACTGAGACAAAATAATAAATGTTGCCATTAAAGCTCCTTGTAGCCCCAGCTGTCCTGGAATTCACTATGTAGATCAGGCTGGCCTTGAACTCACAGAGATGGGCTTGCCTCTGCCTCCCAAGTGCTGGAATTAAAGGAGTGTACCATCATGCCCGGCAGAGCCATGCTCTTAAGTGAACCTGGCGGCTTTTCCAAAGACCCAGGTTCAATTCTCAGCACCCACAACAACCCTTCTTAACTCCCAGGCCCAGGGGATCCGACGCCCTCTTCTGACCTCCGTCGGCACTGCATGACACGGGTGCACTTACATGCAGGAAATACACTCATACACATAAAAAAAAAAAAAGGTATTCTTAAAACTGTGTATTTGGACCATTAATAAAGCACAAATCTTATTTGCAAACAAATTTTACCCAGGCCAACTAATTAATCCTAAGCAAGCTCTACTACCCTCCACCAGTGAGCCCAACCCAAGTGTAAAACATGCCAAATGGTTTCTTTTCCTATCCAGGAGAATGATAAAAAGACAAGCTCCTGGGAGGCAGAAATTACAGAATCGTGGTTCCGAAAGGGCCTCGAAATTAGTGATCCAAGCAGCTCATTCTACAGATGAAGCAGGAAGAGACTTTCCCTAGCTAAGGGAAGTACACTAGTAGGGTCTCCAAATAAATCGTGTATTCTTTTGCCCAGTACCCACTTCCTCCAAGGATCAGCCTTGGCTAGACAAAGCCCTGAGGCAGGCATCTTGAAAGACGTTCAGTGTCTACACCTAGGTAGGGGCCGCTCGCACCCGGAAAAAACCGTGACAAAGTGCGTTGCAGCCCCGCCACGCGGGCCACCACTGTCTCTTCTCACTCCCGTTTCCTGAAGCCCCAGCGTCCCACGCACCCTAGTTTCCCCTGTCGCTCAGAGACTCGTCCGCACTCTGCCCACACAGCCAGGTAGGTCCAGGCGTCTCCTACCCAGTGCGCCTGCGCCTTACGTCACCGCGCCAGAGACGCTCTGGTGGGCGGAGGCTTCCTGCGCGGGAAGGAGGGGTAGGGGCGGGCCTAAGTGGGTAGGGGCGGGGCTATTTGTGGACCGCAGCTGGAACAGGGCCGCAGTTGCGAGCGGCTGTGGAGGGTGGGCCACCCGGCTGGCGGCGTCCGCAGAGAGCTGTCCGGGCAGGCGGAGTCCACGCGTCAGCAGGTGGGAAGGGCAGGCGGGCTCGTGGGCGGGCGACGGCGTCGGCCCAGTCGGGCGCTGCGGGGACTGAGGTGGCCCTTCACGGGCGGGGCCCCCTGAGAGGTCGCACGGCCTGGGAGGGACTCTGTGACCTGCCGCAGGCTCGGGGACTCTGCCTGGTCCCCTGAGTGGTCCCTGCAGCCTTGGTTGGTACTGAGGCCGGCAGCAGAGCACCTGCAGGTGCACCGCCCTGCACTCTATTCCGGAAAAGATAAGGACCAGCTTCAGCAGTCACACCGGAGTCCTTCTGGCCACAGCTTCTGGCCTTTATCTGACCTGGGAAAATGAATAGATGGAGAGCCATAAGGTTTCCAAACCCTGCCTCGCGCGGTTTAAGGTGAAAGCTTCTAGAAGGTTCTAAGATAACCTCATCCTGCCTTTCTAATCTGTACTCTAATGGAGCTGTGTTCTTACCAGCTGAGATAGGAGGTGGTTGTTTTTTGTTCCTTAGGTTAAATTATGTTTTCACAGTTAAGCTCATTCTGCCCTTTGCTCTAGGTGTGTATCTTTCCTCAGTCTAGTCCTTCCCCATATTTCTCTCTTTCCACCCTTTAATTTCTTTGTACAAAATTTTATTGCATTTAATTATGTATGTATGTATGTATGTGGGCGTGTGTGTGCCACATATGGAGGTCAGTTCTTTCTTTCTAGCATGTCAGTCCTAGGGATCAAACTCAGTTGTCAGGCTTGTATCAAGTGCCATAACCTGCTGAGCTGTCTCATCAGCCAAGGTCCCTAAAAGTTTTTTTGTTTTTGTTTTTGTTTTTTCGACACAGGGTCTCCCTGTAGCCCCAGCTGTCCTGGAACTCACTCTGTAGACCAGGCTAGCCTTGAACTCACAAAGATCCGCCTGCCTCTGCCTCCAGAGTTCTGGGATTAAAGGCGTGCACCACCACACCCGGCTCCCTAAAAGTTCTTTTCCAAACACTCTTTTAAATTTGTCCCCAAGTTTAATCCTCCCAAGTATCATTGCTTTGCTTGTTTTCTTCTTGCCTACGTTTTCCTTCTTGAAAATCAGTCCTCCGACTCATGAGTGTTTCCTACAAGAACTCTATTCTTGAGCTGGATCCAGCTCCTGGACTAATGCCTGCAGTTTCAGGGGATCCTATGCCATCTTCTGACCTGTGGGCCTTGCATAACATGGATTCATTTACACCCATGCAGGCAATACACACATAAAATAAAAATATTTTTAAAAAATTTTAAAAAGTGCCAGGCGTGATGGCACACACCTTTAATCCCAGCACTTGGGAAGCAGAGACAGGTGGATAGATTAGTGGTAGAAGAAATTGGGAAGAAAGAAATAGAATTCTGTTTTGGACAGTCATGTTTGAAAGGCTGGTTGGACCAAGTACTGTTCAGTTGGAGGTGGGGAAGTAGAGTTGATGAATCTGGGGAGACAGTAGTAGCTCAAGAAACTTGTGGAGAGGTGTTACTGGCATGTAGGTATTTTACTGCTATAGTAGATTAGGATTAGATTGAGCTATATTACAGAGAAAATGTATAATAGGCTTGGCATGGTGTTGTAGGCTGGGCATGGTGGTACAGGCCTGTAACCCCAGCACTTGGGAGACAGAGGCAGGTAGATCTCTAGGGGATCCAGACCAGCCTTGTCTGCTTAACAAGTTTCAGGCCATCTGGGGCTACAGAGAGACTCTGTCTCAAAAAACCAAACCAAAAGAAAAAGAGAACAAGAACAAGAAAACATGATGTGGTGATGACTTAAACATTCTTCATGACATCCTAGGGGGTGGTCCGTGGCTATTAGAGCAATAGCTGCAGGGTCAGTGGCAACTTGGAAGTTTTCAGTCTCACTGCTCTGCTGTCAGTAGCACATTCTGCATGCTTTAATCCCATTGTCACCTCATTCTGGAAGGAAGGAGGAGGGAAGGATGAAGGAAGGCACATGCTCTTTTTTTTTTAAATTTGTATTTATTTTTGTATGTGTATGAATGTACTGTCTGCATGTAGGTCTGTGCACCCGTGTCATGCAATGCCACAGAGGTCAGAAGAGGGTCTCGGATTCCCCTGGAACTGGGGTTAAAGACGATTCTCAGCTGCCATGTGGGTGCTGGGGATCGAACCCGGGTCCTCTGCAAGAGCAGTCGGCGTTCTTAACCACTAGCCCATCTCTCCAGCCCCTGCACATACTCTTTAAGGACACATTTAGAAGTGGCAGATGACACATCCACTTCGATTTCATTAGTTGAGTTGTTCAACAACCACAGTTAATGGGAGAGAGAAAAAGGTGATACAGTCTTTATTCGGTTCCCTGTGTCCCAGCTCCAGTTGAGGTTTTACTAATAAGGATGAAAGGGTGAAGTGATGTTCCATTTCAGTTGGATTTCTCCTCAAATCAGGACAATGATGCTTTTCTAAAGAGCATCCCAGGGTCAATACTGGTATTAAATGCAATGAAACTTTGAAATGTGCTTCATTTTTGTATTTAGCATGTCTCTCTTTTTACTTTTGTATCTCAGTCTTGTCAGAATTTCTCCTCTGTTCTATGCTTATAGTTAGTATTTTAGATTTAATGGAGTCACAATGATAATTCCCAAAGCTCTTTTCTTTTTTTTATTTTATTATATTTTTTTGGTCTTTTTGAGACAGGGTCTCCCTGTAGCCCCAGCTGACCTGGAACTCACTCTGTAGACCAGGCTGGCCTTGAACTCACAAAGATCCCCCTGCCTCTGCCTCCCAAGTGCTAGGATTAAAGGTGTGCACCACCACGCCCAGCTTTTTTTTAATTAAAAAAATTTTTTTAATTTATTTTTTATGTCTAACCCTAACCCTAACCCTAAAACTTTTTGGAGATTCCAGCACCATGGGACGATCAGGAAGAGCAGCAGCAGGTGTGAAATGGAGTTGGCCTGGGCCTTCGAGATAAGATCCGTGTGTGCCACGGACGGCTTCTTTTTTCCCTACAATTTTGTAGGTTACTCCCAATGTTTTCTTCAAACATTTTTACACTTTACGTTTTCACATTGAGGCCTTTGATCCATTTGGAGTTGCCTTTTTGTTTTCTGTTTCTTTGTTTTTTTTTTTTTGTTTCTTTTTGAGACAGGGTCTCCCTTTTTGTCCCAGCTTGCCTGGAGCTTGCTATTGTAGACCAGGCTGGCCTTGAACTCACAGAGATCTTCTACCTGCCTCTGTCTCGTGAGTGCTGGGATTACAGGTATGTGTCACCACACCCAGCTTGGAGTTGACTTTTTATAGGGTGAATGGTAGGGTTTAGTTTCATTCTTCTAGAAGCAGTGATCCAGTTTTACCAGCACTATTTGCTGAAGATAATGTCTTTCCTCCATTGAGTCTTTGTGGCCTCTTTGTCAAATACTGTTTGCATGTAGGTTTGTGCACCTTGTCGTGCAATGCCGCGGAGATCAGAAGAGGATATCAGATTCCCCTGGAACTGGAGTTAAAGACGGTTCTTAGCCACCATGTGGGTGCTGGGGATCAAACCTGGATCCTATGCAAGAGCAATTGGCGCTCTTAACTGCTAGGCCATCTCTCCAGCTCCCCAAAGCTCTTTTAAATAGACACACTAAAATTATGTGTATGTGCCAAAGATCTAGAATAGTTCATCTTAGAAAGGAAGAACAAGCTGGGCATGGTGCCTTATGCCTAGAATTCCCATCACTCTGGAGGCCAAAGCAAGAGACAAGTTGGAGACCAGCCTGGGCTACACAGCAAAATTCTGTCTCTAAAGAAGAAAGGAACTGAGGATGGGAGGGTAGAAGGGTGGGAAGGAGGAAGGGAGAGAGGGGAAGAACAAAGCTGAGGACCTTATACTACCTAGCTTGAAGACTTACCTTAAAACTCAATAATCTATACAGTCTAAAACTATACTATTTAGTGTTTTTTTTTTTTTTTGTCTTTTTGAGACAGGGTCTCCCTTTTAGTCCCAGCTGGCCTGGAACTTGCTATGTAGACCAGGCTGGCCTTGAACTCACAGAGATCCATCTGCCTCTGCCTCTCGAGTGCTGGGATTAAAGGTGTGCGCCACTATGTCCAGCTTTAGTGGTGTTTTATAAAGCTAAACATACGTCTTCTCTGTGCTATTTGTTTAAGGATACAGAAGTAGGTCAGTGGAATGGCATAGAGTCTAGAAATAGGTCTGTATTATATATAGTCTGTGAGTTCTGAATAAGGCACAGAGTCATTTCACTGGGGAGAAGAACATTTTTCTTTTTTTAATATTTATTTATTTTAATGTGTTTGAGTGTATTGCCTGCATGTAGGTAGGTGTACCCATGTAATGTAGTGCCCACAGAAGTCAGAGAGGGTGTCAGATTCCCTGAAACGAGTTATGACTCCAGTTGTTAGCCACCATATGGGTGTTGGGAATCGAACCCTGGTCTTCTGCAAGAGTAGCCAGTGCTCTTAACCTCACCCATCTCCCCAGCCCCGAGAAGAACATTTTTCAACATACTTTATTAGAACTATTGGATTTCCATATAGAAAAAAAGTTCAATCTCAACTTCTATTTTACTCAGTATATAAAAATTAGCTCCAAATGGAGCATAGTGGTGGTGCACGCCTTTAATCCCAGCACTTGGGAGGTAGAGGCAGGTGGATGTTTGTGAGTTTAAGGCCAGCCTGGTCTATATAGTGAGTTCCAGGACAGCTAGGGGACTACAGAGAGACTCTTGTCTCAAAAAAAAGACACACATAAAACCCCAAAAATATTTTAGCTAAAATAATCGGAAAAGATGACACAGTATAGGCTTCAGTTCATCAAACAGGATACAGAATGTAATAACCATTAGAGAAAAAAAAATGTCAGCCAGGCGTGTTGGTGCATGCCTTTAGTCCCAGCACTCAGGAGTCAGAGACAGGCAGATCTCTGTGAGTTCAAGGCCAGACTGGTCTACGTAGTGAGTTCCAGGCTAGCTGGTCCTACAGGGAGACCCTGTCTAAAAACAAAAACAAAACCCCAAACCAAACAAAAACCCCAAAAGACAAGAAAAAATATTGATACAGAGGTTTTGTCAGAATTACAAAATTAAAGCTGTTTATCAAAAGGTACCTTTAAAGAAATGAATAGGGGGCTGGAGAAATCGCTCATTGGTTAAGAACACTGGCTGCCACATGGTGGCAAACAACCATCTGTAATTCTAGTTTCAGGGGATCTGGTTCCCTCTTCTGACTTTTGTGGGCACAGCACAACAGGGGCGTGCTTACATACAGAGAGGAAATATATTTATATACATGAAATAAAAATTATAAAATTTTTTTATTTTATTTTATTTTTTTTAGTCTTTTTGACACAGGGTCTCCCTGTAGCCCAACCTGTCCTGGAACCCACTATGTAGATCAGGCTGGCCTTTAACTCACAAGAGATCTGCCTGCCTCTGCCTCTCAAGTGCTGGAACTACAGGGGTGTGCCACCACACCCGACCTAAAACAATTATTTTTGTTTTTTTTTTAATGTGTACAAATGTACTGTCTGCAGGTAGGTTTGTGCACTCCTGTCATGCAACGCAGTGGAGGTCAGAAGAGGGTGTCGTATTCCCCTGAAACTGGAGTCAAAGATGGTTCTCAGCCGCCATGTGGGTGCTGGGGATAGAACCCGGGTCCTTTGCAAGAGTAGTCGCTGCTCTTAACCGCTAGGCCATCTCTCCAGCCCCTAAATCAATTCTTGTTTTTTTTTTTGTTTTTTTTTTTTTTTTTTTTTTTTTTTTGCAGAGGCAAGCAGATCTCGTGAGTTCAAGGCCAGCCTGGTCTACCTAGTGAGTTCCAGGCCAGCTGGGGCTTACCAGGGAGACCCCGTCTCAAAAATACAAAAAAAAAAAAAAAAAAAAAGCTTAAATACCTACATTTATATTTGATTAATAACCTATATTCTCTGGCTTCCTGTTAATACTATTCACAACTGGACACAACTCGAAGAATAATTAAAACACCAGCAAAATTTATGCTAGTTTAGGTGTTTTTTTTTTTTTTTTTGGTCTATTTTTGAGACAAGGTCTCCTTTTAGTCCCAACTGGCCTGGAACTCACTATGTAGACCAGATGGGCCTTGAACTCACAGAGATCTGCTTGCCTCGGCCTCCCAAGTGTTGGCGTTAAGAGTGTGTATACCCAGAACACTAGTTTTAGTGGAGGTTTTTTTTTTTGTTTTTTGTTTTTGAGACAGGTATCTCCTTTAGTCCCAGTTGGCCTAGAGCTCTCTATGTAGACCAGGGTAGCCTTGAACTCACAGAGATCAACCTGCCTCTCACTCCCAAGACTAGGATCAAAGGTGTCGTGGCCACACATGCCCGGCTTATTTCAGTTCTCTTACAGGAACTGAGAACTCCTGGCTGGAGAGTGGCCTAGGGGTTAAGAGCGCCGACGCTCTTCAGAGGACCCGGGTTCGATCCCAGCACCCACATGGCGGCGAGAACCGTCTGAAACTCCAATCCAGGAGACTCCAGTTCCAGGGGAATCCGAACCCTATTCTGACCTCCGGGGCATTGCACACACGGGTGCACAGACTGCATGCAGAACAGTACATTCATACACATACAAAATAATAAAATAAAAATAAAAAAAGAATCGAAACTGCTTTAGTTTTTTTCTCAGTCTTGAGTAATCTAATTGCAGGCAGTCTACTATAATGCTCACATGTTCTTATAGCCAGAAGAAAAGTTTGTAGATTTACTCTAAGTTAACCTTGTTCCAATTGCTCTGCCTATGCAGGATGTCCCTTGGTGCCTACTGTGTCATCTGTTGCAGAAGAATAGGAACCTCTGCTTCCCCACCTAAAAGTCACACCTCCTGGAGGAATATTCGTGAGTACAGTTAAATGACATAATTTTCTAATGGAAAGGCTGCTATAGTTGTGGCCACTTTCCTCAGGTGAGCCACCAAAGCCTGTAGCCCACGATAAGCCTCCGTTTGCTTATTCTTCACATACTAATGGGTGATGCTGTTTATAAGCCCAGAGCTGAACACGCTCCATTTTCTCGGGAATTCTTTGGTCCTGTTTGTCCTGTCAGTTCACATCATTCTTCTAAACTTTAGTCTTACTGCATTCTTATTTAGCACGGGTTTGTTAAGCTCTTGAAAAGCTAGGCACCTGTACCAGATTCTGGGAATACAGTGCTAAGGAAGGAGAGCCTTCTCCTTATCCTATGGAGACCTGGATCTGCTCTGATTTACCCCAAGCTGCTGCCCTGCCCTCCTCCCAGAGTCTTATACCCTAGGCCAGGTTAGTTCTGGAGGAAGAGGCAGGTAGATCTCTGTGAGATTGAGGATAGCCTGGTCTACATAGTGGGTTCCAGGCCCACTGAGGCTACAGGGAGGACCCGTCTG
>VZQC01011699.1:2460189-2485635 GCA_009823505.1 Rhizomys pruinosus
TGTTTTTTGGTTTTTTGAGAACAGGGTCTCCCTGTGGCCCCAGCTGTCCTGGAACTCGCTCCTGTAGACCAGGCTGGCCTTGAACTCTCACAAGATCCGCCTGCCTCTGGCCTTCCAAGTGCTAGGATTAAAGGCATGTGCCACCACGCCCGGCCTGAGAACAAACTTCTTTAAATGAAGAAATAAATAGACAAAAATATATTGTCGGGACTGGCATAAATGGCCTCCTCGTTTGTAAGAGCATCAGCTGCCTTGTCAGAGGAACTGGGTTCAATTCCCAGCACCCACCATGGCAGTATAACAACCATCCTTAAATCCAGTTCCAGGGGATCTGATGCTCTTGTTGACTCCATGGGCATTGCACAACACGGGTGTCGCTTACACTACACAGCAGACAATACACTATATGCACATAAAATAATAAATATTAAAAATACACATGAGCATACATTTGATGAAGGATTTATTTCCAGAATGTATAAAGAACTGATGGCTCATTTAAATACACAAACCATTTTAAGCAAGCAAAAGACTTAAACAGGAGGCTGGATCGATGGCTAAGTAAGACTGGTTGCTCTTGCTGAGGACCTTGGTTTGGTTCCATACACCCAAATGTTGGCTAACAAACCATCTGTAATTCCAGTTCCAGGTGATCCAACACCCTCTTTGGCCTAGCAACATTGCATCCAGCTGACACTTATATATGAGGCAAAACACCTATTGCACATAAAAATAAATAAAAACTTGGATGCTATATTAAAGAATATGTAAATGGTTAATATGCATTTGAAAATGTGCTCTCTGTGGGGGCTGGAGAGATGGCTGAGTGGTTAAGAGCACTGACTGCTCTTGCAGAGGACCTGGGTTCAATTCCCAGCACCACATAGTGGTTTAAGAACCTCTTCCCGGGGCTGGAGAGATAGCCTAGCGTTTAAAGAGCACTGACGCTCTTGCAGAGGACCCGGGTTCGATTCCCCAGCACCACATGGCCGGCTAGAACCGTCTGTATACTCCAATTCCAGGAGAATCCATGTTCCAGGGAAATCCGATGACCTCTTCTGACCTCTGTGGCATTGCACAAACATGGTTGCACAGCCTGTATGCATACAGTACATCATACACATTACAGGAAAAAAAAAAAACATAATTAAAAAAGAACCGTCTTCCCCACCGCAGAGATACATGCATGGCTATGTTTATTTCAGCTCTCTTCACAATAACAAGGAGCTGGAACCAACTTCAATCCCAAATGCCCCAACTGATGAGTGGATAGAGAAAATGTGTCATCTACACAATGAATTCTAGCACAGTAAAGAAAGACGAACATCATGAGCTTTGAAGGAAAAATGGCGGAGCTAGAGGACATCATGCTGAGTGAAGTAACACAGTCCCGAAAAACAAAGGACAAATGGTATCCCTCCTCTGTGGATTCTAGTGCCAATTACCTAGTTGTAAGTTATTTTCTTGTGCATGGCCCCTTGAGCTTTTTGTCAAAAGCAGTTGGGAGATGATGCATATTGAAAAACACATCAACAGAAAAACGCAAAACAACAAAAGGACGCATCAAAGACTGACTGAACAGTGAAAATTCTGCTCAAAAACAGTCAACTTCCACATGGAGATATATTGAGAAAGACGAGAAAAGATGAAAAACACATTGTGGCAGAATGCAGTAGCCGGGTGGGGTGGGGGATAAGGGGGGGGCACGGGGTCGATAGAATAAAAAAAAAAAAAAAAACAAAAAAAAACCGTGCACCCAGTTCGCAGGGGAACACAACACCTCCGCGGACCTCGCCCATTGGCACGACATGGGGACACCAACTACATCATGCAGACAGACATTAACACATAACAATAAATAAAAAAAATAAAAAAAAAAAAAAAAAAAAAAAAAAAAAACTTTCTTTTTTTCTTTTTTTCTTTTTTTTGTCTTTGATTTTGAGACAGGGTATCCTTTAGTCCCAGTGGCCTGGGCTCTCTATGTAGACCAGGCTGGCCTTGAACTCACAGGATCCGCCCCTGCCTCTCCCACCTGAGTGTGGGATTTAAGGCATGCACCACCAGCACCAGGCCATTCTTTTTTTTAACAAATATTTTGTCATTTTTGTTTTTATGTGTGTGAATGTATTGCTGGAGGATGTGTGTAAGATGCATCGTGTCCTGCGGCCCACCAGAGGGGTCAGGCATGTTTTGAGCAGCGAAGCTCAGTTTCAGTCAGTTTTGATTGCAGTTCCTTTCTGGTGTTGCTGTGTGTTTCCATATGCATCACTCCCAACTGCTGGACAAAGTTCAAGGGGCCTTGCACAAGAAATACTTACAACTCTGTAATTGGCACTAGCATCCACAGATGAGGGTGCTACATTCGTGGTGTGTTCCTGGGACTGGTTACTTCACTCAACATGATGTCTCAAAAAAAAAAAAAAAAAAAAAAAAGCCGGGCATGGTGGCGCATGCCTTTAATCCCAGCACTTGGGAGGCAGAGGCAGCTGGATCTCTGTGAGTTTAAGGCCATCCTGGTCTACATAGCGAGCTCCAGGCCAGCTGGGACTAAAGGGAGACCCTGTCTCAAAAAGACAAAAAAACAAAAACAAAAAAATTCCCCCAAAACAGATAAGCAAAAAGACCTCCCACAAAACTGTCCCAGAGGCGTCACCTGGTCAAGAAGTGTCAGGTTGGAGAGCTGGCTCAGTGGTTAAGAGTACTGCCTACTCTTGCAGAGGATCTGGGTTCATTTCCCAGCACCTACATGGCAGCTAACAACCATCTGTAACTCTAGTTTCAGGGGATCTGACACTCTCTTCTGATACCCTCTTCTGTGGGCATTGCAGACACAAGGTGAACTTACATATATGTAGGCAAAACACTCGTATACATAAAATAATACATTTTAAAAAATCTTAGGAATAAAAAAAGGAGTCTCCATGTGTTTCTTCTGCAGACCTGGAACTCCCTTTGTCTCCATTTGAGATTCTCAAGAAGAGCCCTAGAATTTAAGACTAATGCCCAGGTTGTTGCCTGATACATAAGAAGTTAGTTAAGGAACTTTTCTACCCCCCTCAGGAGGTATGACAGATGTCTTCTTCTTTTTTTTGAGACAGAGTCTCCGTATAGCCCCAGCTGGCCTGGAACTCTCTCTGTAGACCAGGCTGGCCTTGAACTCACAGAGATCTGCCTGCCTCTGCCTCCCAAGTGCTAGGATTAAAGGCGTGTGCCACCACTCCCGGCTTAAAGACGGTTCTTAGCCATTATGCGGGTGCTGGGAATCGAACCCAGCTCCTCAGCAAGAGCAGTCAGAGCTCTCAACAGCTGAGCCATCTCTCCAGCCCCTCAGATGTCTTAACAGCTTATGTTGACAGTCTGAACAAAGGGCTACCTCTGTATATCTCTTAAGTATAGGTTATCTAAGTTTTCTTTGGTTAGTCTTTGTATCTAACCACCTTGGGTAAG
Source organism: Rhizomys pruinosus (assembly GCA_009823505.1). Lineage (NCBI taxonomy): Eukaryota > Metazoa > Chordata > Mammalia > Rodentia > Spalacidae > Rhizomys > Rhizomys pruinosus. Next base: position 2,463,637 of record VZQC01011699.1, read on the forward strand.
ATAACAGTTAAATCTGTGTTAAGGTCATGCAACAGAAATTTAATTATAGTGTCTTAAATTAGTAACACATTAGTTTTTCATAATTAGCAGGATGGTAAGATACAGATGTTTCTGGTAGGAATTGCAGCTTAACCATCTTTCTGTCTTCCTGCTTCATTATCTTTATTGTCCTCTTGGTCACAAAGTGATTGTGGATCCTCAACCTCAAGAAGGCAGGCGGGCCAGAAACCATTTCATGAGGCTTTGTCTTTTTATGGGGGAGGTGTCCCTCACTCTAGATTTCTGCCTATGTCTGGTCACAGGTGTAGCAGTCACATAGCAGTATGGGAATTTGGGTATTTTGGGATGAGTGTGTATTGGATAGGTAACTAAGTCTTCCAATAAAAATTTAAAAAATATTAAAAGTATTTCCAAGGTCTGAATAAAAAAATTTAAACTTGTAACTTGTATTTTAAATGAGGCTGTGTACTCTTTGGTGCTTCAGCCATCAATCACAGCATGGTTACTTTGGAAAAGTCATTTTATGTGTTCACTTGACAACCATAGTTCTTCAGTACAGTCCCACTGGTGCTGGGATAGTCACCCATCCCTGCTGGGGAGCTTGGAGGTTGTGTGCAGTGTACTGTATTGTCCTGACCATGCTACACTGGGGCACAGGTGTTGGGTCCAAAAATTGCACAGAAAAACTCCCAAGCCCAGGATTCAGTCTTTGAAACAAAATTTATTTAATTTGCTGGTGCACCAGAACCCAATTGAAAAAGCTAGTGCACCGGGGGAGCCAATTGTTGGCACACTAGGGATGCAACCCACTTCACACAGGGAAGGGTGCTTGCGACCTCAACTCTCTGTTACAGAGAGCTTTTAAGGACAAAACCTGCAAAAACCACAAACCAGAGGGAGCATTGGTGATGGTTAATGAAACACAATTGCGAGGCTATAGAAACACAATGCGAGCAGTGGTGACCTTTAAGCTGATTGGTTGTGTTTAGCAGCGTGAAGCCCCTTGGAGAGGAATGGGCTCCTTAGAGCATGGGAAGCACTCCTTCAGGGCTGGGAAAGTTCTTCCTGACCTCACGTAGCTGTGGGGACTAGGAACTCAGGGCCAGACTGCATTTTTTTTGGTTAAGGTAGTCGTGGGAACCAGGCTTGCTTTAGCTAACCCAATTTTACATGTAACTCCTTCCTTCTAATTAACTCTTTCTGACCTGGTCCTAACAGGGACCTGGTTTCCTAGTGATTTGATGGCAGAATAGAGGTTAAAGAAGGGAGTGTGTGTGTGTGTGTGTGTGTGTGTGTGTGTGTATACTCATTACCACAAATCATATTTTACTCATTGCTTATTGGTTGGTTGGTGTATTAGTCACTTTTCTGTTGCTGTGATAAAACACCAGACCAAGGAACTTATAAAAGGAAGAGTTTATTTGAGCTTACAATTGGCGGTTCCAGGGAATTAGTCCATTGTGGCGGGAGGCGTGGCAGCCGGATCCAGAGCAGCAAACAGAGGGTCACATATCGCAAAGAGCACAAGAAGCAGAGAGGAGCAACTGTAGAGCACGAGGCTTGTTAAGCTCACTAAGCCCGCCCCCAGTGACACACTTCCCCCAGCATGGCCACACCTTCTAAGACCTCCAGAAACAGCACCACCAACTGGAGACAAATGTCTGAATACCTAGAGCCTATGGGGGACACTCATTCAAACCACCACAGTTGGTTTGTATTGTTTGTATACAAGAAGCCATGTATTGATAGCAGCAGATTGTAAATATAATATAACATGTAATATATATTATCTGTATGACAGAAAATACCAGTAACTGTTGATCTAGTATATATGAAATGTTTATCCTTATACCTGTTTTCTATCATACTTTTAAAAATAAAATTTATCACATTGACTTTTCCGCTTTCTTTTTGAAGGAAATATAGTAAGATTCACTGGATCCCTTATTTTAGGGTAAGTGTCCACTGTAATTGGCTTCATGATACTACTATTCAAATCTTTTTTTGTTTCGTTTTTTTGTCTTTTTTATTTGTTTTTGAGACAGGGTCTCCCTGTATCTCCAGCTGGCGTAGAACATGCTATGTAGACCATGCTGGCTTCCATCTCACAGAGATCTGCCTGGTTCTGCCTCCCAAGTTCTGGGATTTAAGGTGTATGACCCACCATTGGAAATCTTTATAGGTATTTTTTTTTTAATTTTTATTTATTGTATGTGTATGTACTGTCTGCATGTAGGTTTGTGCACCCGTGTCGTGGAAATCTTAACAGACATGTCCTGTAGGTAGCAGCTCCAGGATATGGAATGTCAAAAGGTGGCATATGCTTGTATAGAAGGACATATTGGTGCATCTGTATAAAATGTGTATTGGCGGGGCTGGAGAGATAGCCTAGCGGTTAAGAGCACCGATGCGCTTGCAGATGACCCAGGTTCGATCCCCAGCACCCACATGGCGGCTGAGAACCGTCTATAACTCCAATTCCAGGAGAACTCCAGTTCCAGGGGAATCCGAGACCCTCTTCTGGGTCTCCGCGGCATTGCACGACACGGGTGTACATACCTGCATTTAGACAATACATTCATACACATACAAAAAAAAATAATAATAATAATAAAAAATTAAAAAAAAATGTGTATTGGCATTGTTTGTAGTAGATTCAAACTAAAGATGTCCTAAATGCTCACTGCATTAGAATGGATACATAAGACATGTAGATGCTTCTCTATTGTGAGTCAAACATGAAATACATAACCTAATGTATATCAGACTGTATTTACATGTAACAACATGGATGAGTTATATAAACATAAGGCTGAACACAGGAATACATTTAGTCCTGTTTTATTCATATGCAGTTCAATATTGGGCAAAACAGAGCACCTTTAAGGAAGCACATACAGGTGGTAAGCCTGTGATGAAGCAAGGATGTTGTGATTATTACTACTAGTTAGAGACAGATGAATGAGTCAGGATTGGGGAGCAATACACTGTGGGCTTCTGGGTATTTCTCATGTTCTATTTCCTGCCTAGATATGATCATGCAGCTATGGGTGTCATTTTAAATGAATATGAATGTGTATACATATGTACGTATACACACATACACACATAAAGTGACATGTGCACATGGCTGTACATCATGTTTCCTAGTGAAAGAGAAAGCAGTTCACTGTGGAATGCTCTGGCCTTTGGATTCTGATTTGTGATGAACTTTTTTTGTGTTTTTTTTCCAGAGGCTCGATATTTCTTACCTATGAAGTTATGGCCCTGCCGAAGTCTTTAGCCTTAGATACTCAGGTGGTAGAAAAAGAAAAAATGAAGTCATATATATATTTGAACACAATTCCTTTAGACAAAATAGAAAATTATGGTAAGTATTGTAAAGTAACCCTGTCTTTCTGAAAATTGGAAGGCATTATTGAACTTAGAAATGAGTCTATTTAAACACAGTGTTAATAAGATACATTCAGCCACCTCAAAGACTCAGCAGAGCCTGTGAAAACCAAGTTTCTGTAGTGTTAGATGAAGAGCAGATTTGGACCTCCTATATTTAACCCAAGTTTTTGACTCCCCTAGGAAAAAGATATTGAAAACCAGCCAGAGGTTTGATCCTGACCCTGGATTCTCTCTTCAGTGAGGGATGTTGGTTCATTTACGAGACAGATCCATAAATGTGTATTCAACTTTTTTGTGTGTGTGTGTGAGATAGGGTCTCCCTGTAGCCTCAGCTGGCCAGGAACTCACTTTGTAGACCAGGCTGGCCTTGAATTCACAAAGGTCCACCTGTCCCTGTCTGTCATGTCATCCCGTCCCCCATCCATCCCACCCCACCCCACCCCATGTTGGGATTAAAGGCCACCATGCCCTGCCTATTCAGCTTATTACTATTATTTGTCTGTCAAAAAGATTAAGTGGTCTGTACTAGTTAGGACATCCTCCCTTCTCAATATTGAGGATACAGGCAGGCCTATTGGTCCTTGAAGGATATGAGATTTCAGATCAGAGGAGGACCTTTCCATCAGCTCTGGGAAACTTGGTGACCCCCACCCCACCCCACCTTGCCAGTCTTTTCTATGATGTCATCAGGCATGTGTCTGTCAGCAGGTTACAATCCCTGCATCAGGCAGGCTCCTTTGCTCCCTCTGACCAATGTATACTATAATATTATTGTAAATCACTTTCTGGATTTCAGCATGCTTCTAGGGCATGTTCCCAGTTTCAGTTTCATGTTGTTGCTACACCTTTTAATTTCCCTGTCTAGTGAGGCTTAATCCCATTAGTGAAATTTCCAAATTTCAGGTCTAGGCAGGGTATTTAGAAAGAACATTTTCCTGAATATTGGTAATCTCATGTTACCATGTGGTAGCTATAGTTGCTGTTTTCACTTTTTCCTTACTCTTGCTTTGGAGTGTAGGGCTCTGTGTTCCCATAATGCTTCTACTTACATTTGACATAGTGACAATCAGAAGACAGAGTTGCTATTTTTTACATTGTTTGTGAGAAACAATGGCTTTTAGTTTATGCATTTCTTTTTTAAAGTATTGGGACATATTATTAAGAGTACATGTTTGGAGCCAAGCGTGGTGGCGCATACCTGTAGTCCCAGTGCTTGGGAGGCAGAGGCAGGCGGATCTCTGTGAGTTCAAGGCCAGCCCGGTCTACATGGCTATAGGGAGACCCTGTCTCAAAAACACCAGAAAAAAAAAAAAAAAAGAGTACATGTTTGGTTTTGTTTTGTTTGTCATTAGGGATTGTTTGGCAAGCAAGAAAAGACCTTCACAAGGCAGTAAGAAAAGTGTTGGCGGCATCAGCCAGAATATTAAGGAGTCCATTCAATGGTAAGTGTCCTCATCAGTAATCTGAGAGTCGTTTGAATAATCAGTGTAAGATTTTAAAGCATTCTTTTTTTTTTTTTTTTTTTTTTGTCTTTTTTGAGACAGGGTCTCCCTGTAGCCCCAGCTGTCCTAGAACTCTCTATGTAGACCAGGCTGGCCTTGAACTCACAAAGATCGCTTCCCAAGTGCTAAAAGCATTATTTTTTTATCGAACCCGGGTCCTCTGCAAGAGCAGTCGGTGCTCTTAACCACTGAGCCATCTCTCCAACCCCCCTAAAAACATTCTTAGGCTCATATTGGTGTGATTTATTATGGGAAATTAGATGAGTAACATTCTCTTAGGATGTATTTAATTATTATTATTTTTTATTTTTTGATCTTTTTGAGACAGGGTCTCCCTTTAGTCCTAGCTGGCCTGGAACTCACTCTGTAGACCAGGCTGACCTACAGATCTGACAGAGATCTCACAGACCTGGATCTCACAGAGATCCTCCTGCCTCTGCCTCCCAAGTACTGGGATTAAAGGCATGCGCCACCACATCCGGCCAGGATGTATTTAATTTTAACAGCTTAACATTTTGGACAATTTCCTTCCATTTCTATTGCTTCTGTTGCTATATTATTGTTAAGATAGTTGTAATAACTGTTGAGATTAAGCATACGCTATTCTTTTTGATGAGATATTAAAAAAATTTTTAATTTGTTAGAAAACCACTCCCGTATTTCCATAGATTGAGAACATTGCATCAAAAATGTTTGTTGTGTGTATGTATGTGTGTGTGTGTGCGTGTGTATTTTTTTTTCTTTTTTCTTTTTGAGACAGGGTCTCCCTGCAGCCCCAGCTGTCTTGGAACTCACTATGTAGACCAGGCTGGCCTTGAACTCACAGAGATCCGCCTGCCTCTGCCTCCTCAGAGCTGGGATTAAAGGCATGTACCAATGCTTTATGCCCAACTGCTTTGTACAAAAGCTCAGGGGGCCCTACACAAGAAATACTTACAACTGGGTAGTTGGCACTAGCATCCACAGATGAGGGATACCATTCGTCATTTGTTTTTCTGGGACTGTGTTACTTCACTCAGCATGATGTCCTCTAACTCCAGCCATTTTCCTGCAAAGCTCGTGATGTCGTCTTTCTTTACTGCTGCATAGAACTCCATTGTGTAGATGTACCACATTTTCTCTATCCACTCGTCAGTTGAGGGGCATTTAGGTTGGTTCCAGCTCCTTGCCTATGTGAAGAGAGCTGCAATAACATGGCCGTGCATGTATCTCTGTGGTGGCTAAGTCTTGAGGGTACGTGCCCAGGAGTGGTATGGTGGGGCGGGTGGCAGTTCCTTCCAAGTCTTCCCAGGGTTCTCCACACTCTTTTCCATAGTGGCTGTACGAGTTTACACTCCACCAGCAGTGGTGAGTGTTCCCCTTTCCCCCCAACCTCTCCAGACTTGGTATCATTTGTTTTCTTGATCCTAGCCAGTCTTAATGGAGTATAGATGATATCTTAAAGGGTTTCATTTGCATTTCCTTATTATTAGTGATGTTGAGCAGTCTTGAGGTGTTTTCTCAACATCTCTAATTCTCACTGTGAAGTCTCTGTTCAGTTTTTGCTCCATCTATTGAGCGGGTCATTTGTTTTCTTTTTTCTTATTTTTTGAGTAGTTTATATATTCTGGAAATCAATGCTTTGTCAGATGTTATCTGCAGTGAAGGTTTCTTCCCACTCTGTGGGATTTCTCTCACTTCCTTGATTGTTTCTTTTGATGTACAGAAGCTTTTGATTTGATGAGGTCCATTTGTCAATTGTCGACTAATTCTTGTGCAACTGCTGCTTATTTAGGAAGTCTTTTCCTCTGCCTATGTCTTGTAGTCTGCTGCCAACTTTTTCTTCTATCACCTTCAGAGTTTGGGGTTTCACGTTGGAGTCTTTAATCCATCTGGAGTTGACTTTTGTACAGGTGAGAGGTAGGGTTTATTTCATTCTTCTACAGTGGTGGATCCAGTTTTGCCCCACCACTTAAATCTCTTTTAAAAATATCCTGTGGCTGGAGAGATGGCTCAATGGTTAGTTAACAGCACTGGTTGCCCTTTCAGGGAGACCCAGGTTTGAATTCCAACACCCACATGGTGGCTGAGAACCATCTGTAACTCCATTCCAGGGGATTTGACACCCTCTTCTGACCTCTGCAGGCGTTGCACAACACAGGTGCACTTACGTACATGTAGGCTTGACACACACATAAAAAAAAAAATATTTGCCGGGCATGGTGGCACACGCCTTTAATCCTAGCACTTGGGAGGCAGAGGCAGTTGGATCTTTGTGAGTTCAAGGCCAGCCTGCGTCTACAAGTGAGTTCAGGTCATGCTCAGCTGGGGGTACAGGGCGACCTGTCTTGAAAAGACTAAAAATTAAAAAATAAAAAAAAAATTAATGCTGGGCGTGGTGGCACACCACCTTTAATCCTAGCACTTTGGAGCAGAGGCAGGCAGCTTTGTGAGTTCAGGCCCAGCCTGGTCTACAGAGTGAGTTCCCGGACAGCTGGGGCTCAGGGAGACCCTGTCTCGAAAAGACAAAAAAAAAAAAAAAGATAGGGGGCTGTTAAATGTGGGGTAGACTGGATTTTAGTTTTTTGTTGTTTTTTTTTAGTGCTCTTGGACATTATAGTAACATTGTGCTTGCATGAGACAGGCAGATTTGCTCTTAGGAGGTACAGGTAGAACTGGGAAAGGGTAAAGTGCCATTATGTCTATGGATTCTTCTCAGTTTACACATGTGAGTGTGGATAATTCAGGTATGACACAGTGATGGTTACTGGCGCTACCTGGTGGATTTGGGTTTGGAGGTTCATGTATCATTCTTCCAGTTCTTTTGATGTTGAATCTATGTCAGAATAAATCTTTTTAGTGAAAAAAGAAAAAAAAAAAGACCACATATAGAAAGATACCACATTCTGTAAAACCAAAACAAAAGTACACATATAGTACTTGTAATAAATATGAAAAAATAATGCAGTAGAGCTAAGATCATACATTTTGGTCATTATCTGTATCTGGATGGAGACTTAATGCTCCTATTACAGATTCCAGATATTTAGAGATGACCATCTAGATAAAAGTTTTGAAGATGGCTGCCATCCAGGTGCTTACCCTGCAAGCACAAGGATCTGAGTTCAGATCCTTAGAACCTGTGTAAACAGCCAGGTACAGTATCGTGCATCTGTCTGTGTACCAGAGTTTGGGAGACAGAGACAAAGAGAAAGAGGTCCCTGGGGCTTGCTGGGCTGGTGAGCAGGTTTGTTTTTTTTCAAATTTTTTTTTTTATTTTTTTTATTTTTGTATGTGTATGAATGAATTGTTGCATGCAGGTCGTGCACCCGTGTCGTGCAAATGCCGCGGAGGTCAGAAGAGGGTCTCAGATTCCCCTGGACTGGAGTTCTCCTGGAATTGGAGTTACAGACGGTTTTCTGCCGCCAATGGGTGCTGGGGATCGAAAACCGGGTCCTCTGCAAGAGCGTCGGTGCTCTTAACCGCTAGGCTATCTCTCCAGCCCAGGTAGAGGTGTTTGTTGAAAACTGTGATTCCATAAAAAAAAGGTAGATGACTACGGAAGGCACTGGATGCTGACCTCTAGCCTCCAAGTGTATGTGCCTGCCCACCTGGACACACTTCTACATACCTGAACACATGTATACTGCACCCACATGCACACACATTGTCTTAACTATTTGCTGTGCCTTTTGTGTCTGTCATTTCTTTTTGCAAAGACTGTTTCAGCACAGTTGACATAGAAGATCATGAACTTGCAGTATGGCTGCTCCTGAGGAAGAGCCAGGAGGATAACAGAGCTTTGAGACTGGAGGCTGTGCAGGAAATGTCGCAGGCCCACCACTGGCATGGTAACGAGACCCTTTGACAGGGGCATATGGTTAGCTAGCTCTTAGTTTCTAATATAAGAGAAGGGAGCTGGGTGTGGAGGCAGGTGGATCTCCGTGAGTTCAAGGCCAGCCTGGTCTACAGAGCAAGCTCTAGGTCAGCTGGGACTAAAAGGAGACCCTGTCTCAAAAAAAAAAAAAAAAAAAAAAAAATCCAGGAAGGCCTGGAGAGATGACTCAGTGGTTAAGAGCACTGGCTGCTCTTATGCAGAACCTGGGTTCGGTTCTCTGCACCCACATGGCAGCTGACACCCATCCTAACTACTTCCAGGGGATCCAATGCCCTCTTCTGGCTTCCGTGGACATTGTCTGGGTACACTTATATACATGCAGACAAAACTCTCATACCCATGAAATAAAAATAAATTTAAAGGGGCTAGAGAGATGGGTCAGTGGTTAAGAGCACTGGTTGCTCTTGCAGAGGACCCAGGTTCAATTCCCAGCACCTACATGGCAGCTAACAACTCTCTCTCACTCTTGTTAAAGGGGATCTGACATCCTAAGGGAATTGTATGATGTGTGCAACTACCTACATGGAGACAGTACACTCGTGCATATAAAAGTATTAAAATATTAGAAGCCAGGCGTGGTAGTGTACGCCCTTAATCCCAGCACTCAGAAGGCAGAGGCAGGCAGATCTCTGTGAGTTCAAGGCCAGACTGGTCTACATAGAAAGTTCTAGGACAGCTGAGGCTTCAGGGAGACCCTGTCTCAAAAAGACCCCCCTAAAAGAAAATTAAAAAATATTTTAGATAATCGTAGTGGAGAATCACAAGTACTTGAGTAAGAGCTGAAATCTGTTCTGATTTTTGTATTTAGATAAACCTATAACTTATTTGTAGAATCGTCATTTTGTAAGAAAGCAGTAGGTGAAGTTGGATATGTAGCTCAGTGTTATTAGCCTGTTTTCCTAGCATTGGCAAGCTCCTGGATTTGGGCCTCATGACTAAGAAAAATAGTGGACATTAGAAAAGAATGCTTGTGGAGAAAAGTTTCAGAATAAGAGGCAAGGTAATTGATTATTCTCATTTATGATATATGCTCACTTAAGAGTTAGTGGAGACTTGGGGCTGGAGAGATGGCCTAGCGGTTAAGAGCGCCGACCGCTCTTACAGAGGACCCGGGTTCAATCCCCAGCACCCACATGGCGGCCGAGAACCGTCTGAAGTTCCAATTCCAGGAGAACTCCAGTTCCAGGGGAATCTGACACCCTCTTCTGACCTCCGCGGCATTGCACGACATGGGTGCACAGACCTGCATGCAGACAGTACATTGATACACATACAGAAATAAATAAAATTAAAAAAAAAAAAAAAGAGTTAGTGGAGACTTAAGAAAAAAATTATTTTTTTCCTGAATCTGTCTTCCCTGGCTCTATTCCAGGCTTACTGTATCAGAAAAGCCTAGCAGAGCCCTGGCATGTAGATTTTGCAAAGTTCTTTACCTACTCTGAAGTACTCATCTAGGTTATAAGCTGCTATCCTTCAAAGAATGTCAGAATCAGCATTGGAATTTGATTTTGATACATAATAAATAACATTATTTTTTTTTAATTTTATTTTTTATGTGTATGAATGTACTGTCTGCATGTAGGTTTGTGCACCCATGTTGTGCAATGCCGCGGAGGTCAGAAGAGGGTGTCCGATTCCCCTGGAACTGGAGTTCTTCTGGAATTGGAGTTACAGACGGTTCTTAGCCGCCATATGGGTGCTGGGGATTGAACCCAAGTCCTCTGCAAGAGCAGTCGGTGCTCTTAATCGCTTGGCTATCTCTCCAGCCCCAATAAATAACATTATTTTAAATTTTTATTTATTTTTATTTTAAGTGTATGAGTATTGCATGGATGTATGAAAGTGTCCCCTTGACATGAAGTGCCCATGGAGGACAGAAGAGGACATTGGATCCTCTATAACTGGAGTTACGGACAGTTAGCTGGCATATGGGTGCTGGGATACAAACTCAGGTCTTCTATAAGAACATCCAGTGATAGTAACCTCTCCAGCCCTTAAATAACATGTTTTTGTTTTGTTTTTGTTTTATTTTTGTTTTGTCTTTTTGATACAGGGTCTTCCTGTAGCCCCAGCTGTCCTGGAACTAGCTATGTAGACCAGGCTGCCCTTGAACTCATAGAGATCTGCCTCCCTCTGCTGGGATTACAGGCGTGCACCACCACGCTTGGCTAACAACATGTTTTAATCAGAATACTGCATCTGGAATATCATGGTAAATGTTGAAGAACCTCACATGTGGAGGCATGATGCCTCCACCTCCAGACAGTGGCTTAGATACATCTCTGGTGCTGTGAGTGGCAGTCAAACAGATTGAATTCTGGGATTGTTGAAAAGAAATCAGGCCAGGTGTGGTGGCACATGTCTTTAATCCCAGCACTTCGGAGGTAGAGGCAGGCTGATCTCTATGAGTGAGTTCCAGGCCAGACTGGTCTACAGAGTGAGTTCCAGGACAGCTTGGGCTACAGGGAGACCCTGTGTCGAAAAGACCAAAAAAAAAAAAAAAAGAAATCAGATCTATTCAGATTTATCAGTTTTTACATTTGATGTTTAGATTTTGAAAAAAAAAGTTACTCCAAATATTACCTGGCTCCAGAAATGTTGGTGGCAACTGAGCTACATTGGGTGCTGAGGTTACAGGCAGTGTAAGTGTAACTGGAGTTGTGAGAAATACTTGGGTGCTTGTGGGTTACACAGTTGTGGGACAGTAATTTGTTTATTTAATCCTGTGATAACTGTAAACTAATCTTGGCTTTGACAAAAACTGTACTTTTATGACAGATTATCAGTACAGGACGATTGCTCAGGCCTCTGACCCAAGGACCCTTATTGGCTTGGCACGAAGCAAAGAGACTGATCTCCGCTTTTTTCTTCCTCCACCTCGTTTGCCATCTTTAAAAGAAGTAAGTAAACACAGTAACCCAGGGGTGAAAAATGGGTTTCGTGCAAAAACAAAATCCTTTCACAAACAAGTTTTTGCCTAATCTTCATGAGCAGGTAAACTAGATCATAAAACTGAGATCTAGTTTTCATGAGGCCTTGTGATTCCTCAGTGTTTTCTGCCATTGGGGTTGAGAGTTGAATGGTTCAGTACTATTGACTGACTTCATAGCCCCTCAGCATCTAAGAGAGTGTGCCTTATTATGCCGTCCAGCGGCACGAATCATCAGAGGCGGACCGGGAATTAATCACTCATTTAACTTGTTCCTTGTAGTTTCTTTTAATGATACTATTTACATCTTAACTAATACTACTAACAATTGCATGCAATTACTAACGCTACTAACTACTAATGCTACTACCTATTACTACCAACTATTACTACTACAACAGCCTAGAAACCAAGAATATTTATGCCAGTAATGAACCAATCAGCAACTTCGTGTCTATAGATACAGTTCCTTATGTAAGAAGTTTTGTGTTCATAGATACAATTTCTTATGTAAAATGCTATGTTCATGAAGTTGACAAGGTAACATAACATATCATCTTAAAAGTTACTGAAGCATGCTCACTGTGTTCTTCAGCCAGCGCCTTTTGGCCACAGACCAAACGCCATGGCTGCAGACCAAGCGCCATTTCTCTTCAGCTTGTCACTTCAGGCACTCTTTGTCTCCCACACCTTGTATGTCTTATAGATTGATTTTTCCCAACCTCAACACTGGAAATTTTAGATCAAATAGTTTTTTTTTTTTTTGGTCTTTTTGAAACAGGGTCTTCCTTTAGTCCCAGCTGGCCTGGAGCTTGCTATGTAGACCAAGCTGGCCTTGAACTCACAGAAATCTGCCTGCCTTTGCCTCCCGAGTGCTGGGATTAAAGGTGTGTGTCACCATGCCCACTGGTCAAATAGTCGTTTACTGGAAGAGGCTGTTCTATATGTGGTAGGACATTTAGCAGCATGGACTCTGCTCCCTACAGGCCAGGAGCACCCCCAAGTTGTAACAGACAGAACTGTCTCCAGTGTTTCCTGAGGGGTTTGAAAATGTCTCTGGGAAGAACTGACATAGAAGCATGCTTTATGTATTTACTTATTTATTTATTTACTTACTTATTTTGGTCTTTTTTATTTTTTATTATTTATTTATTTATTTATTTTCTATGTGTATGAATGTACTGTCTGCATGTAGGTTTGTGTACCTGTGTCGTGCAATGCCACAGAGGTCAGAAGAGGGTGTCGGATTCCCCTGGAACTGGAGTTCTCCTGGAATTGGAGTTACAGATGGTTCTCAGCCGCCATGTGGGTGGGGGTTCTCTGTAAGAGCAGTGGGTGCTCTTAACCACGAGGCTATCTCTCCAGCCCCTATTTTGGTCTTTTTGAGGCAGGGTCTCCCTCTAGCCCCAGCTATCCTGGAACTCTATGTAGGCCAGGCTGGCCTTGAGCTCACAGAGATCCATTTGCTTCTTCCTCTGGAGTGATGGGATTAAAGGCTGAACCACTGATGGATTTTTATTTTTGGTGTTGTAATCAGTTGAGTTTGTGCCTGAAGACTTTGTTTCCTTCTGTTTCAGGATTTTTCCTCGGAGGAGGAGCTCCAAAATCTGCTGGCTTCTTTACCTCAGACAGAGGTGGATGAGTGTATCAAGTATTTTACGTCCTTGGCTCTCAATGAAAGCCGTCAGAGCCTGGCTGCTCAGAAGGTCTGCTTATCTCTTCATTCAGCAGCTGGTTTGGAGTGCTCACTCTTCTCTAAGATACTGAGCCAGGGACTAGCAATTAGAACCTTAGTCATTTGCCCAATGACAGCCTTTGTTCTGTGCAGTAGACTACATGTCAGGAAAGGAAGTGAACAGAAGAGATTCAGGTTATTTCAGGAGTCCTTAGCTCAGCTTATGAGGTCATTCATAGCTTCATGACAGGGAATTTTTTTTTTGTCTTTTTGAGACAGGGTTTCCCTATAGCCCCAGCTGTCCTGGAACTCACTATGTAGACCACGCTGGCCTTGAACTCACAGAGATCTACCTGCCTCTGCCTCCCAAGTGCTGGGATTAAAGGCATGCGCCACCACACCCTGCAATAGGGAGCTCTCATATTGTATACTTATTTATTTATTTATTTATTTATTTACCAATGTCAAGTTGACATTTATTTTTTATGTGTATGAGTGTACTGTCTGCATGTAGGTTGGTGCACCTATGTTGTGCAATGCCGCGGAGGTGAGAAGAAGGCGTCAGATTCCCCTGGAACTGGAGTTAAAGATGGTTCTTAGCCGCCATGTGGGTGCTAGGAATCGAACCTGGGTCCTCTGCAAGAGCAGTCGGCCCTCTTAACCCCTCAGCCATCTTTCCAGCCCCTCATATTGTATATTTAAAATCAATAGATTGCACTGGGGGTTTGGCACAGTGGTAGAGTGCTTGCCTAGCATGCTTGAAACCCTGGGTTTGATCCTTAGTAAAGAAAAAAAAACTTGCAAGGTTTGAAGCATCATCTGTTTGCCTTTGCTGAGTTGATATCTCTAGCTCTGTCCTCCAACCTGTTGTGTGACCCTGTTCCTGGGGAGACGTGAACAAGTGTCTACTCACCCAGATAGGGACCCAAGGACAGGCCAAAGTCAGGATGCCACCAAAGTCCACCTTGGTGAACCAATGAGGTTGTTTTGTTTTCTTTTTTTTTTTTAATCTTTATTTTTTTTTTAATTTTATTTTTTTAATTTTATTTATTTTTGTATGTGTATGAATGTACTGTCTGCATGTAGGTTGGTGCACCTGTGTCATGCAATGCTGCGGAGGTCAGAAGAGGGCGTCAGTTTCCCCTGGAACTGGAGTTAAAGACGGTTCTCAGCCACCATGTGGGTGCTGGGGATTGAACCCGGGTCCTCTGCAAGAGAAGTCGGCGCTCTTAACCGCTATGCCATCTCTCCAGCCCCGTTTTCTTTTGAGACAGGATCTCCTTGTAGCGCCAGCTGGCCTGGAACCCACTATGTAGACCAGGTTAGCCTTGATCTCACAGGGATCCTCTTGGCTCTGCCTCACAAGCACTGGGATTAAAGGTGTGATTAAAGGCCCTGCCTGGCCCCTGAGAATGTCTATCAGTAGTCCTTGGGAAGGAAGGGACCTAGGGAATATGATCAGCCTAAGGGACTTCTCAAAGCTTTTGATTTGTTTAGTTCTCCCTTAGAACTTCCTGTTTGTTTGTTTTTTTTTTGTTATATGATTTTTTAATTTATTGTTTGAGCATTTTATACATAAATACAATGCATTTCCCTTTTTTCACTCCCCCTCCACCTTCCAAATGCTCTCAGATCCTATCTAAAGTCCCTGTCTGAACTTTATTTCTTCTTTAAAAAAAAACAAAAGCCAAAACAAAACCTACTGAGTCCAAATAGTGCTGTCTGTATATGCATCTGTTCTGTGAAAGCTAGCCAGCAGGGAGGAAGCTCCCAGGTCAGGACCAGCTTGATTTCTCCATGTTCTGAAGCAAGTATATGGTGTCTTTTCGAGTCCTGGTAAGCAACCAAAAGCCGTGGTATGGTAATAGCCTGCAATGTTTGTTCAGGTGCGAGCATAGGGGTGTGTGTGTGTGTGTGTGTGTGGTATGGTGTCGCTGGAAATCCCTTGACTAACACCTCCAGGGGAGGTATCCCACACCTGTACTGAGCTTTTTTAATTTTTTTTTGTTTTTTTTTTTTTTTTTTTGGTCTTTTTGAGACAGGTCCTTCCTGTAGCCTCAGCTGTCCTGGAACTCATTCTGTAGACCAGGCTGGGCTTGAACTCACAAAGATCTGTCTGCCCCTGCCTCTCAAGTGCTAGGATTAAAGGCGTGCACCACCACACCTGGCTCCAGCGCTGAGCTTTTTATTTGATAATTATGGCTTCTGCGAGGAGCATTATATCCTGTGCAGAGTAAGTCCATTTAGTGTATTTGATATGTATGTATGTACACACACACACACACACACACACACACACACAGACACACAGATAGGAAGCTTATAAAATAGTAGGTTTCTATATGACTTTTTCAGACATACTAGGAGTTAGTTAGCTCTCCTCCTACTCACTCCTCTTCCTTCCTTCATTCCTCAGAAAGCTAGAAATCTAGCATATGACCCAGCAATGCCACTCCTGGGCATATATTCAAAGGAGTTTATATCATGCTACACAGACACATGTTCATCCATATCTTCAATGCTCTGTTCACAGTAGCTAGGGCAGGGAAATAACCTAGATGTCCATGAATTAATGGATGTATAATGAAAACATGGTATCTATAGGCCATGGAATTTTATTCATCTGTAAAGAAAAATGAAATTCTGATAGAACTTCCTGTTTTTTAATAAGCTTTATTTCAAGATGGAAGGTTTTGTCTCAGAGAGAGTTGCTAGATAGCAACTAGATATGCATATCCAGCCTCTCTGGATGTGTAGCAGGAATCTTGAATGTAGCCTCATGCAGCTCTTTGTCCTTGGTCTTTGATTTCAGTGAATGACACAGCAGCTGCCTGTTTGCTGAAGTTGAGCCCTAGCAGTCCTGCCTGGACCTCCTTTACAGGTCCAGCCTCAGCAGCTCTGGGGTGCAGTGTGGAGCACAAACCAAGTATTTCTCTTGCCACTTGTTTGCAGTCACCCACTCGGGCTATTAGCATGTCTCTCCACAGTGTCCTGTTCTTCCATGTTGGCTTATTTTACTTCCTTTATAATTTTAAAATGACTTTCTGATTCTATTAGTCCCTTTTGGGGTATCTTTCCATTTGGGATCTTGTCTTCCCTGGTAGTGCTTTTAGACCACAGGCTTGCTTTAAGATGAACTAATTGTTTTCTGGCTTCCCACAGAACTTGTCATCCCCACCCAAAGCCCTGAGCGAAGTGGGATTCTTGTTTTGCTACTGGAGTCTTTTGATTTTTGCCTTCCTGGAGCAAAGAATTTCACAGCTACACTGAAAATTTAAGTAAAAGTTCAGTTAGCAAAGCAAACACTCCCAAAATGCCATGCACTGAAAATGCTTTTCCTTTAATAGGTTTATTTTTTATTTTATGTTTGTTTTTTTTTTAAATTTTATTTATTTCTGTATGTGTATGAATGTACTGTCTGCATGCAGGTTTGTGCACCCGTGTTGTGCAATGCCGCGGAGGTCAGAAGAGGGTCTCGGACTCCCCTGGAACTGGAGCTCTCCTGGAATTGGAGTTTCAGACGGTTCTCGGCCGCCATGTGGGTGCTGGGGATCGAACCCGGGTCCTCTGCAAGAGCGGTCGGCGCTCTTAACCGCTAGGCCATCTCTCCAGCCCTATTTTATGTGTTTTTACGTACATGAATGTGTGTGCCTGGTGGCCACAGAGGTCCGAGGAGTGTCAGATTCCTGGAACTGGAGTTTATAGCCAGTTGTGAGCCATCATAGGGTGCTGGGAGCCAAACACAGCAAGAAGAGGCTGCTGAGCCATCTCTCCAGCCCCTGTTTTTCCATTTATTTATTTATTTATTTATTTATTTATTTATTTATTTATTTAATTTATTTTTGACTACTAGGCTTTCAGTAGACTTACATAATCTGGAAAAGTTGCATACTATACAAATTAGTAAGTGCTAAAAGAGATCGCACCAGAGAAAGGCCTAATGGTCTGTGCTATCTGATGGGAGGGAAGGCCTAATGGTCTATGCTTTCTGATGGGAGGGAAGGGTTAATGGTCTATGCTTTCTGATGGGAGGGAAGGCCTAATGGTCTGTGCTTTCCGATGGGAGGGAAGGCCTAATGGTCTATGCTTTCCGATGGGAGGGAAGGCCTATGATCTATGCTTTCCGATGGGAGGGAAGGCCTAATGGTCTGTGCTTTCCGATGGGAGGAAGGGTGGACAAAGATCTAGACATTGTTCTCGGACGAACTCCTTACATTTTCTTTTCCAATAAGCGGTAGTAGTTTGCATAACATTACATTTAAATTTCCAGTGTAGGACTGGAGAGATGGCCTAGCGGTTAAGAGCGCTGACCGCTCTTTCAGAGGACCCGGGTTCGATCCCCAGCACCCACGTGGCCGCCGAGAACCGTCTGAAACTCCAATTCCAGGAGAACTCCAGTTCCAGGGGAGTCCGAGACCCTCTTCTGACCTCCGCGGCATTGCACGACACGGGTGCACAAACCTGCATGCAGACAGTACATTCATACACATACAGAAATTAAAAAAAAAATTTCCAGTGTATTTCAAATTTTCCAAGATTGTATATAATAGAGGGGTTTGTTTCCTAAAAAAATAGTCAATTTTTATAAAAAAAAAAATTAACTGTCTTAATTTCAGGGTGGATTATGGTGCTTTGGAGGAAATGGACTTCCTTATGCAGAAAGTTTTGGAGATGTTCCTTCAGTCACCGTGGAAATGTTCTGTTTAGAAGCTATTGTAAAGCATTCTGAGGTAACTTGCATTTTCAAAATACTACATTTTATGGTTAACACTGGAAAAAATCTTGTAGGACATGAAGTTAAGAGTGTGTGGAGGGTTGAGGGGTACATCTGGGAGGAGTTGGGGAGTAAATATCAAAATATATTTTATGTATGTATGAAATTATCAAACAAAAATATATTAAAATTTTCACTGGCCAGGCATGGTGGTGCATTCTTTAATGCCAGCATTCAGGAGGCAGGGGTAGGCGGATCTCTGAATTCAAGGCCAGCCTGATCTAGTGAGTTCCAGGCCAGCTGGAGCTACAGGGAGACCCTATCTCAAAAAGACCAAGAAAAAAATTATGTTTTTCAGAATTGCAGAAACAATCAGCTCAGGGCTGGGTAGATGGCTCAACAGTTAAGAGCACTGACTGCCTTTGGAGAGGACCCTGGTTCAATTCCCAGTACCTACATAGTGGCTAACAACCATCTGTACCTCTAGTTCTAACAAATCCATTGCCCTTTCTGACTTCTGTGGGCATTATATAACATGGGTTCCCTTACATACATACAGGCAAGACACTCATACACATAAAAGAAAGAGCAGGCTCCATGGAGATGCAGGTATAGCTGATAGGAGGACATGCTATCTAGATTGCTACCTGGCTACTTGTAAGTTTCCCAGTAATGTAGAAAGTACAGATGCAGCCTGCATGGCTGGCTGCAGTTGGAATGGCTGGGGAAAAACATGGTAAAGCAAAGTCAGCTAGAACAAAATGGAGTTAGTTTTGCCATTTCAAGACCATCTTACACATATTATCAGATAGTTGGTTTCTATCAAAGCATGCCAAAGATGTAGAACATAGAAAAGATAGAGAATAAAGGGAAACTTTAGTTGGCCACACTCCTAAATTATAACTCTGTTTTTTTTTAGGCATTTGGTCTTGCAGAGCCTTTCTTATGTTGGTCAGTTGATTTATTTATTTAGAGAGTGTTGCTACAAATCTCTGTGTAGCTGCATGCCACCCTGTCCAGATGAAGTTTAATTTTAAAAGAATAAGGCAAAAAAGCCTAGTCATGCTCACATGTGAAAGTGTGGACAGCACACAGGAAGCACGTCAAGCATGCAGAGTTTCTCTTCTGTGATAATTTAGATGAGGCATGTCTAGGTGGAGTGCAGGAACTCCTGGTGCTAAGGTCTGCCCATATCAGCAGAGGCATGGTGGAAAGGTTCTGAACTCTCCACTTTAGCTTAGCTCAGTTTCTTCTTTTAATACCACCCCCCCCCCATGAGCCCATAGAGGGAACCCCAGTTGAGGAATTTCCTCCGTTGGATTGGCCTGTTTGGCATTTTCTTCATTGTTGAGTGATGCGGGAGGGCCCAGCCCACTGTGGGTGTTGCCACCCCTGGGTAGATGGACCTGGGTGGTATAAAAATGCAGGCTGTGAGCAGGCTAGGGGAGCAAGCCAGTAAGCAGTATACCTCCATGGTCTGTGCTCCAGGTTCCTGCCCTGAGTTCTTGCCTTGGCTTCCCTTGATAATGACCTGTGAGCTGTGAGCCAAATAAACATTTTCCTCCCCAAGTTGGTTTTCATTGGTGTTTATATCACAGCAATAGAACATCTCTATCTCTAGAACAGCACGCATAAGCCAAGAGGCAAAGATACCCCAGGAGCCGTGCACATTCCTGGCACCTCTAGCTTGATATCTATCCTGATATCACTAATAATTATTCTCCACTAAAAACAACAACAAAACGGTTTTCTTTAGAGAAATGAGCCTATAATGTCTCGTGCCGGAAATTAGGAATGCCCCTCCAAAATGATGTGGGCACATCTTATGCTCACAGGGCCTCTTGGCCTCTGTTCTCATCAGCGTGCTTTGTCATCTTGTAAGGTGAACTGTGTAGCATAATGTGAGCTTTCATTAACCATGCTAGATATCCTCACACTGTGATCTCATCGAAGCGCATGGAGGCTTACAGTTACTACAGAGGCTGTACCATATTTATAAAGACTTCCCTAAAGTTCGGAGAAACTTAATGCGTATTATTGGGAACATGGCCTTGAATGAGCGTCTTCATCCTGCTATCGTCCGCTCAGGTAAAAGTTCTGTATGGGGGCTGGAGAGATGGTTCAGTGGTTAAGAGCACTGACTGCTCTTGCACAGGACCAGGTTCTATTCCCAGCACCCACATGGTGGCTAAGAACTGTCTTTAGTACTGGGTGTGGTGGTGCTTGCCTTTAATCCCAGTACTTGAGGGGCAGAGGCAGGTGAATCGCTGTGAGTTGAAGGCCAGCCTGGTCTACAGAACGAGCTCCAGGCCAGCTGGGACTAAAGGGAGACCCTGTCTCAAAAACAAAACAACAACAACAAAAATACACACACACACACACACACACACACACACACACACACAAAGTCCTGTATGTTCAGAGTATGCTGGTCCAGTTCTGTTTCCTCCACCTCCACCCCTTAGAATACATTACTTTTTCAATAGACTTAAAGACTGCTTAGGGTTATCATGGTCCTTATAGCATGTTTGGGTTGGGTCAAAGAACTGCTTGAAATGATAGGTATTCCATAGCAAGGAAACTGGCTGGTGGATGATTCTAGGGCAGGTTTTGTCATGATGACTGTCTAATTGATAATTGAATTTTTTATGTGATTTAGCTAAACAAGAGGCATAGGCATATTAAAAGGAGACCCACTAAATCATTAAATTCCCCCCTTGCAACTACTGAACTGTCTGTGAAGAGATACTTTCTCTTCTGTTTCGCCCACCTTTTTATTTCCTTTCTCCTTTTCTTCCCTTCCTTCTCTTTCCTTGTCCTGTCTTTCCTCTTTTTTTTGTTTTGTTTTGTTTTTTTTAGATTTTAAGATCTAGCTGGGTATGGTGGCAGTCATATCTCTGTGAGTTCAAGGCCACACTGGTCTACATAGTGAGTTCCAAGACAGCTGGAGCTATAGGGAGACCCTGTCTCAAAACGACCAAAAAAAAAAAAAATTTAAGATCTGTAGTTAAATGCTATACTTAAGCTAATGCCAGGTTGTTTCAGCTTTGCCTGATGGTGGCCCAGAAAACTGACATACAGAGATCTACACACACATAAATTAGAGTACCCAGATAGATGCACATACACCTGCACATGTTCATGGACCCACACAAATGCTAGACACTATGATCAACACTTAAGACTATCTTTAGATCAGCAGACTTTAATTTTAATGAAATCAAATTCAGAGGTACCTGTAAACTTCCTTTAAAGGATGAAATGGCAAATATATTAGCCTTTAGAACTAAAAATACCTCGTTACATCCATGAGGTTTTTTTTGTTTGTTTGTTTTGTTTTGTTTTCCCTCTTTTTGGTATTTTCAAGACAGGGTTTCCCTGTAGCCCCAGCTGTCCTGGAACTCGCTCTATAGACCAGGCTGGCCTTGAACTCACAAAGATCCGCCTGCCTCTGCCTCCTGAGTGCTAGGATTAAAGGTGTGCACCACCACGCCCAGCACATCCATGAGTTTTTACAACTCTTAATACAAAACTACTCTTCATCATTTCCCTCCTTCCTTCATATTGTGAGGGGACATTCCTCCTCCTTCCCACCTCCTCTCTTTCCCTCTCCTTATCTATTCTTATCTTTCTGTCTCTCAGTCTCTGTCTCTCTCATTTCAGGTAACCCAGGCTGGCCTTGAACTCATGAACTGAGAATGATCCTGAACTCCTGATAGTCCTGCCTCTGTCTACCGAGTATTAGGATTACAGCCATGTACCACCATGCCTGGCCTTCATTTTATAACTTCTGAAGTTAGAAATTTAGATCGCTGCTTTTAACCTTTTTTGTTTCAGTTGTCTAAATTGGAGCAAGGTTTCTAATTTGTGTATATGAGAAGCCTTGTATATACATATATATATATA
>VZQC01011699.1:2485971-2614292 GCA_009823505.1 Rhizomys pruinosus
CTAGCACTTGGGAGGCAGAGGCAGGCGGATCTTTGTGAGTTCAAGGCCAGCCTGGTCTACAGAGTGAGTTCCAGGACAGCTGGGGCTACAGGGAGACCCTG
Organism: Rhizomys pruinosus; assembly: GCA_009823505.1. Lineage (NCBI taxonomy): Eukaryota > Metazoa > Chordata > Mammalia > Rodentia > Spalacidae > Rhizomys > Rhizomys pruinosus. The sequence goes on from VZQC01011699.1 coordinate 2,486,073, forward strand.
TCTTGAAAAGACCAAAAAAAAAAAATAATAATTTTTAGAAGTAAAAAATTAAAAATAATAATTTCTCCCTTCTGAACTCTAGGCTTTTGTTTATAAAATATATTTCATTAAGTAATAATAGTTTTCTGGGCTGGGCATGGTGGCACACACTTTGATTCCTAGCATTGGTAGGCAAAAGCAGACAGATCTCTATGAGTTCAAGGCCAGCCTGGTCTTCATAGCAAGTTTCAGGCAAGCCAGAGCTACACAGTGAGACCATTTGTCAAATAAATATTTTCTTTAGTTTTATTAAAGGATGCTGATTGTTGATTAGCACAGAACAGTGTTAACCCACTGAATTTTAGAGTCCTTATTAAAACATAACATATTGGCATTCCCTTTACTGACCTCCCCTGTAGTACCTGTCATTCATGTGTGTTAGATTTTCTTTTTTTTTTTCTTTATTAATTTTTATTTATTTCTATATGTGTATGAATGTACTGTCTGCAAGTCTGTGCACCCGTGTCATGCAACGCCGCGGAGGTCAGAAGAGGGTCTCGGATTCCCCTGGAACTGGAGTTCTCCTGGAATTGGAGTTTCAGACGGTTCTCAGCCGCCATGTGGGTGCTGGGGATCGAACCCGGGTCCTCTGTAAGAGCGGTCGGCGCTCTTAACCGCTAGGCCATCTCTCCAGCCCCGTGTGTTATATTTTCTAAGTAGGAGGGGGTAGCTGTTGCACCCTTTCCTACTTGGAGATTCCTCAGAGGGTCTCTGGCTGGGGATGTCACAGTTTTGTGCTATAGGGGGCAGCATGGAGTTGCAGTGATTGGGCTTCCTCCACCAGGACAAACACTTGAGGTTGGCCTTCCTCAATCTTTTTTTTTATTTGAACCATCTACTGTCCATGACAGGTTTGCATCAGTATTTAGGATATCTGTTCTTTTCCTCAGGCTGGGTTTCCATAATGGCAAAAGCCTTGAAATCTCACCACGTAATGGAGGCTTCACATGCTGCCAGAACCCTGGCTAATCTAGACCGAGAAACTGTGCAAGAAAAATACGAGGATGGCGTGTATGTGCTTCATCCCCAGTGTCGAACGAGGTGAGCATGCACAACATACACCATCTGGGGACCCTAAAGCCAGAGGGCGTGAACTTATTTCTGCATGGTCAACCTAAGTTCAATACCTTATAAGTAAGGTATTTAAGATAAATTCCTCATAAACGCCTTTGTTTGTTGTCTGTGAATATAGGCCAGGCTAGCTTGGGACTTTTTTGTGTGTTTTTTTTTGTATTTTATTTATTTATTTTTTTTATGTGTATGAATGTACTGTCTGCATGTAGGTTGGTGCACCCATGTTGTGCAAATGCCTCAGAGGTCAGAAGAGGGTGTCGGGTTCCCTTGGAACTAGAGTTAAAGATGGTTCTCAGCTGCCATGTGGGTGCTGGGGATCGAACCTGGGTCCTCTGCAAGAGCAGTTGGTGCTCTTAACTGCTAGGCCATCTCTCCAGCCCAGAACTTTTTTTTTTAATTTTATTTATTTCTGTATGTGTATGAACGTACTGCCTGTGTGCAAGTTTGTGCACCCGTGTCGTGCAATGCCGTGAAGGTCAGAAGAGGGTGTCGGATTCCACTGGAACTGGAGTTCTCCTGGAATTGGAGTTTCAGACAGTTCTCGGCCACCATGTGGGTGCTGAGGATCGAACCCGGGTCCTCTGTAAGAGCGGTTGGTGCTCTTAACTGCTAGGCCATGTCTCCAGCCCCCCAGAACTTTTTTGTAACATAGGCTGGTGTCAAACTGGTGATCCTCCTGGCTCAGCCTTCCTGAGTGCTGGGATTACAGGTGAGCCATCATTTTCAGTTATAAATCCCTTTAAAATGCTTTATAAGGGGGCTGGAGGGTTGGCTTAGCAGTTAAGAGCACTGGCTACTCTTGTAGAGGGCCCAGGGTCGATTCCCAGCACCCACATGGTGGCTAACAATGGTTCATAACTCCAGTTCCAGGGGATCCAATGCCCTCTTCTGACTTATGTGGGGATTGTACCACACAGGTGCACTTACATGCATGTAGGCAGTACACTCATACGCATAAAGTAAAATAAAAATAATAAAAATAAAGTCTTAAAATACCTTATAAACAAGAAGCATCTTGCCCCTGGGAGAATGGAAGTTTGCTGTGAAAGCACAAGAACTAAATGCCAGGGTTCTTTTACAAGGGCTTACTCGATACACACACACACACACACACACACACACACACATACACACGTGCACACGCGTTTTATAATGCGTATCTTCTTTGTTTCAAGGCACTTTTGCTTAGAGCTGAGTTGGTAACTGATTTGCTCTGCAGAAGTCAGTCTGAACAGAAAGGAGATGAGACATAGTGTACATAGACCACCAAAGGGGCCTGGGCCTGGGCCTCCGGGAGCTGGAAAATGTTATGCTAGGTGTCACAGTCATGTTGATTTATCTTTCTGCTGAGGATATTGCTGGTTACTGTTTCCACTTGTATCATTGCTAAGACAGTAGTGTGGTGGGGGCCCAAACTGTGTGGTATTTACCCACATTTACAAAGCAGATGGTTTAAGGACTAGTTGTACTATGACAAGAAATACAGGCAACTGCAACAGATTGCCATCATATCTAGGATTATCTTACATTAGGTAGCAACATAGTAATCCAGTTGGTTGGGCCCAGTAAATATCCTTCTTGGGTTTTTTTTTTTTTTTTTTTTTTTTTTTTTTTTTTTTTTTGAAGATAGGGTCTTCTCCTAGCCTCAGCTGGCCTGGAACTCACTCTATAGACCAGGCTGGACTTCCACACACAGAGGTCTGCCTGCCTCTGCCTCCTGAGTGCTAGGATTAAAGGTGTGCACCACCATGCCCGGTTTAAAGATGGTTCTTAGCCCCCATGTGGGTGTTGTGAATCGAACCTGGGTCCTCTGTAAGAGCAGTCGGCACTCTTAATTGCTGAGCCATCTCTCCAGTCCCTCTTCTCTTTTTCTTTTTTTTGGGGGGGGGCGGTCTTTTTGAGACAGGGTCTCCCTGTAGCCCCAGCTGTCCTGGAACTTACTCTGTAGACCAGGCTGGCCTTGGACTCACAAAGGTCCCCTTGCCTCTGCCTCCCGAGTGCTAGGATTAAAGGCGTGCGCCACCACGCCCAACTCTTCTCTTTTTCTTAATTATTTATTTATTTTATGTGTATGAATGTACTGTCTGCATGTAGGTTTATGTACCCATGTCGTACAGTGCTGCGGAGGTCAGAAGAGGGCATCAGAGTCCCCTGTAACTGGAGTTAAAGACGGCTCTCAGCCACCATGTGGGTGCTGGGGATCGAACCTGGGTCCTCTGCAAGAGCAATCAGCGCTCTTAACTGCTAGGCCATCTCTCTAGCCCAATTAGAAATTTCTTACAATGATTTAGCATATTTTTGTTTTAATTTCTTTTTTTTGTTGTTGTTTGGTCTCTTTCAAGACAGGGTCTCCCTGTAGCCCCAGCTGTCCTGGAACTCACTCTGTAGACCAGGCTGGCCTCGAACTCTCAACGATCCGCGTGCCTCTGCCTCCCAAGTGCTAGGATTAAAGGCATGTGCCACCACGCCCGGCTTGTCTTAATTTCCTATGCACCATAGTTGATTTTTGCAGCACCATTATGGTGGGTGGTCTCTTGGTGGTCTCTCTCACCGGGTTCATTATCAGGGCCCTGTGGTTGTTCTGCCTAGCTAAACGTGTCTGTTTTTATTGAAGGAGGGTGACCATGCTCTGTCTTTGTGAAAATTCCCAGGATTCCTCAGCAAACTTGTGTTCATAAAGTTCATAATTAAGTCATCTTTATGTCATGCCAGCTTGCACCATCCACAGGGAACACAGTGTGGATTCATACCACAGTAGTAATGCATTTATTCTGCTTCTTTTTAAAACTCTCTTCCCTCTTAGTCAGCCCATTAAAGCCGATGTCCTTTTTATTCATGGCCTTATGGGGGCAGCGTTCAAAACATGGCGCCAGCAGGACAGTATGCGGGTTCTGACTGAAAACGCTTTGGAGAACGAAGACAGGTACACAACATGCTGGCCCAAGGTAAGAAGCAGCAGCTGTGCTTGCCCTGTCACACATTAACCAGCTGTTGCAGCCTCTTTGTGACTGATTTTTGTCTCTCCTCACTGGATTTCTCTCATGCACTTGTTTTTCCCCTTAGGAATGCCTTAAGATGTTACATTAACAGCTGGGCTGTTGTGTAAATTCTTTTTAGGGTACATTCTGTGACTCTAGAAAAATATTTCATAAATAAAAAATAGGGTTGATGTAATAGTTCACTCTGCTGAATAATTTAAAAAATAATAAAGCCATAATTTTATTTATAATAGCCAGTTTTATTTTAATAATTATAAACATAGAAAAACTTTGATGATGTAGTCCTACTTTGCATTTCTTTGATATTATTTCTTCCAAAGAGCTTTAACTCTGGGATGAATTCATTGAATGAAATTTATCCCAGGTTTGTGCAGGTCTGATATGCCCTATATGTATGAATAATTTCTTGGGCTTTGCTCCCCTGGCCTCTTACCTTAGAAAGGATGGCACACTCTTCTCCAGTGATGCTGAGAGCTGGAGATAACCAGCCCAGGGTTCCCAGAGATGAATTGCCATTGTCGTTAGTGCCTTTGAATTCTCAAGTTTCATTGTGTACCATCAGAGAGTACACTCTGTCCTGGAGCCACAGCTTTCTGCTAACTGCTAAAACTCCCTGAATCTAACATCCTAAACAAGTCTTGATTTGGTGATTGGAGATTAAGAGAATATGCTTCATTGGCCTCTGTTATAAATATTGATACCACTTTATGACCAGTGATGCAGAAAGAGAAAATGCTTATTTTTGTCATCACCTTCTAACTTTATTCCAATGTCATCTTTAATTGTCTGTTGCACTGGGGCTTTTGTTCCACGTGGCAGTTATGAGGACTGAGTTGGTGGAGGAAGTGCACACCTGTTCTCATGCGCCTTTCATTTTATTTAGACCTGGCTAGCAAAAGACTGTCCTGCACTCCGGATTATATCTGTGGAATATGATACCACTCTCAGTGACTGGCGAACAAAGTGCCCTGCAGAAAGGTAACTTTAGAGGGCATGCCAGATTGGGAGGAAGGGGACCCTCTGCCATGGGAAGTGATTTTTATCACAGGCAAGAGTTTTGAGGATCAAACCGAGGTTCTTGTGCATGCTGAGCACAAGATTTGGGGGGTTGATGCTGAGCACAAGATTTGGGGATGTGGATGCCTCCCGTCATGCCTACTGTTTTCGTTTTGTTCAGAAAGTCCATTGCATTCAGAAGCAACGAACTTCTTAGCAAGCTCAGAGCTGCTGGTGTTGGGGATAGGCCGGTGATTTGGATATCACATAGCATGGGAGGTAAGGATTGTTTGATCTTCAGAGTTACTGCCATGAGGTGGTTGTCAAGGTTGCGGCCAACCCATGATTCTGCATATTTCTGTTTTACTTACTAGTTCTCCCCCCAGAGTTAACATTTTGGGCTGTGGCTAAGAGTTTTAATTACTACTCTCCTTCCACGCTATTTGTTTTTCTAGAAGGGGATGGGTAATAACAAATAAGCAGTAGGGCATGGCCTGATAGCTTGATGGCTCCATGTGGTCATAATGAATCAGCACCACCCTGCAGATGTTTACCAGTGGGCTTAGGTAAATCAGCATTCCTGGAAGGCCTCATGGATCCCCCCTTTCTTCCTCCCCATGCCTCTTCAGCATGGCCAACTGTTGTTGACTGCTCTGCTGGGTCCTAGCCCCCAGGTCCCTTAAGGAGGAGACAGTACCCTCATACCTCTCCCATAGAGGCTGGTGTTCCTTGGTGGAACTGTGGCCTTGTGCTTTAACAATCTCCTGGATGTGGGCTATCCTGACCACTGGAGAGACCTGCTGTTGAAGCCATCCAGGGACAGGCTTGCAGCTCAGATAGGGCCTGACTTTCCTTCACTGGAGTAGTAGATTCTGTGGTAGGAGGGTCTGCCCCACAAAGTAGTTTATAGACTCTTGTTTGTAGACTTGTACTAAACATTCTAGATGGTCAGTTGTGTAACATGTTAGTATTTTAAAGCCTTGTTTCTTGTACTAGAGAAAGTTATTTAATTTTGAAGCATCTCTGTCTTGTTTGCTTGTTCTTTAAAAAAGAATGATGGAGGGAAAGGAAGCAGCTCATACACTGTCTTCTCTCTCCTCTGTGGCTAGGTCTTCTTGTCAAGAAGATGCTGCTGGAAGCCTCTAAGAGGCCAGAGCTGAGCACCATCATAAACAATACCAGAGGAATACTTTTTTACAGTGTCCCTCACCATGGATCACATTTGGCTGAATACTCTGTTAATATCCGATTTCTTCTCTTCCCCTCTTTGGAAGTCAAAGAACTCAGCAAAGGTAAAACTTTCTGTTGTGGGAGAGAGAGCTCAGTGGTTAAGGCACTGGCTGCTCTTGCAGGGGATCTGGGTTTGGTTCCTAGTACCAACATGGTGGCTAACAACCATCTATAACTCCTCTTCTGACCTTTTCTGACCTCCATGGGCATTGCAAGACACAGATGCAGTTACACACATGTACACACATGTAGGCAGTACACTCATACACATAAAATAAAAATAATAAATATTTAAATATAAAAAAACCTTTCTTCTTTTTTTTTAATTTTTTTTTATTATTTCTGTATGTGTATGAATGTACTGTCTGCATGCAAGTTAGTGCACCCGTGTCGTGCAATGCTGCGGAGGTCAGAAGAGGGTGTCAGATTCCCCTGGAACTGGAGTTCTCTTGGAATTGGAGTTTCAGACGGTACTCGGCCGCCATGTGGGTGCTGGGGATCGAACCCGGGTCCTCTGCAAGAGCGGTCGGCACTCTTAACCGCTAGGCCATCTCTCCAGCCCCTAAAAAAAAACAAACTTTCTGTTGTGAAGGAAACAGGTTATATAACGGTTATATCAAAGGAAAGAAAAAAACATTTCTTTAAATATATTATCTTGTTTTTAATTTTAACATGATTTTTAGATTATTAATGAAAACTTTTGGCTTGGGCATGATTCTTTTCTTTCGTATCTCCCTTTTGTTCTTAAGCTAATATCTTCTGAAGTATAGCCATAATTTTAATACTATCTCAACTATTTAGACAAGTTATATGATGTTTTTTCTTCCAAATTACTAGTAAACTGTTTTTTTTTCTATGAACTTGGGAAGTTCATCAACAGTATATTTATAAATTGACTTTTAAAAAAAATTTATTAATTTTTGTGTGTATGAGTGTACTGTCTGTGTAGGTTGGTGCACCTGTGTCGTGCAATGCCTCGGAGGTCAGAAGAGGGCATCGGATTCCCCTGGAACTGGAGTTAAAGATGGTTCTTAGCCGCCATGTGGGTGCTGGGAATCGAACCTGGGTCCTCTGCAAGAGCAGTCAGGGGTCTTAACCGTTGAGCCATCTCTCCAGCCCCATAAATTGATCTTTTAGCCAGGTGTCATGATACACTCTTTTAATCCTAGCATTCAGGAGACAAAGGCAGGTGGATCTCTGAGTTTGAGGCCTGCCTGGTCTACATGGTGAGTTTCAGGCCAGCCAACACTACATTTTTGTCTCAAGAGAAAAAAAATGTGTATACATACTGTGTGCACACACATATGAATTTTTGTGATAGCATGTTAATTATAAAGCAAGCAGTATGTTTGTTTTGCCATTGACACTGGACTTGAAGCGTAACTTATGGCTTATTGTTGAGAAAGCTCCATGTGCTACTGAGAAGAATGTGTGTTCTATTGCTATGTGCTAGGCCCATTCACTGTCTATTGTATGGCTCAGCTATTTCCCTCTGGATGCTCTGTTCACTATGGAAAATGAGATCTGGATGTCTCCACCATATTAGAATCTAACTCTACATTTAGATCTAATATCTGCTTTTATATTTGGGTGGTTCCATGTTGATGCATACATATTGTTATATGTTCTTGCTAAATTGGTCCTTTTTTTTTTTTTTTTTTTTTTTGTCTTTTCAAGACAGGGTCACCCTGTAGCCCCAGCTGTCCTGGAACTCACTCTGTACACCAGGCTGGCCTTGAACTCACAAAGATCTGCCTGCCTCTGTCTCCCGAGTGCTAGGATTAAAGGCGTGCGCCACCACGCCCGGCTAGCATGCACAGATTTTTATTCTGAGTAACTAGAACTTGTCTCAATCTTATCTTCTATAACTTTACAGATTCTCCTGCACTTAAAGCACTACAGGATGACTTTCTGGAGTTTGCAAAAGACAAAAACTTCCAAGTGTTGAGTTTTGTAGAAACACAACCAACATTTATTGGCAGCATGATTAAACTGCATGTGGTGCCCATGGAGTCAGCAGGTATTCACTCTTGTATTCTGTTGGCCATTGGATGCCTGGTTGGTGGGACCTCATATTTTAATAGTCAATGTCAGTTTTTATATCCATTTTCTTAGGCATGTATTAGGAGAAAGTTTTATGAAAAATTCAGAATCTCCAGTAGGTTAAAATTTCTCTGCCAGCATATGCCTTGGCATTAGCCTTTCTGTTCTTACTTTGCTGATTGGATGGCAGAGGTTAATTAGCTAGCTTTAAGGCATCAACAGTAACAGTTCTGTATTAGGTAAGAATAACAACCACTTCTATGGGCTAGATTAAAAGGGGCATGTATTCAACATATTGATGGCTGCATAGAGAAACCTTAAAGAAATCTGTTGATAAACCTGAAAGTTTCAGTAAATTTAAGGTATAAAGGTTTGGAAGCTTTGGTAAATAGAGTATAGATGGGAAATGTTCAAGAAGGAAATATTTCAAAGGTGTGAAAAAAAACTGTTAAAGCACAATGTCTTCTTCATCCTGGGGTACAGGGAAATGACTAATGTCTGCTACCATGGTGTAGCTCTACATATGACCTCTTCTCAGAGACCTCTCCTCAGAGACCTCTCCTCAGCCTCCTCTGCATTGCACCCACCATGCTCATTTCGCTACCCTCAAGTGCTTTTCCCTAACTGACCATGTCCTTGGCTTGCTTGCCATCTCTGGTCACCTGTGAGGCTGGCTTAGGTGCTGCCCTCCCAGCCAGCTGTGAACTCTTTGTGGCCAGAGACCATGTGTGCAGAGTGCCTGCCCCATGCGGGATGAACTTTGTCCTCATTTCATTCCGTACGTGTGAAATGGGCAGTGCTTCCGTGGGTCTTAAATAGGCTCTAGGGAGGGTTAGTAAGTAGCTGCTGCCAAATTCAAAGGCCAGCTGCCAGGTATCTAAAAAACAGCTTTGGAAACTTGAAGCCAAAGCAATGTGTTTCCTGCCCAGCTGTGTGCAGTGTCAGAGCCTTGTCATAACCCTGCCTCTTCTCCCGTGGAAGGAGGCCCTTCTTACTGCCTGCATCAGCAGTGGCCTCACTGGCATCTCTTATCTCTTGCATCCAGGTGGACCTGTCAGATTGAAATGTTAGAAATCCTTTCTGGTCTCAAGCAGTCAAGCACTAAATCATTCCCTGTCACATAGTCCTGTCTCGTGCTCTTTGTGCCCCCCAGCCCCCAACCTCACACACACCAGCAATGGTCTGGGATTTAGGCCTAGAATTGGCCCCATGTGATTTAATACTAGCCTGCAGGTGCAGGGAAGTTTGTGCTTAGGCTCTGCTCACTGTTAACTTGGGAAGTAGTCGGAACATATACCAACACTAGGAAAAATACAGGGTGAGAATTTATTTTACCAACAGTCCGTTTTCAAACATTGAGTCAAATGTTTAGTTATAGGCACATGGTACATTCCTTTATCTTTTGGGTCCCTTCTTTTTTTAATTAATTTTATTTATTTTTTTGTATGTGTATGAATGTACTATCTGCATATAGGTTTGTGCATTCATGTCGTGCAATGCCGTGGAGGTCAGAAGAGGGCATTGGATTCCCCTGGAACTGGAGTTAAAGATGGTTCTCAGCCACCATGTGGGTGCTGGGGATGGAACCCAGATCTTCTGCAAGAGCAGTCAGCGTTCTTAACTGCTAGGCCATCTCTCCAGCCCCTGGGTCCATTCTTAAAAGCATACTGGGAAGGAGGCCTTGCTTTTGACTTTGACTTATTGAAATTTCTGCTTGCTTTAGATGTAGGCATTGGAGAGCTAATCCTTGTGGATGTTAACCATTTGGACATCTGCAAACCAAAGAAAAAGGATGCTTTTTTGTACCAGCGTACCCTGCAGTTCATTCGTGAAACTTTAGCCAGAGACCTTGAAAACTGACAGCCATCTTCCTCCATTTTTTATGTGAATACAGTCCAAGAAACTTGCCAGTCTCTTTCTAAGTTCTAAGAAGTCCTGCAGAGTTGCTGTGGCACTGGCCGGATCTGCATGTGTGGTACAGGTAGCAGCATGGTGCTTTGCGTGCAACACTGCAGAGCACCCACACAGGATTGGTAGCCACAGAGGAAGAGCTGGATTGGGTTCCTCTGGCTTAAAGGAAGCTCCACAGTGCCTGGCCTGGAATTAGGAAGCAGAGCTGTGTGTCCAGAGCACTTGTCCACGAGATACTGCCTAGCTCCCCAAGAGCTCCTGCAGGCAACTCTGCTCACCACGAAAGTGCCATTAGGAGAGTTCCTAAAATGGGAAGAAGAGCAAACTAGAACTGAAAAAGACTTTGTTCTGGGTAATCATGCCCTGAAATTTTTCTAAATGCTGGTGTTCTCGGCTCTTAAGCTTTGATTCAATCTTTGGTACTTTGTCACTGGTCCACTGTTATCACATGGGTGTGCTTCTGTTTTCATATCACTAAGAACAATCTTTCTTTTTAAAAGTGTTCTTTCAAAGCAAGGTGTGGTGGTACATACCTTTAATCCCAGCACTTGGGAGGCAGAGGCAGGCAGATGACAATGAGCAAATCCACAAGGATAGAAAGTGTAGCCGGGCGTGGTGGCACATGCCTTTAATCCTAGCACTCGAGGCAGGCGGATCTCTGTGGGTTCAAGGCCAGCCTGGTTTGCATAGCAAGTTCTCGGCCAGCTGGGGCTACAGGGAGACGCTGTCTCAAAACAAACTGTTCTTTCCAGATTATAACTTACGCTATAATGGGTTCCAGATAAGCATAAAGTAACTGAGCCATTGCTGGTCAGAATATGAAAATGGTTTTTTTTTTTTTGGTCTTTTTGAGACAGGGTCTCTTTGTAGCCCCAGCTGTCCTGGAACTCACTATGTAGACCAGGCTGACCTTGAACTCACAAAGATCCACCTGCCTCTGCCTCTCAAGTGCTGGGAGTAAGGGCGTGTGCCACCATGCCTGGCCATGAAAACTCTTTTAAGCTTTCAGATATACTAACTACTCAATATCAAGATTCTCAGATTTTCTTTGGTTCAATAAAGTACACTTTCCTTTTTTGCTCCCTTGGAATAGTATTAACTGACACTGCAGAATGTGAGAAACAGATCGTGTTGATGGGCCTTTTTGGTTTTGAGTAATAGTGTTATTGAGATATAACTCACATCTCTTAAATTTCACTTTTTTTTTTTGAGACAGGCTCTCCCTGTAGCCCCAGCTGTCCTGGGACTCACTCTGTACACCAGGCTGGCCTTGAACTCAAAGATCCTCCTGCCTCTGCCTCCCAAGTGCTAGGATTAAAGGCATGCACCACCACGCCTGGCTAAATTTCACTTTTTTGCGTGTTGCTGGGGATCCAACCCAAGATCTGTACATGCTAGGCAGACACTAAGCTGTATATAGCACCAAGTGTGTATCTTTATTCTTTTTTTACTTTTTTTATTCATTTATTATTTTTTATGTGTATGAATGTACTGTCTGCATGTAGGTTGGTGCACTCGTGTTGTGCAGTGCTGCGGAGGTCAGAAGAGGGTGTTGGATTCCCCTGGAACTGGAGTTAGACGGTTCCTAGCCGCCATGTGGGTGCTGGGAATCAAACCCGGGTCCTCTACAAGAGCAGTCAGTGCTTTTAACCGCTGAGCCATCTCTCCAGCCCCAAGTGTGTATCTTTTTTTTTTTTTCGGGGGGGGGGTCTTTTTTTGAGGCAGGGTCTCCCTGTAGCCCCAGCTGTCCTGGAACTCACNGAATCTTTGATTCCTTGTTTTTTACTTTTTTTATTCATTTATTATTTTTTATGTGTTATGAATGTATGTCTGCATGTAGGTTGGTTCAGCCATACGTGTTGTGCAGTGCTGCGGAGTAGAAGAGGGTGTGTGGATCCCCTGGAACTGGAGTTGTTCGACGGTTCTAGCCGCCATGTGGGTGCTTGGGAATCGTCAACCATCCGTTCTCTACCAAGTATGACCTAGTCTTGTTCATGTCTGCCTTTTAAAATCCGTGTGTAGAAAACCGCTGAGCCATCTCTCCAGCCCCAAGTGTGTATCTTTTTTTTTTTTGCGGGGGGGGGGTCTTTTTTTGAGGCAGAGTCTCCCTGTCGTCCCAGCTGTCCTGGAACTCACTCTATAGACCAGGCTGGGCTTGAACTCACAAAGATCTGCCTGCCTCTGCCTCTCGAGTGCTAGGATTAAAGGTGTGCACCACCACACCCGGCCCAAGTGTGTATCTTTAAAGTGTACATTTTATTGGTTTTTCATGTATTCATAGAGTAATCCGACTATCGCCATTATCTACTTTCAGAATATTTCATCATCCCCAGAAGTTCGCTCATCAGCCATCAGTTCCCACCTCCTCTGTCTCCAGCCTCTGGTAACATGTAATACACTTTTTTTTTTGTTTTTTTGAGACAGGGTTTCCCTGTAGCCCCAGCTGGCCTGGAACTCACTATGTAGACCATGCTGGCCTTGAACTCACAGAGATCCGCCTCCCTCTGACTCCAGAGTGCTAGGATTAAAGGCGTGCACCACCACGCCTGGCTACACTTTCTATCCTTGTGGATTTGCTCATTGGACATTCATATGAATGGAACCATAGAGTAGGTGGGTTCTTTGCCTTACTGCTCTTAGCATAATGTTTCAAAGCTCACCTACATAGTTTCATTACTTTTTTCCTTTTTATGACCAAAAATATCCATTGTGTGGTTTTATTTTTCATTATTATTTTTGTTTGTTTAAAAAAAGATTTTATTTTTGTTTGTTTTTTAAAAAGATTTTATTTTTAATCCTGTGTGTGTATGTGTTGCTGAGAATGGCTTTGTATATATTAGTGCAGTGTCTGCAGAAGTCAGAAGAGGGTGTCTGTGGCTAAAATTCCTTGTGAGGGGGCATGTAAATGAGGTCTGCACCTCATTTACATACCAAGGTATGATTCCACCAAACCAATGAGGTTATTAGGCTTACTTACAGAGCAATGGTAAAAGGTTACTTAGAGCCTCTTGTGGCATTATTAAGCAAGATACATACCTAGTAGAATAGAAAATTCCAGACACCACCAAACATTGACAAGGATGTAAAGCAACAGGAACTCTGATTCATTGCTAGTGGGAATGCAAAATGGCACAACTACTTTGGAAAAATTTTCAGCAATTTCTTATAAAACATACTTTTTATTTTTATTTTTTCTGTACGTGTATGAATGTACTGTCTGCATGCAAGTTTGTGCACCCGTGTCCTGCAGTGCCTCGGAGGTCAGAAGAGGGTCTCGGATTCCCCTGGAACTGGAGTTCTCCTGAAATTGGAGTTTCAGACGGTTCTCGGCCGCCATGTGGGTGCTGGGGATCGAACCCGGGTCCTCTGTAAGAGTGGTCGGCGCTCTTAACCGCTAGGCCATCTCTCCAGCCCCACTCTTTTTTTTTTTTTAGAGTTTTTTCCCCCCCACAGTATTTCTTTTTCCTTTGTTTATTTTTTAAGGGATTCTACAATATAAGAGCACAGTTGTTTCCAAATAACATTGACGTTGCTCAGTTTGCCATACAATTAAGTAATGGTGCATTTTTTTAAGTGAGCCAAATTATGAAGGATAAGCAATGTATGTAACATTCATGTAAAACCAATTTTCAAGTATCTATGTCCAAATTTTGAACAACCCAAGGTTCCCATAGTCCAGTTAAAGAAGCTTGTATGTACAAGCATGTTGATCAAATAAGAATCCAGTCTATATTGCTGTAGTTTCACGATTCACCCCAATCTCTCCACAGCCCTTACATTCTACCACGCCTCCTCTTCTGCGAATTGTTCCCTAGGTTTTGGGAAAGGGGCACAAGTGGGTGAGAAGCAAAACAGTCTATTTTCTCTGGAGATGTCATTTTGAACTCTAGTCTGTTCAGGTTGTTCCCCTTCATGTGTTGACATCTTATCCAGGGGCACCTTTTTAATCCTACTAACAAAGCACAATTAGATGTACAGGCATTTAAACAGTACTAATTATTATGGCAAGCTAAGCTGTGAGCATAGATACAGATGTTTGGATGGTATGCTAATCCACAAACTGCTTTCTCTATAAAGGGTGACAAGTTCTTATTTTTTTTTTTGGTTTTTTTTTTTTTGGGTTTTTTTTGTCTTTTTGAGACAGGGTCTCCCTTTTAGTCCCAGCTGGCCTGGAGCTCACTATGTAGACCAGGCAGGCCTTGAACTCACAGAGATCTGCCTGCCTCTGCCTCCCAAGTGCTGGGATTAAAGGCATGCACCACCATGCCCGGTTACGGGTGACAAGTTCTTATTTGGCTTATAACATCTCCTAACCACTAGAGGACATAAGCTTGTGGTATCAGCTGTGAATTATTCCTCCGAGGAGGAATAGCCAATTAGATTTGGGATGTATATAGACACATGGCTGCCACTGTTGCACAGTATCTCCAGGCAGTTAGGTGTAGCTGATACTACAGAGGAGTCTTGCTTGACTCAAGGAGACCAATATTTTGCTTTATTGCTTTAGTGGCCTTTGGTAATGCCCTCTGGCATTTCAGAGGCCAACTGTACATTAGCAAGTGATGTCTCAAAACATTTTTCTATGCTTACACCACGTCTTCGACAACAGGGACTTACTGCCTTTCTCCTTGCATATATCCCACTTATAGGCAAAAGGCCTTTATAATTTTGGGGGCTTGGATCACCTAGCCAACATCTCCTAGGCAGAATAATCCATTGCTGATATCAGAGTTCTCCTGTATTAATATATACAAAACATACTTTTTTTTTTTTTTTGTCTTTTTGAGACAGGGTCTCCCTATGGCCCCAGCTGTCCTGGAACTAACTCTGTAGACCAGGCTGGCCTTGAACTCACAAAGATCTGCCTGCCTCTGCCTCCCAAGTGCTAGGATTAAAGGCCTGCGCCACCACATCCGGCACAAAACACACTCTTAATTTGGGCATTTAACCAAGTGAATTGAAAATTTTTTTAAAATTTTTTTATTTATTTCTGTATGTGTAGGAATTGTACTGTCTGCATGCAGGTCTGTGCACCCATGTCGTGCAGTGCTGCGGAGATCAGAAGAGGGCATCGGATTCCCCTGGAACTGGAGTTCTCCTGGAATTGGAGTTTCAGACAGTTCTCAGCTGCCACATGGGTGCTGGGGATTGAACCCGGGTCCTCTGTAAGAGCAGTCAGTGCTGTTAACCGCTAGGCCATCTCTCCAGCCCCGTGAATTGAAAATTTATGCCCACACAAAACCCTGTGCCTTGATATATCAGCAGCTTTGTTCATAATTGACAAAACTTGGAAGTAACTTAGATGTTCTTTCAGTTGGTGAATTGTACACCTAGAGAGTGGTGTTCAGTACTATGAGAAATGAGCTCAGCCTGTGAAAAGACCCTCACATTCTCATTGCTAGGTGAAGGAAGCCAGAATGAAAGGGCTGCACACACTGTGCTTCTGACATTCTGCAAAGGGCAAAACCATGGCAACAGTACAAAAGGCAGGGTTGCTAGAGCAAGGAGATTGAAAGAACAGTTTATGTACACGATTGTTGGCCTGCGTGTTTGTATGTATACCATGTGCATGCCTGGTGCCCATGTAAGTCAGAAGAGGGCATCGCATACCTTGGAACTGGACTTATGGAGTTGTGCCCCCCTTCCTTGCCCCCCCCCCCGTGGGTGCTAGGAATCAAATCTGGGTCCTTTGCAAGAACAAATGCTCTTGACCCAGCCTCTCTAGCCCCAATGTGAGAAAATTTCTAGGGCAGTGAAGCTGCTCTGGTAACTACATGGTAGATACATGTCTTTATGCATTTGCACAAACCCTTAAAATGTACAGCAAAGAGGAATACATAATGTGAAGTGACCTTTGGTGATAATGAACTGTCGGCCTAAGTTCATCTATTATAGCTCATGTATCGTTTTAATGCATGACTAGTGGGAACAGGCATTATGTAGGAACTCTGTTATTTTCTGCTCAGTTAGACTATGGACATAACTACTGTGTGTTTGTTTTATTTTGAGACAGGATTTCCTATAGCCTCAGCTGGCCTGGAACTTGCTATATAGACCAGGCTGGCCTTGAACTCACAGAGATCCAACTCCCTCTGGCTCCCGAGTGCTAGGATTAAAGGCATCTACCACCATGCCTGGCCTAGAAATTCAAATTTTTTTTTTTTCTTTTTTGTCTTTTTGAGACAGGATCTCTCTGTAGCCCCAGTTGTTCTAGAACTCTCAGGCTGGCCTTGAACTCACAGAGTTCCACCTACCTCTGCCTCCCAAATGCTGGGATTACAGGCATGTGCCACCACCTTTGGCTCCCTAGCGGTTAAGAGCACCGACTGCTCTTGCAGAGGACCCGGGTTTGATCCCCAGCATCCACATGGCAGCTGAGAACCGTCTGTAACTCCAATTCCAGGAGAACTCCAGTTCCAGGGGAATCCGAAACCCTCTTCTGACCTCCGCGGCATTGCACGACACGGGTGCACAAACCTGCATGTAGACAGTACATTCATACACATACAAAAATAAATAAAATTTTTAAAAAGATAAACTATTCTCTTAAAAAATTTTTTTTTATGTGTATGAGTGTTTTGCCTATGTGTATGAAAGTGAACCCATGTGTAAAATGTCTCTGGAGGCCAGAAGAGAGTGTTAAATCCCCTGGAAATGGAATTATATTGTGAGCCATGTGAGTGCTGGGAACCAAACTCAGATCCTCTGCAAGAGCAGCCAGTGTTCTTAACGGTTGAGCTAGCTCTCCAGCTCCACATTGTTTAAAATTCTTAACACTTAGTTCTTCCCTTACTAACCCTTTATTGACCTCCTTCATTGTTTGTATCATGCCACCGAGCTACAGGCAGCACTTTGCATTGTCTGAGCCTGTCCCCCATTGCCATGGAACAAAGATTCTGCAACCTGTTTTTTCCTTCCTCGACCACATACCAGTCCCACAAATCCAGTGAATTCTTACTGGTCAGGAAGAACTATCCGTATGTATTTACTTGTGGTAAGGCACCTCAAGATTGCCTAGAGCTGTGTCATATTATGAGCCTCAGCTGGACTCAGTAGTTAAAACTTAATGTGTGGAAGTAAAAAAAAGTTTAATTCAACTGAACTGGGGCAGGAGTTTTGAGACCAGGTCAGCATGTACCTGGTTGCTTAGAAACTAACTCATTGTGCATGGCTTCTGTACTTTATGGTTGGCTTGCTTTTAGAGCATAGGGACCGTTAGGACTCACCCCTAAGCTTGGGGACTTGAACTTTCCACTCCTGGGTATGTTTTTTCCTACATAAACACCTCCCAACTGCGACTCAGTGCTACATACCCTGGACTGAAGGTCTGGTGTGTAGTTGTCAGGTGAAAAGACCGACCGACCCACCACCACCACCACCCCCACCCCCGCAGACAGGGTCTCCCTGTACTGAAGCCCAGCTGTCTTGGAACTCAACTATGTAGACCAGGCTGTCGAACTCCCGGAGATCTGCCTGCTTCTGCCTCCTGAGTGCTGGGGTTAAAGATGTGGGTCACCACGCCCAGCTCTGGCTAAAAGCTAAAGGCCTTATTTTGTGTCTGAGTGGTCTTCTCTGGTGAAATTTCCATTACATACTGTTTTGAAATTATCAGTGGTTTTTTGTTTTGTTTTGTTTTGGTCTTTTTGAGACAGGGTCTCCCTTTAGACCAAGCTGGCCTGGAGCTCACTATGTAGACAAGGCAGGCCTTGAACTCACAAAGATCCACCTGCTTCTGGCGTGTGCCACCATGCTCGGCTTATAAATTCTTTTGTAAACATTTGTACTACGTTTGTTGTGTGTCTGTATGTGCTTGTGCATGTGAGTCTCTCCTATGATATAGCTCCTAGGGATTGGACTCAGGTTGTTAGGCTTGGTAACAAGCACTTTGAGCCACTGGGCCATCTAGTGAGCACTCCCTTAAGCCACATATTCTCTTTGTCTGCTTTTTTGGGGGGGTTGTCTTTTGGAGACCAGCCACAGCTGGCCTGGGACTCACTATGTAGACCAGGCTGGCTTCGATCTCAGAGAGATCCATCTGTCTCTGCCTCCCTAGGGCTGGGATTAAAGACAAGCGCCACCACACCCAGCTCTGTCCTGCTTTTTCAACCTAATTTGGTGGTTGACAAAAATAAAAAATAAAAAAAGATCCAAAATAAAAAACTCAAGAGGAAGAACTAGCAGTTGCACTTGATCTAGAGTGGAAAGGGGTCCCGGGTTCTTGTCATATATGAAAAACCTAATTGAAAAAAAACCTACACATTCTATACACCATTAGTATAAATGACCAGATGGAGATGGAGAAGCCAGCAGATCTCTGAGTTCAAGGCCAGCCTGGTCTACACATGAGTACCAAGTCTTCTGGGACAACAGGAAAATCAAAACAAGAAACAAACGACCAACTCAAAATACACTGCAGGGCTTTTATTAGTCACTAATCTCTCAGGAAGCAAGCTTTAGTTTCCCTCCCTAGTGAAGTGACCATGATAAAGCCAGGGCTTTAACACATTACTTTGCTTACACAAGTTACGAAGATTTTTTTAAGTGTCTTGAACCTCAACTTTAAAACTTTCAGGAATTTGAGATTTCCTCATTTCAATCACCAAACAAATGTTTAAAATGCCTAGGAAGTCTGAGAGAGCATGTTGTAGAAGGGGCTCTACCTGAGATCGGGAAGACCATGTTGTAGAAGGGGCTCTACCTGAGATCGAGAAGACCATGTTGTAGAAGGGGCTCTACCTGAGATCGGGAAGACCATGTTGTAGAAGGGGCTCTACCTGAGATCGAGAAGACCATGTTGTAGAAAGGGCTGTACCTGAGATCGGGAAGACCATGTTGTAGAAAGGGCTCTACCTGAGATCGGGAAGACCATGTTGTAGAAGGGGCTCTACCTGAGATCGGGAAGACCATGTTGTAGAAGGGGCTCTACCTGAGATTGGGAAGACCATGTTGTAGAGGGGCTCTACCTGAGATCGGGAAGACCATGTTGTAGAAGGAGCTCTACCTGAGATCAGGAAGACCATGCCCCTTTGTCAAGTGTTAGACCTAAAACACAAAGTGAACTGCCCATTACAGAGCAGCATCAATGACATCAGGCACAGCTCAAAGGCATGCTCTAAACCCCCACGGAATGAAGTCCCTAGGGTAAGCATTGTTTTAAACATAAAGCCATTCCAATTGTCCTTGAAAGAGAAACTCTGGGGTGAGAGCTATTTTATTACTATCGATTCAAAATTGAGTGTTCCCTCTAAATTGGAACACCCATGATCTAATATTCAAAATTTTTTTCAAGATAGGGTCTCCTTGTAGTCCCAGCTGGCCTGGAACTTGCTATATAGAGCAGGCTGGCTTTGAACTCACAGAGATGTGTGCTGGGATTAAAGACGTGTCCCACCACGCCTGGCAACTTGTTCAAGTGCATGATTTTACCTTTGACCCACAATTCTGGGTGTCAGTACTTAACTTTCAGAGTCCTGTTGCCTCTCCTGTGATGAGTACTCACCTTAATGGAGCTTCTGTTTTCTGCACTGTTCATTTGCTATCTAGAACAAAGGATAAACCTACCAATTGGGGCTCTTCCCAAGCTGTAAGCAAGTATAGTGGAGCTGACTTCCACTGATTTTCTGAGTGGCAAATTCACCATCTCTTTAGTGGGAAAAGAGGGTCTAGGAAGACAATATCTGAGGAAAGAGATCTTCCAGTCCTGTCTGCACCAGCCAGTAGAACGTGTATCCTGCCTACCCCCAGCGCAGATAGAATGTGCACCCTGCTCAGCCCCAGCTGGAGCTCCAGGACAACTGGAACTACAGGGAGATCCTGTCTCAAAAACAAAACAAAACGCATCCTGCCCAGCCCCAGCCTGCTCTCTCTCCTCACACTTTATATAAGGGTTTTCTCTGTATAACAAACACGCAAGGGGCACAATCTTTTAACATAAGTGCCACAGAAAGCACCTGATAACTGACACTCAACTTTGATAACTGCCAATGTGTATTGCCTGCTCATTTCTGTGTACCACTGCTTCCTTTTATTCCTGATCAATTTGAGGATGAAAGCAGTAGAATATGAAGTTTTGTTCTTGAGTGCCAGGTTTAAGTAACTTGTGAAATATCCTGAGAGTGAACATAACCTGTGAAACCCCGTGGTCTGCTGGGCAATAAAGAACATGGCACACAGGATGGCCTTGAGCAACCCAGCCACGAGCCTTCCCTGCAGGACTGCCCCGGGCTTGCTTTCGGAGGCTGGATTTGCTCTTACCTCGATGGCTTTCACCTTCTGATCCTTCTGGCTCAGCCTTCTGTAGCCAATGAACTTGTATTACCAAAACCGTATCCGCTTTAAATATGGTATCTGCTTCAAATGGATTCTAGGCCTTGTATATAAGACAGCATCATGATATGTCTTTTAAAATTCTTGAATAGCAAAAAAAAAAAATTCTTGAATAGCTAAGAAATGGTGTTGGAAATGTAGGGAAAAAATGGGTAGGAAACCATCAAACCTAACAGACATACAGATGCCCAGACATGCTGCCCAGGGATTCTTATGTATGGGATAGGCAGTACTTTCCTTCCTGTATACAACCACACCTGGTAGATGGGGCAAAAACAACATCCTATTATGCCAATTAAAATCACTATTATGGGCCAGTATGAGTTTTCCCCTTTTGTGCTTTTATGTGATATGGACTATACAGGGAGGAGTCCACAAGGTTTCTTTCCAATGGTAGATACAAATTGGTTTAAGCAGCATGCCATAGCTCAAGACCATGGCAGTCTATAGAGCATGCAGTGTTTAGGGTGTAGTGCAGGGGTCTTAGCTGGTCCAAACTGAATGTAAGCCAAGGGTGTGTGCATCAGATCTGAAGCAGTACTGTGTCGACTCCAGCTCCCACAGGACTTCTGCATTGTCCAGGATCGTACACATGCACAGCCACCTCATCCCCAGTATCTGAGAGACCTTGTGAGACAGGGTCTCCCTGTAGCCCCATCAGCTGTCCTGGAACTCACTGTGCAGACCAGGCTGGGCTTGAACTCACAGAGATCCACCTGCCTCTGCCTCCCAAGTTCTGGGATTAAAGATGTGCACCACCATACCTGGAAGTTCCAGGATCTTGAGGTACTAAGATGCTCAAAGCCCCAATGACACAGCATTTGCATATTTCCTAATACCCTCCTATGCATGTCAAACTAGCTCTAGATGACTTAGAATACTTAGAGCAGTGTAGATGCACTACAAGTAACGTTCACTGCAACATTTAGGGAGTAGTGACAATAGAACTATGTGTCCAGCATAGGTGCTGTCTTTCTGATCAGTGGCTGGTCAAGGCTGGAGGCAGAAGCTCCAGCTATGAATGCTGACTACACAGACATCAGGGCTCTTAGGAATGTACAGTGCAGGCACTCTGTTGACCTATTTGCTATTTCCAACCTGGCTTAAAGTGGGCCAGAATCCCTCTTAATGGTCCCAACTGCCTGTCATCCTTTATACACCCACCAGTTATCCTGGATTAAAATACAAATAAGAACAACAAGCAAATCACATACACATGTAAAATGAACAGCTATTTAAAATTCAATGGGAGAGAGCCTCTTGGACAGCTAGATTTCTTTCCTTTAAAAATTTGTGTGTTGGATCTAATTGCAGGTTTTCCATTCCCCCGAGATCAAGCTAAAACTGCACAGGTCTTGAATGAAACATTTTGGTAGCTGAATAATACTCTTACTGAATGGCAGACAGTTTCTGTAAACTGCACAAAGTGACAGACGCAGAAAAGGTTTCAGTGTCCTTAAACTGGCATCCCCTTTGACCGGCCAAGCGATGCCCACAAGGTGAGCATTCTGCAAGAGAATGTCGTCAAAGTAGACAAGGCATGTTTTTGTCAGTGGGTCAAACGCCTAACGTTGTCCTCTGATCTTTGTTACTGACTG
Organism: Rhizomys pruinosus; assembly: GCA_009823505.1. Taxonomy (NCBI): domain Eukaryota; kingdom Metazoa; phylum Chordata; class Mammalia; order Rodentia; family Spalacidae; genus Rhizomys; species Rhizomys pruinosus. The sequence continues at coordinate 2,508,289 of VZQC01011699.1, forward strand.
TCACCCAGTGACTGAAGTCTTTTTCCGCATGGTCTTGTGGGAGCACCCTCTCAGCCACAGGAGTGCTGGCCTGTGCAGGGTCTGTACATGTCCTCTCAGGGCTCCTGGGCCCCACATCCAAAGGGTCAGAGTTATTGGACAGCCAGGTATTGCCCAACAGCTTAGGATGGTGGAGAAGGCTCCAGAAGGGATCCTGATAATCACCAAGAGGTGAGACTGCCTCCGGCTTCACCACCGTAGGGCCATCAGTATCAGGGCTTATGGCAAATGAAGTACCAAGAAAACCCACTTGTGGACAGAGTGCCTCTGGCTCAGGCTGGAGTTCGGGCGGACAGCTGCCGGGGCATGGGGGGCCCTGGAGAAGCTGGCTGCTGCTCTGCAGGACCTGGAGGTGGAAGGCTGCTGGGGCAGATTTCTTCCTCCTCGGGGGCACCTTGGGTGCCAGAGATGGAGCCTGTGGATGTGGCAGCTGGGTGGCTCCGGTCACAGGAGGGGCTCCTGGTACCGGCTTGCTGCATCTGGGCCTCCTCTCAACGCCCCTCCCAGGCTGAGATGTTCTTGGTTTGGGAATGGGTGGAACTCGAGGAGCTGCTGCTGGCGGAGGGGTCTCAAGACTCATGTCCAGGGAACCGATGGTAAAATGGACAGGCTGCTGCTCAAGCTGTTCTTCCGGTGACATGGGCTGAGATAAGGCAAGACAGAGTGTAAATGAGAAGCTGGCAGGTGGGAAATGGGCATGCAGAGAGCACTCAAGTAGGGAACTGACATGAAGGAGGCAGTGTGAGGAGGCATGGGGAAGCACACAGCCCAACGAGGCCAGTGAAGATGACTGGGGAGTTTTAAAACCAGGGCTATAGTGGGTCATTTGTGACCAAGTTGTCCTTGTTGCATGACAAAATGGGTTATCCTCTTCCCTTCTGCACAGACCCTCTTTTCAGCGCTGCAGCTGGAACAGGTGATTCAGTGCACACCTCTCTCCTTGAATCTTTTGAGTTTTAATACAGACAAAGGGACAGCTTTACACAAGGATGTTGCTTCCTTATCTCTGCCTTAAAACTGCACAATGCAAAGTGAAAGTTTTATCCAGCCGGGGCTAGCAGTAGCTGAGCACTGCGTTCCAGTGTTTCCTTTGGAGCTTTAGACACCAGACTGAAAATGTAGTCCTCTACCAGCCTCACACCAAACACCTGGGCAGCCATGTGGGCGGCTGAATCCAGTTCTGCTCCTGGCTTTAGAAAGAACAACAAAGCAAGTGCACAGGAGAGGAAGAGGAAAAAAGGCCATTTTGCAAGAGAGCATGGAAAATGGACAGGCAGCAGCAAGCTAAAACAGGACAGAAGCAGAGCACGACCCAGAAACACGACAGGAGGGCCACACGCCAGAGACCTCACACTGGGCAGGAAGAAAAGCAGCAGTCACTCTGTGGTGCCCAGGCAGGGATTACCAAGTGGCCCGCTCCTAGAACTGAGATCAAACGGAAGATCCAGAAGTGTCTACAGGTGCCAGTCTCTGGGCAGCTACTGTCCGTACAAACTCATGTCTTTGCAGCAATAAGCAAGGCGGAGGAGCTTGCGAGGGAGAGCAGAAAACAATCTGCAAGAAAAGTGGTGAGAGAAGCTGCCAAGCCTCCAGGAGACGGGCCACATGCGAGCAGGGCCAGCTGCCAGCCTAGGAACCAGTTAGGGCTTCGAGAGTTGGTGTGTGAGGGGCGTATGTTTGTGATGACAGTGCCTTTCTGGCAAGGGATCAGAAGGTGGACCAGCCTGTGGGTGGAGGCTGGAAGGAGGCAGCCATTTTGCTCTATCATTCTATGCCATATTCCTGGGAGGTGGGGTGTCTCATTAAGTCTGGGGTTAGGCTGGCAGCCAGTAAGCCCCAGCAACCCTCCAGTCTCTGCCCTCTGTGTCTGGGGCTCCAGGTACCTATACTCTACTTTTTATGTGAGTGGCAGGATCTAAACTTGGGTCTTCATGCTTGCATAGCAAGTGCTCTTGCCCACTAAGCCATCTCTCCAGCCCCCTGGTTAGTGATTTTCTAATGCACATATATTCTACATGTGAAACTGCATGCACATACCACACACAAGTGGCAGCACTGGACCACTTGAGAGAAAGCATCTCAGCCATTCTCTGTGGAATTCAGAACATTCAGGAAGCATAGTATTTCTGAGCTGTTCACAGTTGTCATGGCATCAGCTGCTTGTTCAGCTGAGGCCAAGATGCAGCGGGGAGATAAAGGGAAAAGTGGTTGCTAAGCAAACCATTTTCCTCCTAGACGTGGCTGAGTCTGGGATGCAGGTATGGGTAGAAAAAGCAAAGTCAAGCCAGGTGTGGTGGCATGTGCCTTTAATCCCAGCACTCTGGAGGTAGAGGTGGGTGGATCTCTGTGAGTTCAAGGCCAGCCTGGTCTACAGAGCGAGCTCCAGGACAGCTGGTACTAAAAGGGAGATCCTGCCTCAAAAATACCAAAAAAAGGAAAAAAAATAGAAAAGAAAAAGCAAAGTCAACCAGACTTTCATCTTTGATAAAATTTTCTCCTTTTTCAAATTTATGTTTATGAGTGTTGTGCTGGATAGCTTGAGTGTCAACTTGACACACCTGGGTTGAGGGAGCCTTAATTGGGGAGTTGGCTTCATTAGACTGGCCTGTGGCCACATCTGTGGAATATTTTCTTGATTGTTGAGCAATGTGGGAGGGCCCAGCCCATTGTAGGTGGTGCCACCCCCTGGGCAGGTTGTTGTGTACAGTATAAAAAAGCAGGTTAAGCATGGGCTGGGGAACAAGCCAGAAAGCACCGTTCCTCCATGGCCTGTGCTTCAGCTCCTGACTCCAGGTTCCTGCCCTGAGTTCCTACCTTGGGCTCCCTCAGTGATGAACTGTGACCCAGGAGATGTGAGCCAAATAAACTCTTTCCTCCCCAAGTTGGTTTTGGTCATAGTGTTTTGTCACAGCAATTGAAAGGAAACTAGAACAGGTGTATTGCATGCATTCGCGTAAGTGCACCTGTGTCGTGCAATGCCTGCTGAGGTCAGAAGAAGGCACTAGATCCCCTGAAACTGGAGCTACAGAGGGTTGTCAGCTGCCACGTGGGTGCTGGGAACTGAACCTAGGTCTTCTGCAAGAGCAGCCAGTGCCCCTAACTCCTGGGCCATCTCTCCAGCCCCTTTGATATAATTTTCTGTAACCAGTCCTTGAGCAACCTTGGCATGATCAGGTCATAGGGCTTGGCTCTTACCTTTCCTGTCCTCCTCAGCGTTGGCTTCTTGATGGCAGGAACCCTGGGTGCGGGCCGACGGGGGAGGATTGGAGGCCCTAGGGAGGTCTCTTGTTTGCCCCCCCCAAACATGGGCTCTGGCTTGAAGGAGCCCTGGTATCTTGTGGCCATGGCATTTGGGGCTGCTTCTGGGACACCTGAAACATAAAATCACACAGCTCATGTGCCAGGACAGTGGACTTCACTGCACAACTGAATCAGACGATGATTTATTAATTCAATGCATTTCTATCTAGCTACAAAGAAATTCTTATGGGTTGTGAGACAAAGTGGCTAGGTCTGGCCCCAGCTGCATACTCACCTCTTCCATGGGGATAGGACCTGGGACCTGTGGATCTTACATATGGATCAGTGAGACCCTGACACCATATGCAGAATTTCACATACACCTGCATTTCTCAAGGGAGAAGCTCCACAATGCATCAACATGTCAACAGGAAGAGACCAAGAACATGTTTCCTTGAGATGGTGGGTAGATTTCAAACCTCAAACCTCTACTAACATGGGTATTCAGAGTTGTTTTCTTTTTCTTTTTTTTTTCTTTTTTTTTTTTTGTGTGTGTGTGTACCTGCATGTATGTAAGGGCACCTGTGGTATGCAATGTCCACAGAGGTCAGAAGAAGGGATTCCACTTTGCCATCTCTCCAGCCCCAGAGTTGTTTTCTTTTTAAATAACAGTTTTGTTGAAATACATTTACCCATTTCTGACTACCTAATTCCTGATAAAGGAAGCAAAATATATAATGGAGAAAAGACAGCCTATTCAATAAGTGGTATTGGCAAATTTGGATTTCCATCCGCAGAAGAATGAAATTAGATTCACAACTTTCACCTTGTATAAAAATTAATTAAAAATGGATCAAAGACCTTAATTTAGAACTAAAACTCCTAGATAAAATATAAGGAGTACTCTTTCAGGACATTGGGGTAGGAAAGAACTTTCTGAACAGAATACTGATAGCACAGGAACTAGCCCCAAGGATCAACAGATGGGACTACATGAAATAAAAATGCTAGCCAGGCGTGGTGGTGCACGCCTTTAATCCCAGCACTCTGGAGGTAGAGGTGGGCGGATCTCTGTGAGTTCAAGGCCAGCCTGGTCTACAGAGTGAGCTCCAGGACAGCTGGTACTAAAAGGGAGACCCTGCCTCAAAAATACCAAAAAAAGGAAAAAACTAAAAAATGTTTCTGCACAGCAAAGGACACTATAAGCAGGGCACACAGACATCACACAGAACAGGAAAAAAATGTTTACTAGCTATATATCAGATAAGGGGTTCATATCCAGAATACACAAAGAACTGTTAAATACTAAGGAAATAAAAATTACCAATCAACAAATGGGCTCATAAACTGAATAGACACATTTCAGAAAAAGAAATACAAATGGCCAGCAACTATTCAGAAAGGTGTTCAACATTCCTAGTCATCAGGGAAAGGCAAATTAAAATTACTTTTGAGAGACCATTTTACCCAGTCAGAAAGGCTATTTTTCTTTTTTTTTTTTCTTTTTTTTTTTTGGTCTTTTCAAGACAGGGTCTCCTTGTAGCCCCAGCTGAACTCACTCTGTAGACCAGGCTGGCCTTGAACTCACAAAGATCCACCTGCCTCTGCCTCCCGAGTGCTAGGATTAAAGGCGTGCGCCACCACGCCCGGCCAGAAAGGCTATTTTCAAGAAATCTGACAACAAATGTTCGAGGGGATGTGGAGAGAAGAACCCTTTTTATTGTTGGTGGGAATACAACTTACTAGTCATGGAAATCAATCTGAAGTTTCCTAAAAAATATTAAAAACAGCTACCCTGTGACCCACTATCTCACCCCATGTTTAGTGTTGCTATAGTCACCATGGCAAGGGGAACCAGCCTAGTTAGCCACCATCAGGTGAATGGATAATGAAAATCTGGTACATATATAAAATGGAATACTGGGGCTGGAGAGATGGCCTAGTGGTTAGGAGCGCCAACGCTCTTGCAGAGGACCCGGGTTCGATCCCCAGCACCCACATGGCGGCCGAGAGCCGTCTGAAACTCCAATTCCAGGAGAACTCCAGTTCCAGGGGAATCCGACACCCTCTTCTGACCTCCGCGGCATTGCACGACACTGGTGCACAAACCTGCATGCAGACAGTACATTCATACACATACAGAAATAAATAAAATTAATAAAAAAATTTTTTTAATGGAATACTATTCAACATTAAAGAAAAATGAAGTCACAAAACTCATAGGAGAATAGATGTGATTCTTGTGTCTGGCTTCTTTCAAGTTAGCATAACATGTTCAAGGGTTACCCATGCTATAGTATGTGCCAGTTTATTTCCATTTCATGTACTAATACTCCATTTTATGGACGTATCATGTTTTGTTCATCTGTTTATCAATTAGTGGACACATGGTTCTTACATCCACAATCTTATTTTTTCTATTTTTTTGTGTGTGTATGAATGTACTGTCTGCATGTAGGTTGGTGCACCTGTGTTGTGCAATGCCGCGGAGGTCAGAAGAGGGCGTTGGTTTCCCCTGGAACTGGAGTTAAAGACGGTTCTTAGCCGCCATGTGGGTGCTGGGAATCAAACCCGGGTCCTCTGCAAGAGCAGTCGGTGCTCTTAACCGCTGAGCCATCTCTCCAGCCCCAATCTTAGTTATTTTTAAAATAAAAAATGAAACCATTGTGGTGTACAATCTGCAATAGTGCTTCTCAGCTGCCTAACCCATGCTTGTCCTTTAATGTTATTTGAGAATTCCAAGTCAGTTAGATTTACTGGCTAAGCTAAATAGGGTAATTATAATTTGGCATGGCTTTACAAAGGGAATAATCTTTCCTCTCCAAACAAGATTCTGGATTAAGGCTCAAACCAAAATAAATGTTTGTTAGGAAATTCCAAGGTAAATGGGATAACAAGGGTTAAGAGAAGGACAGCAATAAAAACATGAACAGAGGCTGGGGATTATGGTGCATGCCTTTAATACCAGCACTCAGGAGGCAGAGCCAGGTGGATCTCTGTGAGTTCAAGGCCAGCCTGGTATACAGAGTGAACTCCAGGCCAGCTGGGACCAAAGGGAGACCCTGTCAAAAAAAAACAAAAAAAAAAAAAAAAAAAGAATCAATACAAATATATATTTTAAAATTAATAGGCAGTATGGCAGGGAGTTACCCCTGCCTGACAGCGCAGGATTGATTCACATTTGTCCTGGATTTAAAAGGTGGAGTTTGTGTTTGAAATGAGGCCATCTCAACAGTCTCATCACAGAGCTGACAGGGTGGGTTAGTGGCTGCAACAGTAACCTATTGTGTGTGTGTGCATGCACAACATGTGGTGCCATGGCACATGTATGGAGGTCAGAGGACAACTTTTGGTAGTCAGCTCTGTCCTTCCATCCTGTGAGTCTCAGGGATTGAATGCAGGTCACCAGACTCAGTGGCAAGAGTCTTTACTTGCCGAGCTATCTTGTTCATCCAGCATTAGTAGCATGCTTTATTTGCTTCTTAAATGATGAATATTGAACATGTAATTTTAAGGGGAAGTATACCAAATAAATACAAATAATGCCAGGCATGGTAGCATATCCCTTTTCTCCCAGCACTTGGGAGGCAGAGGCAGGTGGATCTTGGTGAGATCAAGGCTAGCCTGGTCTATATAGTGAGTGCCAGGACAGCTGGGGCTACAAGGAGACCTTGTCTAAAACTAAAATAAAACAAAAAATACAATTCTAGAGGCTGCTTCCATTTAATATTACATCCCCCAAATAAAATCAACCCAACTCTCTTCTAGCCCACGTTCAGTAGGAGGAGTGGAGAGTAGGCACTCTCTCTTGGCCAGGAAGCAGCTTCCCAAAAGCCCGCCTACCTCCTCCGGCTTCCAGGAGACACCGGATTGCTTCTTCGGCCTCCTGCGCATTGGTGGTTTTGATCTGCTTGACGTTGTAAGGTTTACTTATTCCAGTTCTAGCTTTGGGCTTGACAACACAATTGAGAAGAGGCATGGATTAGCACAGGTAGGAAATAGCCTCTGTATTGTCTACCACCAGCTGGTCTGCTCAAGTGGTAGATATTCTGCATGTAAATGTGACCCCTGCAGAGCCCCATCTGCCCGATGCACCCACTAAATCTAAACCAACATCCCTCAGTGCCCTTCCCCACCTGCCAAGAAAAGGAATGCAATAAGGGTCAGTGCTGAAGACCTTCAACTAGCAGATGGGGTGGTGACAGGTTTTCACAATGTAGGCAAACCATCTTCTGTATTTCCATGGTCATGTAATAAGGGCTGGAGAGCAAACCCAGAGACATGCCTTCAATGGTTTGCCAAAGCATGAAAATACCTTCCAGAGTCATGTTGCCCAGCTGCACCTTCTACCTCTTCACCCAGCTTCTGAGCTGTCTGAGATGCCACCCTTGTTATTGTCTATTCTGGAATCCAGACAAATCCTAAGCCTGCTTTTATTGCACACACCAGCCTCTAGGGCACACACCTGCCTCTAGGGCACACGACAGCGTCTACAGCACACCTCTAGGGCACACGCCAGCCTCTAGGGCACACACCTGCCTGTGTAGCTTCCTGGACCCATCACAGTGCTCTTACCACCTCCTTCCCACTGACCTTCACTGGCATCTCCAGCGCAGCTCAGAAGCCCTCTGGATCAACACCCTACACCACAATTCTGCAGCATCATGGAGCCTTAGCTGTCTTCCTCCACCTGGTCATGCAGGTCCACTGGGTCTGTCTATAGCTGTGTCTCTCAACTAACCTTACACCAAAATGATCACACTAATCTGAATTACTCATTTCCTTTTTTGCCACTCAATGCTCTGTAGATCCAGGCAAAGGCAAGAATCGTAAGGGAACAAAAAGTGAGTCTGGAAGCTGGAAGTTCACCCGGCGGAGGCACTGTGGGTTCATCCCAAGTGTCTTTTCTAACAAAGCTCTGAAAAAGCCCTTACAGTCCTGCACAGAAGCTGCTACTAGGAGTAAGGGGGCTTGAGGCGGTGGGAGGGAAAATGCTAAGGGGGGGGGGGCTAATATATTTCCTGAAAAGATGCAATCCCATGAGATCTGGGGGGCGGAGGGCAGTCCTTTGAGTTTGAATGTCGACAACTGCCCTGGGAGCTGAACAGGGGACTCACTGGTTGCTGAGGGGCTCCTGGTAGAAGCTTTGCTGTCTGTAGGACTGAATACTGCCCATGAGTGCTGGAGGAGATGGCTGCATCTGAGGCTGACTTCTTCACCATTAAACCAGCTGTAGAAATGGACAAGGCAGAGTGTCAGCCTTAGAGGTTGGGGAACACACCAGCTAGCTGCAAGAAGCAGGAGGAGGTGACAGGAAGGCAAACACAGCTGTAGTCAGGTGTGCAGACTCAAAAGGTACACAGTGCTCCCCAGCAGGCCCCCCCCCGGAACCTCCAAAGTTTCTCTTTGGGGCTATGGTTGTGGCTTAGCAGTACAGTGCTGCATAACATGCATGAGGCCCTGGGTCACAGTCCCAAAGTACAAAAAAAGAAAATCCCTTTTGATCTTTTGATTCTCTAATAGCTTGGCCCATTAACAGAAGCACAATTTGAATGCAAACTGAAAGCTAAAACCAATTGACTTATAAAATACATTACCCAAGTTTTAAAATCTGTTTTTTTTAAAAAAATGTGTATGTGTCATATGTGCGTGTACATGTTTGTGTGTGAGAGCCTATGCATGCCACAGTGAGCATGCGCAGATCAGAGGACAGCCTCTGCGGTTGGTCCTCGCCTTATACCTTGCAGGGTCTCCTGCTCTTTGCTGCTGTGCTGCATACTCCAGGCTAGCTGGCTTTTGGGGTTCTAGGGGATTCTCCCATCTCTGCCTCCCGTCTCACAACAAAGTGTTGGGATTACAGACATGTGCTATTGCATTTGGCTTCTATATGGGTTCCCAGGATCTAAACCCAGGTTGCCAGGCTTGCATGGCAAGTACATTTACCCAACGAGCTATCCCCTCAACCCTAATGTGGATTAAATATATTTTACTTTTTGTTTTATATGTATTACCTGCACATGTGTAAGAGCACCTGTGTCATGCAATGCACACGGAGGTCAGAAGTGGGTATCGGAGCCCTTGGAACTGGAGTTACAGACAGTAGTTGACTGGCATGTGAGTGCTCAGAACCGAATCCAGATCTTGAGCAAGAGCATCCAGTGCTCTTAACCATTGAGCCATCCCTCTAGCCCCTATTTTAAAATGTTAAAATGTATTTTTTGAGATATGGTGTCACTATGTTGTCTAGGCTGGTCTAAACTCTCCATCCTCTTGCCTGTTTCATAACACACCTTGCTTATAAATTTTATATTTTTAGTATTATTTTTGTTTTATTTTCAGTATGTCTTAGAAGTTGTGAGCTTCAGCCAGGTGTGGTGGCATACACCTTTAATCCTAGCACTTGGGAGGCACAGCAGGCAGATCTCTGTGAGTTCAAGGCCAGCCTGGTCTACAGAGTGAGTTCCAGGCCAGCTGGGGCCACAGGGAGACCCTGTCTCAAAAAGACAAAAAAAAAAAAAAAAAAAAGTTGTGAGCTTCTAGCTCTCCACGGATTACCCCTGTCAAGTTAGCTGTGGACAAAACCAACTTTGAAAAGAGAAGCTTAGGAAAATCTGTTTGACTGTCATGTTTTTGGGGAGAAGTAAACTGTAATGATATTTAATAGACACAGATCAAAAGAAAATTCATCGTGAGATTAAGGCAAGTTTGGCAGGAAAAGCATTACTGGAGGGGCTGGAAGAAAACCACCATCTTGAGAGTGTTGGCTTCCTGGGAGAGCCTGGCTAGGGCAGAAGGCAAGGATGCTGGGAACTGGAGATGATGGGTCGTGGCCTGGGCCAGGAGCATGCATAATGGAGTCCAGGTAGACCAGATGCCTAAGAAGCAGAGATGTCTGGGAATCTGTCAAGGAAATGAGAGCTTGGCTGAAAAGCTTGAAAATTCCCTCACAGAGCTGTGGCTGTCTCCCACTCGAAAGGTTTCAAAATTCAGGCAGCTGAAAGCCAAAGCCAAGCCCCAGGATGACCAGCCTCACATCCTATGCCATGAGAAACCAATGAACTCTGACACTGAACAAATCCTGGATTAGACAAAAAAGGAGCCGAAGGTAGGGAGCATTGGGGTGACTCAGCAGCAGTGCTGAGTCATAGCAGAAGGGTTTGTGGTTTCATAGCAGAAGGTGTGTGGTTATTCTCAGCAGGCATTGTGGCAAGCTCAGAGCAAGCAAAGTCTTACTTGGAGGGGGGGGTCTCTGCGGTGGGTGAGGTGGCCGAGGCCTATTGGGGACCGACAGGGACCTGCTCGGAGAACGGTGGCGGAAATCTCCAGTGACTTCTAGCTCCTGCTTTAACTCCACCAGGTCAGCGTCTGGAGGACATGGTGGCTGTGAGAAAGACAGTCTCTTCCAAATGCACAGATCAGAAATGGCTCCATGCACAGAGCACACTACCGGGCAGAGGTGCTGTGGAACAGCCAAGATATGCATGTGCATGTGCGTGTGCGTGTGCATGTGCATGTGCACGTACACCGATGCAGGATTGGCACACCTCTCTGCTGGGGTGAGCGGACGGTCAATGCCTGTTTGGAACACTCAGTGAACCTGAACTTGGTTTGTTTGCCAGACTTGTGAGACCCTTACAAGTTTAAAAAGCATAGGCAGGCCTGTTTCCTTCCAAAACCATCACCCACACTTCCACACTGAGTAGAGGAAGGAGGGAAACCAGAGCCCCTAAAGATTCAGCCCACCTCAGGGATGACAAGAACACAGTTCCTCTCTAAAAAATGTGGGCGATGGTTTTGGAAGCTCAGAATCACCTCCCTTCTCTGCCAGCTGGGCAAGCTCCAAACACAAGAGATCTGCTAGCTGCTTCCCAAGGGCTGACCATCCTGACTGGCCTGGCACATCCCTCCCAAGAGGGTGACTGCTTCTGTGTCATGACATATATGTGTACAAAGGCCAGTCATAGGTCTTCTCTCCTATAGTGCTATATAGTATCTCGACACCACTGGCTCAACCTCAAGTCTCAGGATGAATAGAGTTCTGAAAAGCACAGAGGAGACAACCTCTCAGTGCCCACCAGAGACCACTGTTCCATCAATTTCTTCATTCCCAGAAGCACTGTAATGCTTACCCTGCCCTGGCCCTCAGACTGTCCCAGAGATGACCACCTCTTCCCCAAAGAGCTCACACCATTTGTGACTTCCACAGCATAGGGATAACAAGCAGAACCCCTCAATTTTCTAAGGCCACTGTTTCTAATATGGGTGTCATTCTTGAAACCTGACTGTGTTCCCTCTTCCCCCCTATCAAATCTAAATCTCTATGGAAGACTCAGTGGCCTAGAAGGTTAAAAGCTTCCCATGGTTCCAGGGAGACAAGCTACTGATCAATTTGTGGACCATTATTCAATCAAAGGAGAGTGTGTGTGTGTTTGTGTGTGTGTGTGTGTGTGTGTGTGTGTGAGAGAGAGAGAGAGAGAGAGAGAGAGAGAGAGAGAGTCTTTGTGCCTCTCCTGACAAGGAACTCTTCTCTCTAGGAAGTACCTTAATTTCCTATCCAGCCCTGCTCTGTGTTCCCAGCCCCAGCTCCTGTGCTAACTTCTTGGGTTAGAGTTGCCTTCCATCTGGGAATACAGTGACTGACAGTGGAAGGTACTTTGGGGATGGAGCAGTGTTGACTTAGTCTAATACTCTACCATTCAATCCAGGACCTGCAGTTCAAGCCACATAACCTTTTAGCTCTCCTTAATTCTAAAATGTAATGATGCTGGTCTACAGTATGACAAACAGTACTGTGTGGAGGAAAACAACACACCAGGACATGAGTATTGAATGTGTCATTTTAGGGATTCATCCAGAAAAGTCTTGGAGAACAAAATCACAAATGTAAAACCAGTTTCTACAAAACTGTGCCTTCTTGACTATACAAAGGAGCAGGACAGATCTGTGGTCCAGTGTTATAGGAGCATAAGTTTAAATGAAAGACTCCGAGGAATGGGTGTGGTGCTGGGGTCCTCCCCATGGACCACTGCTGTCATGTACGCCTTCCTGCCGCTCTTTTCCTGGGACTTGTGCACCTGACAGCAGAGCTTCAGGAGAAAGAGGACACTGCGCTGACTCTGAGCTGGGAGAGGTGGGTGCAGCTACCTTTGTATGTTGGATGCTGCTTCTTTTTGGCTAACGCAGGGGACCTGCTGGTTGGTGCCATTGCCGTGGAACTGATGGCATCAAGAGGGTCATCTCCGCCCAGTTCACTGTCAGAGACCACAGGCTGTCCAAACTCATCCACCAAATAGTCTTCGTCCTCTTCAAGAACATCCCCTTGGAGGAGGAAAGAATCACGCGAGAGTGAAAACATTTAGAGGACAATAGCCCAGCCTTCCAGCAGCAGGCCTGGCTTGCTAGCATCAGAATTGTGGTTAATCCTGTCACCTTGGGAAACTTAGGAGATGGTGAAGCACACTCGTGGGTCGGTCTGTGATGACCTGTCCAGAGAGGGTTAACTATGGGAGGAAAGCCCACCCTAAATGAAGGGCAGCATCCCTTTGACTGGAGACTCCTGGCATAAAGAAGGAAAGAGAGCCCGCATCAGTGGCATTCTCCACTGCACCGGAAGGAGAGTAGCCACTGCGCATGCTCCCATGCCGTGACGTTCTGCTTCATCACAGACAACAGGGCCAAGGGTTATGAAAACCCTCTGAACCTATGAACCAAAATGAAGAATTTCTCCCTGTAAATGATCCGTGTCAGACATTTGGACACATGAAGCCACCAACTAACGCAAGGATTCCGTGAGAATCTGCCAACAGCAGAGGAGCCAGATCCCCAGGCCGCTCTATTCAAGACCACTTCTAGCAGCCTCGAAGCCACTGTTAATGCAAGTGAGGACCTCTCCTCATCCCGCATCCCTGTATGTGAACTCGAGGACCTCTCCTCATCCCGCATCCCTGTATGTGAACTCAAGGACCTCTCCTCATCCCGCATCCCTGTATGTGAACTCGAGGACCTCTCCTCACCCCTCATCCCTGTATGTGAACTTGAGGACCTCTCCTCATCCCGCATCCCCGTATGTCAACTCGAGGACCTCTCCTCACCTCCTCATCCCTGTATGTGAACGCTGGACCACATGGATGTGATCCACAGCTGTCACAGGAATGTAATGTCCTCCATAACCCTTGAAAGGCAAGGTCTTGGACACCATCTTTGAAAGTGATTGCCCTGTCACTGGGAGAACTGCTAGCCTGTCCCACCTGGCAGGGCCACACACCTTCTGACTCATAGTCTAAACTTGTGAAGTCAAAGTTTTCCTCCAGCAAACAGGAGTTGGCAGTTGGGGACATGGGGGCCATACTGTCTCGCTTCCGAATGAGCTCCTCTCTCAGGCCTTTCAGCCAGTCTTTGGTCTTTGGTCGAATCTTCACGGCTCTGCCTTTCACCTGGGAGGATGGCGGCCCAGAGAAAACAAAGAAAAGTCAGTACAGTTCCCTTTGACCTTTAAGTACTTCCAGGTCCCAGGCCAGTCTTCACATTCTGTCACGAAAACCGGAAGTCCAGACCCCAGGCAGGCTTATCCCAGCTCCCACACATTTGGGTGGAATAAAAGTTAAACTGTTATTGGCAGCTTTTTGTTGTATGCCAATTTAAACTAGGATCTTATTAAAATGGAACTAGCTCTGAGCTGCATGTCTTAAAGACAAATCTTGAGAGAGATGAAATTCCTCCCCATGGAGGTGGGAACAAAGACCTCAGGAAGAACCACACTCGGAGCATCTGCAGGTAGAGTGGGCCCGCTCTGAGAAACAAAGCCCCAGCTGTCCCCACCACGGGCCCACACAGGAAGGCCACAGGCCAGGCCCAGGGGAAGGGACGACATGGCCACATAAATAGACTAGGAGCCACTTTACCTTCATACCATCTACATCTAGGACACTGAGAGCTGAGTGGCTGTCTGCAAAAGTCACCAACATCTGTCCCTGGTTGATCCTAGGACATAGAAGATTAGCCAGTCAACACCAGGAACTTTCTGCAGCTCTCTGGACCCTACCAACTTCCAAGGGGCTGGAGTTACCTGACGAGAACGATCGTCCCATAATTCCCCAAGGTCTGCATGAGTTCTGTGCGCAGGTCCTCGGGAAACTCATTTTTCTCCTCTAGGGTCGGTGACTGAAGGTTTACAACAACAGTGGCATCCAGAGGGCCCTGGATGGAGGACACTTCCTGGAAAACCCTCTCCCGGGCACCCACATCAACTTCTTGCACTTCTACCTCTACGATGGCCAGCACAGGTCTGCATCCAACATGGGGAGAAGATGGTGCATGACAGTTAGCCTGGACAGGTGTCGTACCCCTGCTTCCAACCTCCCTCTGTCCCCCAGAGCTCTGTTGTAGATAATGTCAGCCTATGAACACACAGGCCAATGCCTGTGCTAGAAATGGAGCCTTTCACTTTGCCCAGTCTTAGTGGTGTCTTGGTGTTTTTACCTAAGCACGATTTAAGAGGAAGAAAAGCGGCTACAGGGCTCTGTACAAATCAGCAGCCATCAGCAAAGGCTTCCAAGGACGTGGAGAAGCAGGCCTCATGCCCTGCTGGAGTTCAGTTTCTTCACATGGCCCCATGGCAGTCTAAGGCACTCAAAACCTCATCTCTTGGTTTATAAAGCTCATCTCTAGGACTTTATTCTAGGGATGCAACAAAAGACTGGGGCAGAGGTTTCCACGGGAGATTGACAGTTTCCAAAGTTAAGGGGAGGGGATAAAGCCAGACGGGATGTAAAGATTCTGACCATGTTTACTTCTCTCCTCTTTTTTCATTTCTTTCTTTGAAGAACTGGCAATTTGGGTAGTGACTGTGATAGAATTACACCTTCCTCACCTTCCCTCCAACGTCATCTTTTTCTATTTTGCAATATGTTCAGCAGGCTAATGAATCCCCTCAGCCACCAGACTGCCGTTTCCCTGCCATCCATTGTCTCCTTTCATTCTCAATGGCTAGTGCCCATGACTAAACAACAGCTCAGAGTGTCTAACTTTACTGAAACCAAGGTTTAAAAATTGTATGGTGATTGTACTAGCAAAAATACTAGATAAAAAACCATCTTCAATAATGGTGCATGGGTCAGTCCCATGGCTCTGTTTAGTGTTGGACATGAGTTGCAAATGAGTAAGACAGACTGTAACCTGCATGACTATGGCTTGAAAACTGCCAGGAAAAATCTGGGCAGCAGTGAAGTCAGGAACATTTAAAAGACAAAATTGTTCAGAATCTTCATAAAAGATGTTATTTATGATATAGAACAGTGACAAAATGCTGACAATTATCACTTCTTGGTGACAGGTCTTTCTCTGTCTCTCTTACACTCATTCACATACCAATCCTATACAGAGAGAGTATGTTGGGCACCGTTGCTGAGGAGAGGAGACACTGCCTTCCTCAGAGAGGACCATACCTGTGATCAGATGCCTGTAGCTCTGCGCGGCCGTAGTACCTGAGTGTCCCGGGAGACCAGGTATGTCTGACTTTGGTGTCACTATCTAGATCATTGTCTAGAAGGTTGAGTTCTCCAGCTGCTCACGAGATTCCATTCAAGGAGGCCGATAAGTGACATAAAATCAAATCAATATCAGTGTCTTTCTGTCATCTATCCTAATCTGTGAATGCAATTATGACCCCTGCAGCAGAGCCCTTCCCTACCACCCCGGAGCTCTGGCTCATTCGCTCTTCCCCTTGAGTTGAACCTGGGCTGGAGCCAAGTTCTTCACATTACCCAGAGCAGTCACGACCATGACCATCTCCACTCCTCTCAGGTCTCCTAGCTGTGCTTTTCGGGTACAGCAGTCTCCTTGCCCCTGTGACCTGAAGCCTTTGCATAGAGGGAAGACTTTTCTGCCCTGTCTTCCAGTGCCCTGGAGTCATGAAGATGTTTTCAGACTTATCTGAAAGAACATTTATCTAGGGGCTGGAGAGATGGCTTGGCGGTTAAGAGCACCAACTGCTCTTGCAGAGGACCCAGGTGCGATTCCCAGCACCCACATGGCAGCTAAGAACTGTCTTTAACTCCAGTTCCAGGGGAATCTGATGCCCTCTTCTGACCTCCTCGGCATTGCACGACACGGGTGCACCAACCTACATGCAGACAATACATTCATACACATAAAAAAATAAAAATAAAAAGCCAGGCGTGGTGGTGCACACCTTTAATCCTAGCACTTGGGAGGCAGAGGCAGGCGGATCTTTGTGAGTACAAGGACAGCCTGGTCTACAGAGTGAGTTCCAGGACAGCTGGAGCTACAGGGAGACCCTGTCTGGAAAAAAACAAAAAAAAAAAAAGAAAAAATTCCTTTTTCCTGGCTCTTCCCCTCCCTTGCCCCACCCCGTCTTGGACATACCTACAGCACTCACCTGTCTTGGACATACCTACAGCACTCACCTGTCTTGGACATACCTACAGCACTCACCTGTCTTGGACATACCTACAGCACTCACCTGTCTTGGACGTACCTACAGCACTCACCTGTTGATTTACATAGCCTGAGCACTGCGCCAGTGGCTGGCTCTTTCCCTCCTTGCCCCAACCGTCTTGGACGTACCTACAGCACTCACCTGTCTTCTCGAAGGGATGCTTCTTTCTCCACCACAGCACCCTGTCTGTCCAGGCTGGGGTACGGCACTTGTCACTTGTATCATAGGCAGCTGAGCCGACATCATACTTATAGGTGGGTCCAAAATTAATGGCTCCTTCATGAAAATCTTTAAAAATCTATTGGGAGAAAGAAATCGCAAAGCCACCTTCAGGAAAAAAAGAAGGTACATTCCAAAGTGCTCTAAGAAATAGGAGAGTCTATGTGTGCAAATGTCTTAAACTACACATGCATGCCTTTTAATTCGCCGAACAGTGGTAAGCCTCTAATCACCGCTGACAGACACCATCATAGTACCTTCCCCTCCCTCCTGCATTCCCATCAGCCACCTGAGGTCACCCCTAGGGGACAGAAGAACACAGGGCAGGAATCACTGTGTGCTCATCTAGGCACTCCCAGGCTGGAGCAAAACTTTCACTTGATGAAGCAGAGAAAGTGGTGGGGGAGGGAAAAGGGTTTGTAGGGTAGTGTGGTCGTGTGGCCGTGTGGCCGTGTGGTATGGCCATCCACCATTCATCTGCATACAGGTACTGGGGAGGGAAGGCAGGGCAAACCTCAAAGGGTGACTGCATACCATTTCTGGAGGGAAAGCTCTTAACTTCTTTTCCTTACACTTAATTTAACCAGCCCCATTCTGGAAAGGCAAAGGGTATACTGGGATACTAGGTCAGCTCATCCAGGTAGGAAGCTAGACTATGAAATCTTAGCTGGAGAAGATAAAGTTCAGAAGATAAACTAAAAGCTAGCTATTACAGCCTTTAAGAACTGAGGACAGTGTCTCTAGTTGAATCTTTCTTATTTATGCCATGGCCTAAGAAGTTTCTAGAAACATGTACATGGGTCATGGTATAGCATGTATGAGTTCTGTGATGGACATGGGCCATGGGGCAGCACATGTGAGCTCTCTGATGGACACTGGGCCATGAGGCAGCACATGTGAGCTATGTGATGGACACTGTGCCATGAGGCAGCACATGTGAGCTCTGTGATGGACACTGGGCCATGTAACACATATGAGCTCTGTGATGGACAATGTAGGCTTGTATGACCTTGGATAATTTGACTTTGTCCTCAATTTTGTTTTTAATAAAATGAGTACAATAGCTTATTTGTAGCTCACTTTGGAGGACTCTAGGTACAATCTGGTGCGTAAATGATGTTATTTATTAATATGTTCACAAACAAGAAAGAGATCAATCAGAATATTTTAAACAGAGTCTAAAGTGTCACTCAGCAATAGTTTTTCATGCCAGAGGCAAAGAAGTCCTTAAAAATTCTGCATGTGCTTAGAAAATTGATAGATCTGGTAAAGGTCAGCTGTGCACAACAGTAATCAATGCCTTCACTAGGTTGCTGGCTCTGACACTGACAGGGTGGTGGTCTACTGGAAGGCAGCCATGACTCAAACCGAGCACAAACCCTCACTGAGGACACCTAGAGGAGCCGATGCTTCCTTTCTGGAAGTGTAGAACACAGGGACATACACTAGAGGTGGAGGGGGACCTGTGCTGTCAGCTCCCTGCACTGTGTTCAATGCTGGGGGTGGCTTTCCTTCAGAGGTGACCTCTCAGCCTTGGGAAGGTATAGGGACTCCATGTGTGACCATCCAGAGCTCATGAAGGACGGCACTGTGACCGCATGCTGCCGTTTCCACTTCGGAAAGCCCTACATGTTTTCCACAATATCAGAACCACCATGAACCCTACTCTCCTAGAGCAGGTTTCCCAGACAGCACTCCATAGTGGAACACAGATGGCAGTCCATGTGGGGGCAGCTACTAAAAATATCTTAAAGCCACACTCACTTTTCCACTTGATTTCTGCAGCTGTAGCTGGTCAAATTCCATAAGTTTCTTCCAATCTTGCCGTTTGACAAAATAAAAGACTTCTTCATAAGTAAGATCTATTCGGTAGTTGAAGTCTCCACACCAAAATACATAATCATGAGAAAAAACATTTCTCCCCTAAGTTGTAAAGAAAATCATGGTCATTCTATCCGCTGTGTAGTATACTGAGATACATTCTACATAATTGAAAATTACATCGTACGGTCCTTTTTTTCCCTTCTGTTGACAGAAAAACCTAATATAAGTTAATTCTTTATGCTGGTTGAGTAGATTATAGTATCACTGACCATAAGTAGCTATTTAAATTTAAATTAATTAAAAATCTCTTGCATTGGACATTTCAAAGGAGAGCAGAGAGGGAGGAAAACAAACTCCTGAGACATAGGACAAGCAGAAGCGTTTAAAAAGTGTTTTACACGACACGGGTGCACAGACCTGCATGCAGATAGTACATTCATACACATACAAAAAATAAATTAAAAAAAATAAAAATAAAAAGTGTTTTTTAAAGTTTGGGGCTGGAGAGATGGCTCAGTGATTAAGAGCACTGGCTGCTTTTATAGAGGACCTGAGTTTGGTTCCCAGCAACCCCATGGTGACTAACTGTCTATAACTCTAGTTTCATCAGACCAGACACCCTCTTCTGACCTCCATGGGCACTGCATAACATGGGTGCACTTATATACATGCAAGTAATACACTCATACACATAAAATAAAAATAAATAAAATATATTTATATTTATTCTTTATGTGTATGAGTGTACTGTCTGCATGTAGGTTGGTGCACCCGTGTTGTGCAATGCCAAGGAGGTCAGTAGAGGGTGTCAGATTCCCCTGAAACTGGAGTTAAAGACGGTTCTTAGCCGCCATGTGGGTGCTGGGAATCGAACCCGGGTCCTCTGCAAGAGCAGTCGGTGCTCTTAACCTCTGAGCCATCTCTCCAGCCCCTAAAATATTTTCAAATGCTTTAAAGTTTTCTACTGGAAAAATAAAGTTTTCTACTGAAGTGTCTTGTTTTTATGGACTTGCACAAAACTTCTGAGAAATGCACAATTTGCTTTTCAGTTTTATTTTATTTAATCATTTTTTGGAATAAGGTCTCACGTAGCCCAGAATGGTCTCAAACTTATTATGTAGCTGAGGATAGCAGGAGTGTACCATAGCACCCAGTTGTGTTTTCATGCCTCGTAGATGAGCACTTCACCTATTGAACTACACCCCAAGCCCTGCTTTTCTCTATTTTAAGTAACAGCATTCTGGAGTGGTCCAGACAGAGCTCCAATTCCACCTGGGAAGCACAACTGCCAATATCTTTTCTGCCAGCACCAGCCCCAGGATGGCTGTTCTTGCTTGGCATCCACATCTTGAGTGGTGTGGCCCACACTCAGCAGTAGGGTAAAGGCTGAAGGCAACTGTCACTGATGCTAACGCTATGCAGTTCTGTGACTCTCAGGGCTTGTACTCTGTGACCTTCCATTGCTGTCCTCCCTCCCCCCATGCTGTCCACAGGCCAAACCTGGAAACCTCTTCCCTATCACAACAGCAGCTGTGATACATGAACTGTCCACAAGTGTGGTGTGCCCACTGCTCCACCCACACTGACCATATAGAAAGATTAAGAGGGTCCTAAGCAAGCACCACCATGCAGCTTCTGTAGCACTGGAAGCTTCCCACGCTGCCCAGGGAGGAAGTCACTGATCCCATGTCAGTGCCTGCTGGACATTTTGAAATTCCCAGTAGAAGTAATTTTTTTTTAAATGTGTATGAATGTATTGTCTGCATGTAGGTTTGTGCACCCATGTCATGCAATGTTGCAGAGGTCAGAAGAGGGTGTCAGATTCCCCTGGAACTGGAGTTAAAGATGGCTCTCAGCCGCCATTTGGGTGCTAGGGATTGAACCCAGGTCCTCTGAAAGAACAGTTGGCACTCTTTTTTTTTTTTTTTTTTTTGGTCTTTTCGAGACAGGGTCTCCCTGTAGCCCCAGCTATCCTGGAACTCACCTTGTAGACCAGGCTGGCCTTGAACTCACAAAGATCCGCCTGTCTCTGCCTCCCAAGTGCTAGGATTAAAGGCGTGCACCACCACGCCCGGCTCCAGTTGGCTCTCTTAACCACTAGGCCATCTCTCCAGCCCACAAGTAATTTTTAATTAATGTAAATTTACACACTACCTGCGGTCAGTGGCCACTGTTATCTACTCAGTTATCACAGAGAATTAACTTATAGGTACACTCAATTTTTCTGTAGATAGAAGAAAAAGGGCCATAGAATTTTCAATTATTTGAAATGTATCCCAATATTCCAATTCAAAATTTTACTTTTCTAGTAAAAAAGATCAGACCACATATAAATTGAAAATTCCACAACTCAATTATTTGTTCCGTAACTTGGTAGCATACTTATAACTGAAACTTCATGAATTTTTGCCTTGTAGTCCTGTGCAGCAAATTGTTAGAACACCGGTTTTGAAGGCTATCTTCTCACGGGGAACAGATCTGTTCTGTGGGGGAAGAGCCCAGGATCCAGCCAGCCTTCCTCAGAGGCCAGAGGAACCTGTGCAAGGACAGCCAACCTCACCGCTGTGGGAGCCGATGAGGCCTCACACATCAGGCAGAGATGTGAGGGACATCATCTTTTTTTTTAATTCTCATTTTTACTTGTTATTTATTTATTATTTTTTATGTGTATGAGTGTTCTGTCTGCAATGCCTCGTGCAATGCCTCGTAGGTCAGAAGAGGGCATCGGATTCCCCTGGAACTAGAGTTAAAGATGGTTCTCAGCCACCATGTGGGTGCTGGGGATCGAACCCAGGTCCTTGGCAAGAGCAGAGTGCCCTTTACCGCTGAGCCATCTTTCCAGCCCCAGGACATCATCTTTATGCAGGAAGGACATTACAATAGAAATTTGAAAAATAAAGTCTGCCTGCTTCAGCATGGAAACTTCCGGGCTGCCACTAGAGGGCAGTCTAGCACGTGCTATTGGAGATCTCAGGGCAGACGGAGACACCCTGGCTCCTCAGCCTTGATTTGCTAGCTTGGAAAAAGGAGTTCTTAGCTGAGCAGCAAAAGAAGGTATGTGTGTGAAGATGGTGCTTGAGGACAAAACAGAATCCACACCACTAGGGAAGTGCAATCTTGTACTGGTTAAATTCAAATGTTCTTCACAATGGTTCCCTCCCCATTCCACCATCTGAATTAGAAACATCCCAAAGCATACCTAAGAAAATCTAGGACACCTACGCACTTCCAGGAAGTCGAGATAGGACGGGCCAGAACATTGCACGGCTGGCTCCTCCTCCAAGAATGACAGCATGTCTCTGGGGGAGACTTCCCCTTAGAGTTCTGTCCCCAGATCAGGCTCAGAAAACCACATATGGCAGAACACAGCAGGTCAGTCCAGCATCAAGAGCCACGCCACTCACCGCAGGGAAGGAGAGCTTATGGGTGATCTCCTTGTAGTCTTCGTTCCTCTCCTTCACCTGAGACTGCCCAGCAGTCAGGTGGCTACAAATGAAGCAGAAGCTGGTACTGTGGAACTGAAAGCGGATGCCCACAGCACCCTTATTCCCTGCCTTTCCCCCCATGCCAGTCTTCACTGTGTCAATGGCCACATCCCTGCAACAGAAAAATGGGCACACTCTGTTGGTTGTGGGAAACTATAAACCTATTCTATTCTACCACAGAGAAGGGCCTGACAGCAGAGCAAGGCCTGCAGCAGAGAGAGACCTGCACCCCAAGGCCCTCCCTGTTCAACTTTGTAGCCAAGAAATTGAGACCAATGTGAATGTGGTCCAATCCATGGTCCCTGTCACTGCTGAGCACGGCCGCAGTAGTGGCATCTTTGTCAGGCCTGCTCTAAAGGGCTTTGCCTTCCAGGAGTGTCCTGTGAAGCTCCAGACACATCAATGGCCCAGCCCTCCCATCAGCAGGAGCAGCAAGGTGTTTCACTGTTACGTCCCCCACGCCCCTGAGCTCTCATGCACGAGCAGGAGGCATCATTGGGCAATGGACACACTTTGAGAACTAGGAAACAGCCCCTCGAGGAGGTCTGGGGAGCTGCCCCCAAACTGACTAGGAAACAGCCCCTCGAGGTGGCCTGGGGAGCTGCCCCCAAACTGACTAGGAAACGGCCCCTCGAGGTGGCCTGGGGAGCTACCCCCAAACTGACTAGGAAACGGCCCCTCGAGGTAGCCTGGGGAGCTGCCCCCAAACTGACTAGGAAACGGCCCCTCGAGGTGGCCCGGGGAGCTGCCCCCAAACTGACTAGGAAACGGCCCCTCGAGGTGGCCCGGGGAGCCGCCCCCAAACTGACTAGGAAACAGCCCCTCGAGGTGGCCTGGGGAGCCGCGCCCAAACTGACTAGGAAACAGCCCCTCGAGGTGGCCTGGGGAGCTGCCCCCAAACTGACTAGGAAACAGCCCCTCGAGGTGGCCTGGGGAGCTGCCCCCAAACTGACTAGGAAACAGCCCCTCGAGGTGGCCTGGGGAGCCGCCCCCAAACTGACTTTCTCCCAGTGCAGGCTCCTGCTGGCATTAAAATTCCAACTGGGAATGTAGGAAACTAGGACTACAGAATGTAAGCTAGCTAATGTGTCTGTGACCAGGCCACAGCCAGAGGCTGCTGGTTACACCTGCTACTTGGGAGACAAGGCAAGGTGACAATCTCCCTAAGGGGTAAGCCAGACGAGCTCGAGGCCAGGGGGCAGGTAAGGACAAGGTAGAGACCTCAGGCCAGGTTTAGGGAACCTGCAGGCCTTCCACTTCACCTCTCCCATGACTTATCACTAGCCTTTACCATGACTCTTTACTCACTTGGGGCACAGCCAAGCTGCCTAGTAACACAATCACAGGCGCAGGCCCTTAAACACATTTTGAAGGTAACAGAAGATTATGAATGCAGGGCCCAAGGGTCACCATAAGGCATTCCTATGGCCCTCTGACTACATGGAGGTGCCTGGCCAGGTCTTGTCCCACTTGACTTAGGTGGAAGTTCTGTTCAATGCCTAGCATTAGCAATTAGTAATCCAAATGCTGCCAATGTGACTGGGCAGCACAGAGTATGAGAAAGCCCAGGGAAAAGAACTTTCTGGAGTATGTTACACATACATCCACACAGCCCCCTCTCCTAACAGATACTTTATTTCCCAAGGTTGCCTTTTTTTTTTTAGCACTCGCAAAGCTGTCTCCTTGAAGAAGTAATAATGAGGTGAAATAAATCCTACTAGAATTCTTCTTTTTTTCTACTAGAATTCTTTCTAGAAGAGGTAGAAGACTTGGCATTGCCTGATAAGTTACCAAAGAAACAGTTTCCTGAATTAGGAGTTTCCCATGGTGGCTTTTTAATGTCAGACAATATTCTATTCAGACCCATTTTTCCTTAGGACTTTTTCTCCATTTATTGAGAATAATGGCAGGTCCCATTTCCTGCTGCAGGAGTTTGGGTAGGGGGCAGGTCAGAAGGAAGTCACAGAACAAAACACAGACTCACAACCCCTTGTCTCCCAGATGTTTATAAACTAAGTGTTCTTACCTGATGAATGGTACATGGTATGGACGTACAAAGATATAAAGACAGACGCCCACCAGCTGTGCTGAGGTCAAGAGAATGTACCTATGAGAGCGCGAGATGGCTTTCTGAAGCTGTTCGCCCCACATCTTCCTGTTGGTTGTGCTGGAAAAGCAGAGGGATGCTGGGTAGAGTTGGCAGGAAACGCCTCCTCCCACCTGCCAACCCTCCGGCCCTTGGTGGAGCTTTTTCTTAGATTTGATTTCATGCTGCTATTGAGTGTCATGCCTCAATTCTTCCCATGGACTAAATATTTTTGGTTGTCATTCTCTCTTTTATTGGGTGGGGTGAGGGTTGGTGATACTGGGGTTTGAACCTAGAGTACAGTGCATGTCAGGCAAGTGTGCGACCACTGAACATACATCCCCAGCTCTTTTCACTAGTATTTTTTTAATCATTATTTATTTTCTTATGTGTATGAATGTACTGTCTGCATGAAGGTTTGTGAACCCATGTCGTGCAATGCCGTGGAGGTCAGAGGAGGGTGTCGGATTCCCCTGGAACTGGAGTTAAAGACGTTTCTCAGCCACCATGTGGGTGCTGTGAATCAAACCCCGGTCCTCTGCAAGAGCAGTTGGCACTCTCAACCGCTAGGCCATCTCTCCAGCCCCATTTCACTAGTATTTTAAGACAAGCTCCTGAAGTTGTCCAGGCTGGCCTTGAACTTGCAATCCTTCTGCCTTGGTCTCCCAAATAGCTGGTATTACAGGCCTGTACTACCAGCCTTACATCTGATGGATTCTTTTTCTTTTCTTTTCTTTTTCGTTTTTTTTTTTTTTCGTTTTTTTTTTTGAGACAGGGTCTCCCTGTAGCCCCAGCTGGCCTGGAGCTTGCTATGTAGACCAGGCTGGCATTGATCTCACAGAGATCCATCTGCTTCTGCCTCCAGAGATCTGGGATTAAAGGCTGTGCACTATCACACCTGCCCTCTGACTGTATCTTACATATCACAGTACATACCGCACACTACTACCCCCAGCCCAGGAAGGACCTTGTGCTAAAAGCTCTGGAGATCTCATTTTATTTGTTTAAAAAATTTCTTGAGAACTGGCAATATGGCCCAGGGATAAGGGTAGTGTCACCAAGCCTGAAAACCTGAGCTCAAGCTCCGGGTCCCATGTGGTAGAGAGAGAGAAACCAACTCCCACAAATTGTCCTCTGACCTCCATATGTGTGTGTGCACATGCACACACAAATAATAGTAATAGTAATATATAACACACACACATACATATATACATACATACATATACATATATATATTTGGTCTTTTTGAGACAGGGTCTCCCTGCAGCCCCGGCTGTCCTGGAACTCTCTATGTAGACCAGGCTGGCCTTGAACTTACAGAGATCCACCTGCCTCTGCCTCCTGAGTGCTGGGATTAAAGGTGTGTGCCACCACACCTGGGAATAAATATAATTTTAAAGTTTAAAAAAGTTCTGGAGCTAGAGAGATGGCCTAGTGGCTAAGAGCGCCGACTGTTCTTGCAGAGGACCTGGGTTTGATTTCCAGCACCCACATGGTGGCTGAGAACCATCTTTAACTCCAGTTCCAGGGGAATCTGACACCCTCGTCTGACCTCTGCGGCATTGCACGATACAGGTGCACAAACCTACATGCAGACATTCATACACATAAAATAATAAATAAATTTCTTTTTTTTATTAATCCTAGCACTTGGGAGGCAGAGGCAGGCGGATCTTTGTGAGTTCAAGGCCAGCCTGTTCTACAGAGTGAGTTCCAGGACAGCTGGGACTACAGGGAGACCCTGTCTCAAAAAGACCAAATATATATATATATGTATATGTATATATATATATATATATATATATATATATATGTGTGTATATATATATATGTGTGTGTTTTATATATTCGAAAAGAACCCCCCCAAAATATAAATAAATAAAAATTTTAAAAAGAGAAATATCTAAAGTTTAAAATTTCCTTGAGGGGCTGGAGAGATGGCCTAGTGGTTAAGAGCACCGACTGCTCTTGCAGAGGACCCAGGTTCGATCCCCAGCATCCACATGGCGGCTGAGAACCGTCTGTAACTCCAATTCCAGGAGAACTCCAGTTCCAGGGGAATCCGACACCCTCTTCTGATCTCTGCGGCACTGCACGACACGGGTGCACAAACCTGCATGCAGACAGTACATTCATACCCATAAAAAAAAGAATAAATAAAAAAAATAAAAAAAATAATAAAAGTTCCTTGAAATAAACCCAGGTTAGCTTATGGGCATGAAACCGTGGCTGACTTTATACTGACTATGGATCTGGTGGTCTGGGGTCTTCCCTTCCTGCCTGGTGTGTGAAGAGGAACACTTCTGTTCAACACCCGGTATGTGAAGAGGAGCACTTCCTTACAGCACCATTTCTTCTCACTTCTCTCCAGGACACATGAATCAGCCACTCTTCAGCCCTGCTTTGCCTGCCCTGCACTCCATGTTTACACAGACACATCCTGAGACAGCATGACTCAGCTGCAGCCCAGGCGGAGCACCACACACAAGTCTGTTTCCTTAATCAGCAGAGAAAGAGAACCACACCATTGGCAGTGTGTGCAGAGTGTGTTGCCAGAAGGACCCAGACGGGCAGGGCATGGCTGCCAACCCAGGAGCAGGCTAATTCTAGGAGGGGTAAGAGCCCTGTTCCCGGCCAAGTCTCTGTCCAGGGACACCCTGCCCTTCATGCTTGAGCCTTACCTGGCATTGACAATATTTCCTGCACTCAACTCCACCATCTCTTCAAACCCCACGGCAAATATGTCAGCAGGGCTGCTGTCATCTGGGAACAGGGAAGGAGATGAAGGAAGTCAGAGCAGCCAAGTCTTGAACTGCTGGTTCACAGGGTCCCTTGCCCTCTTCCTGGCCACACTACTGCTCACGGCTGGTATCCACTCACAGGAGACAGGCCACTGGAGCCCTCCCTCCTGCCCTCCTGCCTTCCTGCCCTCCTGTGCTGCCCACACGTATCACACCAGGCCCTCCTGAGTGACTCGGGGCAGCACTGTCTGTCTCATGGAAGATCCCTAGTGACCTGGGGCAGCACTGTCTCATGGAAGATCCTGAGTGACCCGGGGCAGCACCGTGTCATGGAAGATCCTGAGTGACCCAGGGCAGCACTGTCTCTTCAGGAAGATCCTGAGTGACCTGGGGCAGCACTCTCTCCTCAGGAAGATACTGAGTGACCCGGGGCAGTACTGTCTCATGGTTTGTGCTTTCCAAGTATTTTTCAGATTGATATATGGATGGCTATTTGTAGTTAGAGAAGAGACTGCCTGGGAGCCTCTCTGATGGGATCTGCTGGCAGACATGGGGCTGCCTTACACATAGTGAGCCTCGAGCTGCTGCTCCAGTGCTGTTCCCTCCCACCAGATGCTGCATAGAATCTGGGAAGCCATTTATTGAACCTCCCCCATCACTATATCTGACCTGCAGACACCTGAGCCATTGAGCCCAGACAGTGTTCCAACTGCAGAAAGTGACAAGGTTCCGGCAGGCATGGTGGCGCACGCCTTTAATCCTAGCCCCCAGGAGGCAGAGGCAGGCGGATCTTTGTGAGTTCAAGGCCAGCCTGGTCTACAGAGAGAGTTCCAGGACAGCTGGGGCTACAGGGAAACCCTGTCTCGAAAATACAAAAAAAAAAAAAAATAAAAGTGACAAGGTTCCTGCCCAAGGCACCAATGGGAGGAAGTGGCCTCTGAGCGGAGTCTAGCCAGCTGTCCACTTTCTCCTCTGATGGCCATAGGGCTCCTGGCACCTCTAGGTGAATGGCTGAAATCATGAAGCTGCTTCTTTCTCTTATAAAGGGAACTCCGCCTTCCCTCTGTTCATTGGCGACATTAAGTCCAATGCTTCCTTTTTTCTGAACCTGGTGGGTTTCCAGTGAGCCCACCTCCATCTTCCCAATAGTATTCCTGCCAAAAGTCTTTAGTGCCTTAACCAGCACCCTGCGGTGCAGGCAGAGGAAGGTCACCATGGTAGTAAGGAGTTCCCCCCTCAGTGAGGGGTGCTGGGCATCCTTGGTACTACTGGGCTGCGTCTGGTGGTATCCAGATGGCTTCTGGGTGTATCACCAATGGCAATACAAGTCACCACTGATATGAGAATGGCAATGACCTGCCTTCCTGCAGGCGAGGGTCACATAGTATATGTGGCAGAAGCACAGGCCACTACATGCATAGGACTGTGAGTCATTCAGTACCAGGCATGAACCTCTTCCTGTGCTCCACAATACAGGAAAAAGCAAGGCCTCGGGGTGCTACACACCCTACATTCTAAGGTCTCTCAGTAAGGTCTCTCACTCTCTTGTGTGATCTAAAATGGTTATGTGTTGAGCTTAGAATTATTTTATCCTTATAAAATACACACATTCCTTATGGCTACTTAAAGCAGATGAAATCACAGGTTGAGTAGCCCTCATCTGAAATGCTTGGGACAGATGAGTTTAGATTTTTGGACTGTGGAATATTTGCACAAAGATAATGAGGCATCTTGGAGAAGTAAATTTATGCATTTTTAGTGTGGCTGGACCGGCACAAGGCCAGAAGTGGAACCCCCTCCTCTGGCCCTCTGGGATGTCCTATCAGTACTGAAAAGTTTCAGCTGCTAGAGCATGTAGGAATTCAGAATTGCAGAGTGAAGATGCCCATGTTGGAGCAGGCTGGGAGAGAGACAGGGTGAGGTAGCCCTGGGCATCGGCAGTGTCCGATGTTCAGAGGCTTGGCCCTAGCCGGCTCCTGATGACCACTAGGCTCTAATGACCTGAATGTAGGACTGTGTCATCTATACATGTGAGAAGAAAGAGGTCCTTTCCTTGATAACTCCTTCAAGCATTAGGAAAAGGAAAGGAGTCACATGGTTAACTCGCTAGGCAGTATTCTGGAAGGTGAGACAATGGTGCTTTTAAAGACTCTGACAAATGCAAATGCAAATGCAAATATTAATACTCAATTCTACAGGCAATGGCTCTCACGATCAGGCTGCTTAGCAGGTTGTAGAAACTGTGTTTTGACTTTCCCCAAAGTGACCATCCTTACCCTGAGAGTCCACTGCTCCTGAGAGTTGGGGAGCATCCAGAAGCCAGTCCGTTAACTCAGCTGTCCCTAGGAGGTTGGTCCGGAACTGCTTCCCCCCATTCACATTCCAGGTCCCCACAGCAATTTGGATCCGCTTGAAATTTGTGAATTCTGATTGGCGTTCAGTCATTGCCTTCAGGATTCTGGGTGTCACTGTTAAGAGACATGAAAGGCATGGGGGTGGGGGGGAGGGAAAGGGAAATAAGCCTGAACTGAATTGGAAAAAATGTATGAAATGCACAAAGCATCAATAAAAACTAATTTAAAAAAAAAAAAAGAGACATGAAAGGCATGTTCTGTAGCCCATACGAAGACCTCCTCCAAAGGCATGGGGGGGTGGCCTGTCAGAAAGAGGAGGATGGAAGGCTGACACCCACACTGACCACTCTACTTCCCTGTCTTCAACAAAAAGGGAGCTGGAAATGTACCTCTTCAGTTACAGAGACCACACTGTACACAGTTACAGAGACCTCACTGTACATTCGGTGACAGGAATCTCACAGACAGGAGAAGGCCTAGTGCTGAGCATTCACCCCATGACCCCATAGAACAAGGCACAGGGATGACAGTGAGTTCATGCTGCAATGGACTTCATAGCTAATATGTGTCTTCATATACACATAATGGTAAGTGATATGCACATGGAACACTCGAATATACATATACATGTATATTACAGGTTCAACTTTAAATGTCTTATTGTAGCCAGGTGTGGTGGTACAAGCCTTTAATCCTAGTACTTGGGAGGCAGAGGCAGGCGGATCTTTGTGAGTTCAAGGCCTCAAATGACCTCAAACTTAAGGCATTAAAAAAAAAAAAAAAATCAAAACACTGCATCAGCTCCATCCCTTTAGAGATCCAGAATATATCTGATTTTAAAAACCAGTGACTTAAATCTCTGATTTGCCATTGCACACACCTCATTATAGTACTTGGAGTTCACACTGCTTTTTCTGAGCTGGACTTACAGAGCAGATGCTAAATATCACCTTGGAAAGATAAGAGTTCCCCAAAGTTGGGATGATGAGTAGAGAAAAGGCCTATAATTTTTTTTTTTCAAACAAGGGCTCATTTCTCTTTCAAAAATACCAGAGGTTTCTAAAACTTAAATGTTCGTATAAGTAAACATGTTGGCTCTCTCTTTTTTTTTTCACATTAGACCAATAAAGTTCACAGGTTCCAAGGAATAAGATGCCATTTAAAGTTGCTAAAGAAACCAAGGAAGCAGGCCTAAAGGCAGAAACTTGAATCACAGCTACTTGGGAAGCTGAGGCAGAAGAATCAAAAGTTCAAGGCCAGCGTGAGAGCCTGCCTCAAAACAAAAAGTAAAAAGAAACTGTGGGTGGGGGAGCGGGGGTGGCTAGAGAGAAAGCTCAGTGGTCAGAGCACTGCCTGCTCTTGCAGGGGACCTGGGCTCAGTTCCCAGCATCCACATGGAGGTTAATGACTGTCTATAACTCCAGATTCCAGAGGATCTAACGCCCTTCTGATCTCCACAGGCATTGTGCACCATGGTGCACTTATATGCAGGCAGCCGATATACTCATACACATATGATGATAATATTATTAACAATCGCTTCTCGGCCTTTTGGCTAAGATCAAGTGTAATAATATTATTAACAATGAGGCTGGGGTTATATAGCTTAGTGGCACAGCACTTAAAATCTGGCATGTGCCAGTCTCTAGGTTAACTCCTCTGTACCACAGAACAAAACAAAACAGAAACCCCTGTCTCCCCCAAAACTCTCTCTATTGGAAACCTGACAGCCTTGTAAGACTAGACATATCTTCAACCCAAGAACTCATGTTTTCTCCCTATTTCTGAGGACTTATCA
Organism: Rhizomys pruinosus; assembly: GCA_009823505.1. NCBI lineage: Eukaryota > Metazoa > Chordata > Mammalia > Rodentia > Spalacidae > Rhizomys > Rhizomys pruinosus. Next base: position 2,539,534 of record VZQC01011699.1, read on the forward strand.
GGGGCCAGAGGAGGACATCAAGCCAACTCCATGACACCTGTCAGGGAGACCAAGAGCCTAGGCTGCTGAGGATGTTCTGGAGTCAGCATCAGAGACATTCACTTTCAGAACAAGCCCGGCACTCACTGCCCTCTCCATTCCTGTCCGCTGCCCTCTCCATTCCTGTCTGCTGCCCTCTCCATTCCTGTCTGCTGCCCTCTCCATTCCTGTCCGCGGCCCTCTCCATTCTTGTCCACGGCCCTCTCCATTCCTGTCCGCTGCCCTCTCCATTCCTGTCCGCTGCCCTCTCCATTCCTGTCCGCGGCCCTCTCCATTCCTGTCCACGGCCCTCTCCATTCCTGTCCATGGCCCTCTCCATTCCTGTCCACGGCCCTCTCCATTCCTGTCCGCGGCCCTCTCCATTCCTGTCTGCGGCCCTCTCCATTCTTGTCCGTGGCCCTCTCCATTCTTGTCCATGGCCCTCTCCATTCCTGTCCGTGGCCCTCTCCATTCCTGTCCGCGGCCCTCTCCATTCCTGTCCGCTGCCCTCTCCATTCCTGTCCGCGGCCCTCTCCATTCCTGTCCGTGGCTCTCTCCATTCTTGTCCGTGGCCCTCTCCATTCCTGTCTGCTGCCCTCTCCATTCCTGTCTGCGGCCCTCTCCATTCCTGTCCGTGGCCCTCTCCATTCTTGTCCATGGCCCTCTCCATTCCTGTCCACGGCCCTCTCCATTCCTGTCCGCGGCCCTCTCCATTCCTGTCCACGGCCCTCTCCATTCCTGTCCTCTCTTGGACTATTTTCATCCAAGACAAAAAAGCAGAAAGTACAGAACGCCCACGCTCCCAGGAAATTCTACCCTCCATATCCATGGATCACAAATACTTGAAAAAAAAACTGCATCTACACTGGGCATGTACAGATATTAATTTTGTCTTTTCTCCTCAGCGATACAGTAGAAGTGTTGACCTAGCATTTACATCGCACGAGGCATCGTAGGTGATCTAGAGAGGAGTTAAGGTATATGGGAAGATGTGCACAGGCTCTGTACAAAGACTGTATTTTACACAGGGGACTTGAGCATCTGTAGAGTTTTGTATCCATGGAGATTCTGGAACCAGTGTTTGGTGGATACTGAGGGACAACTATACAGGGACAGCTTGTACTGCTTAGATCAAAATAAGAGAGCACAGAGCAGAGGCTCTGGATGTGTCTTACAGCCATCTTGGATGACATGTTTGGGTCCACTGGGGCTGCTACCCCCTGCCTCTCACATCCTTAGGGCTGTGTCTACCCCATGCAAGGGCGGGTGCCCATTACCCAGAAGGGCCGGGTTGTCCAGCAGCATTCTCCCTTTGTCTGTGGACTCCTCATTGTAGACATCTCCAACCAGCAGCAGCTTGATGGCCTCCTGCTTTACTCCGTCAAAGAAGTTGGACTGGATGGTACGAGACATGGACCGGGCCCCGTCCTTCAGCTTCCCCACCTGCATGAGCCCAAATGCAGGGTAAGAGGGATCCAGGGGTCCCCTCCCTGCTTCTTCAACCTGCCCCTATCTGGGCCCTCTCCCTGGGCCTGCCTCTACCTTGGCCTTTCCTTCCAAGGCCCTGCTGCCCGTGAACACCTTGCTCAGGCCGTGCCCGTTCAGAGACCACATGGCTTTGAAGGACTCCACAAAGCGATCAGCAACGGGCTTTGAGTTCAGGCCTAGGCTCTTGAGCTGCAGGTGAAGGACCTGGAGGAAAACAAAGCACAGTCATCATTAGCTGCCTAGAACACCCCTGGGGGCTCCAAGTGAGCCCCTTATTCATCAGGAGGAACACTGAGATGAGGAACACTGGCTCCCACTAACTTTGCTTAGGTCATCCTTTCAGCCCCTCTCTGAATGTTTGATGCCAGATCGGCCTCCACTATCAAGAGGCTGGACAGCAAGCAGCCAGGGGCAGCAGGCTGCAAAGATGGAGCTGCAAGGGGCCAGCCAGGCAGTCAGCGCCATACTGGTACTCAGGCTTCAAGGTACCTGGAGCCTTTGGGCCAACCACATCTGTGATGCATCCCAGAAGATATATAAATAAGTGTGTCATGACAGGGAAAGGCATACAGGGGTGAAGGAGGCAGCCCCCTCCATATCCCTGTCACCTGATCTATCCTTAGGAAGTTGACCCATGAAGCTACCCCTAATCTTGTTGCTGAAGGGCCCGCCTACCCCACTGAATGCACATGACATGACAGATGCGCAAGAAATTCACCTCAAGTGCGATGAAGTTCTGCACAGTATTGGTTCGGTCCAGGCAGTCAAGACAGTTCATCCGCAAAGTGCCTTTCTGAAAACTTAGATCACAGGAGGAAATGGAACAGTTATAAGGTGTGTTCAGAAGACCAACGGTGGCAGCAAATGGCCAAAGTCTGTGTGTTCCCCAGGAAACTGGTTCCAAAGAACCCTTGCATCCTTCCTATCAGCTCACCAGCACCCCAGTACATACCCCGAGGGATCCCTCTACTGCAAAAAGGATAGGCAGACCCTGGAACACACCCCCAGCAGCCCATGTCCCCGGGTCATCGAAGCATAGCTGGTTCTTGTCATTCACAACAGTGGCATTCTACAACAGCATGAACAGTATGTTAACAAATACTAGCATCTTAGGAGAAGCACAGGTTAGTAGCCCGAGTCTCTAACAACCCTGCATCAATTGGTCATTACAATTGGTCAATAATGACCTTGTTCTCCATCTTTCTGTTTAAAGACATACTGGTAAACAGAGAGGGGGTGGTACAACTGAACAATTTTTCAATTTTATGAGGGGGTAACTGGAGGATAAAGTGCATTTTTCACCTAGATATTTGATGAGATGAGTTTATGGAAGTAACCCCACAGCAGGTGCGTACTGCAACCTGCATACTGCAACCTGCGTACTGCAACCTGCATACAACCTGCATACTGCAACCTGTGTACTGCAACCTGCATACTGCAACCTGCGTACTGCAACCTGCATACTGCTGCTGCATCAGCATGGAATTCCCTCAGCAGTACTTTAGCTCCTGTCTGAAAGAAGCTTATCTGACATGTTTCCTCTCTAAGACAAATCACTGCTTTCACGTGCTTAGAAAAGCTAGGCAGCACTGTTGTAGTTTGTCTTCCATTGCTGGGACAAAACACTCTGACCGACACCAACTTGGGGAGGAAAGGGTTTATTCAGCTTACATCTCCTGGGTCACAGTTGATCACTCAGGGAGCCCAAGGTAAGAACTCAGGGCAGGAACCTGGAGGCAGGAGCTGAAGCACAGGCCATGGAGGAATACTGTCCACTGGCTTGCTCCTGGCTTGCTCTCTGGCTCATGCCCAGCCTGCCTTCTTATACTGTCACTGCTCAACAATCAAGACAATACACCACAGATGTGGCCACAGGCCAATCCAATGGAGCAAATTCCCCAATTGAGGCTCCCTCAACCCAGGTGTGTCAAGTTGACACTAAAGCTATCCAGCACAAGCACCTTGGCCCCTAAACAGGGGCCTCATCTACAGAGACCCCAAAATGTGGAAATACAGCCACGAGCAGTGAGGCCTGTTAACAGCGCGAGCTGAGACAAGAAGGCAGAACGCCACCTTCTTCAACCATTGGGAATGGGAACCAACTTTTCACTGCTCTGGGTGTGTCTGTGAATGACTGAACATGGGGTTAGTGGGTCATCTTAGTTTGCAGCTGAGTTCATAAATCCGGGATCTGCACATGAGGAGGACACACTGCGGTTTGGGGAAAGCAGACTCCTTTCTCTCCTCATAGCCCAGTGTCTACGGGCACTGTGGCCTTTCAGTTCTCTCACCGGGATTCCAGGCGGCTCCCCTCATGGGGCCTGTCCCGGTATGGAGAAGTCATTTGTTTATTTGAGCCAAGGTGTCATGTAGCCCAGGCTGGCCTACACTTCACTATGCATGACCTTGAACTTCTGATCCTTCTCCTCCACCTTCCAAGTGCTGGAATCACAGACATGTGCCACCACACCAAGTTTTACTTGGTACCAGGGACTAAATCCAGGACTCTGAATGCTATGCAGGCGCCTACCAACTGAACTACATCCTCAGCGCCGAGCTCAATGTTCTAATGCAGTCTTTATGTTCAGGGAATGTCTTTTCCCAGAAAACCAGGCTTTACTTTCTGCTCACAAGCCTCTGATGGCAGGAAGGTGGGGAGGATCCCAGAGCCCTAACATCACAGAGCTTCTGATCTGAGAAACCACAAGTGCTGGCTAAGCAACCAGGAAGGGGAACAAGCTCTGTTGAGGTGCTCGACCTAAGGAGCCGTAGCCCCTGGACGCCCCCTCCAGCAGGAGCGGGAAGCTCCAGCAAGACTCACCGTGGACTTACACTCTCGCCCTTCGCAAACACGTCAAAGTCATCCCAGTGCAGCTTTAACTGAGGCCTCAACAGGTTCTCCAATTTCTCTAGCTTCCCACCTTTGGCAAACTGATAGAAGTCAAAATTTATCATAGGTGTGTCACTGGCATGGCAAGAAGCCCAGAGCAACTTCTGCAAAGGGAAAGGGGAGGGTGTGAGCACACTGGCACAAAGGAAGGCAAAGCGCTGCAAGGTGGCAACTGGGAGCTTCCTCTGGCAACTAGAGAGCCAAGGCCACCACAGGCACCCACTAGAGAACACCTGTCGGCTGGGAAGCTCAGGAGGACCAGGCAGTGGACCAGTCCTGACCTCAAAAAGGAAACACAGGACACAGGCCCTAAGGGGATACAGGAACCACAAAGAGCATCTTGCTTGCATGAGGGCCGAAGGTCCCCCTTGGGCAAAAGAGCCCACGGCAGGGATGCGTCTCTGGGGGACATCCCACTCCTGTGGGGCTCAGAGGGCACAGGTGAGGGAAGGGTAGCTCTGTTCTTCACGTAGCCCCAAGTGCCCCAGTCTCAGGAACAGCAGCAGCATGTGGCTGTGCAGCTCATCTACCTCCTGTTGCCCTGGTAACCAGCCCCATCCCGACAGGCACCAGGCCTGGGTGGGTGGGCTCAGCAACAGTTGAGTCTCTCGACTGAGATGGTTAGCAGGATGTGTAGAGTGGTGAAACCCAAGATGGAGGAGACACTGTCCTACCTGGTCCAGGCCCAGCCCAGGAGCCAGAGTACTGCTGAGGACAAAGGGACAGAGAGCTCAGGGCTGTGGATGGCTCCAGACACTCCTCACAGATGGAAGACCTCCCTACCCCACACGGCTTCCCTGGCCTGGCACCTCCTCGGCCTACTCCGAAGCTCCCTGGAGCTGAGGACAGGCTGGCTGCCTTCCCAGGCCACTCAGCTCTGGGCCTCCCTGCATTAGCCCGGGTAGCTGTGGTTCTGAGGACTCTGAAGAACTAGGAAGACTGGATCACCCTGGCCAGCCAGAATGTAAATTAACACTGCTCCATCTTCAAGAAAGTCTTGCTGGGAAAAAGAAGCCTGTGTAACTAAACAGTGGGCTTAGTGGCTTAGAATGTTCACTTCTGGGGCCAGCACCTTGCCCAGTTGTGGACTATAACCTCAGGGACGCAGGCTGGCTGCTAGGCACTGGCCTCAGTCTGGTGAGAGATTCCCTAGTCAAGCCCATATCCTACGTCAGCAGGGGGAGCACTGCTTCGTCCTGGGCCATCTCCTGTCCTCTGGGTATAAAAGAGGACTTCATTCACTTCAGTGCTGAGGGCAGGGCCACCAGCTGGGGGGGGGGATAGACATGTCCTATCTGTAACTCAGACAAAAGGAAAGACCTGGGGATTTTGGTTGTTGAGGAAGCAAGCACGTGTGTGCATGTGCGCGTGTGTGCGTGTGTGCGTGCGTGCGTTTGTGTGTGTGTGTGTGTGTGTGTGTGTGTGTGTGTGTGTGTTGCCCTTTCCCCCAACCGTCCCTAAAATGAGCAGTTAGCACTGCTGTCAAGATAGGTGGGAGGAGAGGGATTTCTTGAGCTCCTTGCTCATAGCAACAAACCAAACAGGAAAAGCAGGTCTGGCCAAAGAAAACTGGCAAGAAGCAAGTCCCTGCCCCATGCGCATGGCTTTTCTAAGAAGAGTGAAATCAGCACTTCAGTTGGGTTTGGCTTCCTCCAACCAGGGGTCAAGGGTCAAGGGCGGCAGTGGAAGCTAGACAGGTTGGCTTCTCATCCCTGCTGAGGTCACCTTAACCTGTCTCCATAGGGGGCTTCCTTGAGCTTTAAATAACTAGAAGCCCTTTCCCAGTAGGTGGGGCCTATGACACCAGGGCAGTATGGAGGACCGCCCCACCCAGCTCATTCTGTGTCTTCTACAGTGGCTCAAGGGGAGGCCTGGGCTCTGTGGCCATCAGAGACCTCGGTGGAGTCACCACTCTGCCCACTTCCTCACCCTGTTGGGATCAATTCTGCTCTGAACTAGGTGCCCAGTAATCAAGAGCCTCCCAGGAGCTAGCACATGGTCTCCATGGGCAGCCCAAACAAGACCCTGAGACTTGAAGGTTGCCTAAGCAAAAGGAAGCTAAACAAGGTTCTGCTATGAGCAGAACCCATCCCTCAGCTGATAAAAAGTAAACTTAATAAAAAGAACAGAAGTCACCTAGGGCTCTGAAAACCTAAACAGGACCACCTGCTGTCCTCAGCGCTCACATGAGCTGCACCCGAGCAGGCCCCACCTCTGCCCCCTCCCCATCCATCCCCAGCCATGGAGGAGGTTACCTTGAAGGCCCTGTTGAGCACCTCCTCTCCGCCTCTGCTTCCCAGCAGGTTCACGACCACCTGCTTCCCGTACTGCTCCTTCAGAAGCACCATGTGCCTGCAACAGCAGCAGGGCAGTGGTGACCCTATGGAGCCCTGCCCCCATCCTGCCTCTTAGAGAGGGTGCAGGATGATGGCACAGTCTCAGAATCAGAGGTCCAGCTATGCCCTGACCCACAGTGTGTGAGAAGAGAAAGTCCCTTTCTTCTGGCTACAATTACTGTCCACCAAAAAACCCATTGGGAGCACCAGGTGTGGTAGTGCACACCTTTAATTCTAGCACTCACGAGGGAGAGGCAGGGGGCTCTCTCTGAGATCAAGGCCAGCCTGGTTTACATAGTGAATTCCAAGCCAGCTGGGGCTACAGGGAGACCTATCTCAAAATAAACACATATACACATACCACCACCATCACCACAAAAACACTGGGTTTAGCCTGACCAGGCTGTTCACATGAAAGGCTTTAGGCAGGAATAATGCCCAACATGTCAGACTTTTAGATGAGACTCTGCTGGCCTTTCTATAAATTATTATATAGAATAGTTCCCAACCTTTCATGTACAGTCCTTTAAGCAAGTATGAGTCCATCACTGAAATTAACCTGCAAATTCTTCTTCCCTTTAGTGTTAGTGTTCCTCCTGCTCCCAACTAGAAACACTGGGGCATAACCTTGACCTCCACCTCAGGGTGCAGCTGCCTTCCAAGTGCTGCACTTCACTACAGATCCCAAATGAGCTGGCACAAGGCCTGCAGCACACGTGTTCACGTTCCAGTATTACAGAGCCACCAGTACATGTTTATCACCAGCTTGTCCAAGTATTCATCAATCAATCCCCCCTCAATATCTCTTTCTTCTTGAGACAGGGTGTCATGAAGACCAAGCTGGTCTCAAATCCACTACCTTGCCCAGGATGACCTTGAACTCCTGATAGTTTTGCCTCCATTTCTCCAAAGCTGGGTTACAAGCATGACCCACTTTGCTTGGCAAAAGTAATGTGTAATTTTAGAAATGTTTGAAATGTAGTTCTTTGAAAAAAGGAAAAATACAATGCAAAAACAAACATGAAATTGGAATTTAATAATGAGATTTTTCTATACTTATGCCTAAGTACAGAAGAAAGATGGGAAAATACACTGTATATTAAAAGTGGGAGGAATGTTAATTTTTTTCTTCTTTCAACATTTTTCTCTTCCAAATTTCTACAATGACATCATTATTTTATAAATAGAATTAAAAAACAAAAAAGATCACAAAGGAACCATCTTTAGCCCAGTGAAGGAAAAATATTCTCTTATTTACTTTGAGTGACATCATGGGAAACAGTAAGATTCTGAAGTGGGTAGTTCTGATTTAAATTCTTCTGCTGACTAGCTGACCTCAGTGAAGGGTGAACCAACTCCGGAGCTCATGCCCCTCTGTGAAGTCTCCTAGTAGGATTCTAGCAGCCAGGGGATGGGGCAAAGAGCGAGGGCTTGTCCCCAGTAGGGAAAGTTGAGTTGCTTGCTCTACCTGCCCCTGGGTGACATGAGGCCCACTGTGCCCACATATCAAAGCCTCATTTGCAATGCAGTTTCTCAGCAACAGAACCTGTGGTTGGTCTCCCTGTCTGACCCTTGACCTCCTCCTCAACAGGGTCCAAATTCCAGGGGTAGAAAAGGAAGATCACTACTGGAGGTTGCTTCCTTGCCTGCCACACATGCAGACTCTGGAGCAGGCCCTGCACTCCTTTCACCCTCCCTGAGCACGGAAGTTACACAGACCAAAGGGATGAGTGGAAGGGAGTGGCCAACGTTCAGCACAGGGGAGGTGGATCTTCTTCCCTTCCCATGCTCTTCATGTGAATGACTGTGCAGCGCCTCTGCAGAGGGTTGCTGGAGACAATCTGTTTTCCCTCAGCTTCAAATAGCGCTTCATTTTAACATTCGCCTACTATGTCCTGGGAAGACTTGGTTTGGGCCAAGGATAACCAAAGGGACTCCATGTGTATCATGCTTACACTATGATCATGCTCTGGGGAAGGACAACACATTTTCATTGATAGATTACACAAAGTCCCATTATAGCAACTAACCAGGGAGTCACAGCTGGGCTCATACCAGTGCTGTTTTGTTAAAAAAAGGAAAAAGTCGCCAAGTGTGGTGGCACACACCTTTAATCCTAGCACTCTGGAGACAGAGGCAAGGGGACCTCTGAGTTCAAGGCCAGCCTGGTCTACAGAGTGAGCTCCAGGGAGACCCTGTCTTGAAAATACAAAAAAAAAAAAAAAAAAAAAAAACAAAAGGAAAAAGTCTATATGCATATGAAACTAATGAAAGTTCAGGTGGACTAAATAAGGCACTGAAAAAGTACTTCTGAGAATTTTTTGTAAATTCACTAAGACTTTAAAAATTCTTGGATTAAAAAGAATATCTTTAAAGAAGGTATTAACTACTTCAAGTAGATATTATAGTTCAGCCTACAGATAAATGGCTTTTCCTAAGAAGGATATAAAACAATGTGTTACATCTCAATTGTTTTTTGAAAAACATGAAACATAGATGCCAAAGGTTTTTTTAACTAGGATACATAAATAATTGGTAATAATAAATCCCTAAGTAACTTGGGAATTTGAACATTTTTTGACTTTACACCTTTCGAATTTTTTTTTTTTTTTTTTTTGGTCTTTTTGAGATAGGGTCTCCCTTTAGTCCCAGCTGGCCTGGAGCTCTTGCTGTAGACCAGGCTGGTCTTGAACTCACAGAGATCCGCCTGCCTCTGCCTCCCAAGTGTTGGGACCAAAGGTGTGCGCCACCACTCCTGGCCTTTCTAAACTTTTAAACCATAGGATGCTACTTTTAACCTGAAACAGCTGCTGATATCCCATAATTTAGATTATCCCTTATTAATCAAAAGAAATGGATGAACCTTCATTCTAAGAACGAACTGATAAGATAAAATAATTACAAAGTGTTACCTAAACATTGATGAATTAATTCTCAAGGAAACTTGAGATTGAGCAAAAATCCCCCCCCCCCCTCTTTTTTTTTTTTTTTTTGGTGTCTAGAGACAAAGTCTCCCTGCAGCCCCAGCTGGCCTGGAACTCAGTATGTAGACCAGGCTGGCCTTGAACACACAGAAGTCCACCTGCCTCTGCCTCCTGAGTGCTGGGATTACTGGCGTACACCACCATGCTGGGCTTGTAAAATCCCATTTTATTAATTCCTCTCTTACATAAAGGACCAAAGTAAGAAGTAGATGTGACTGAGGATTAGGGTTTCTCCTTTCCACTGCCTTGCCTCCTGCCCTGCCCTATCAGAGCTGGAGATGAAAGGTCTCAGATGTCTTTGAAGATCCCTACCTGTCGAAAGCAGGGGCGTTGGCCTCCAGGCCTCTGTGAAGTCTCAGATGATGGGAACCAACCTACAGCAAGGAGATAACAGGATGATGTTGCTATGCAGTCAACCAGTAACCACCCCCTCCCCATCTCTCTCTCTGACAGGGTCTATGTGGCAACTGCTCAGTGATCTCTGTGGCTCATTCTATGTTCAGGCAGGTCAGGCATCCTGAAGTGTGCTAAAAGTGCTCCCAACCAAGATCTGGGAGCCTGGAGTTTGGCTCTGCAGCTGCAAGGTCCTAACTGCAGCATGGACATGCAAGTAAAATTCCTCCGTAGTCCAGAGAAATCCCAACATGAGGACAGAGAAACTGCTCTCAGCCTCCTTGTTCTCCCATGGCTCCCAATAGCCCCCAAGTCTGAGTTACCGGAATCATCTCATTCACATCTAGAAGTACTGCTTAATATGTAACTTACTTTAAAATATATATTGCTATTAAATCCAGCTGTAAGGGGCTCTCATTGGCCAAATCTGGGACAATTTGAGCATGGAACAATATAATGATGGTATATTATACTTAATAAAATAAGTATCTGTGAATCTATATGGATGATAGTCGTGAATGGACAATCTGGTTAAGTATTGTGCCATTGTTGAATTTTCCAAATGTGTTCTTTTGCTGTTATAGGAGAGGAGAATTATTCTTGGAAAACATCCTGAAATATTCACAGGCATGATGGACACAGCCTACCCAAGTGGTTCTGAAATAAATAATGCCTGTGTGACCAAAAGGGACAGTTCAATCAATCTGGTGGAGGGTGTGTAGGAGCTTTTTTTCTGTAGGTGTGAAATTAGTTTGGGTTTTGAAAAATGCACTGTTGGGTTGTTTTGGGGTGTTGTAAGATGGGAAGCCAGGAGCAGCCAATAGCAGAAGGCTCAGCTCAGCCCAGAAGGTGGAGCACGAATTCCCTGAGGCCTCTGGCTTATTTCTCGCCCAGGATTCAGATGATTTCTGCGTGGGGACAGATAGGCACAACTGTCGTTGGCCTGGTCACATCACCATGGTTAATCTAGCAGCACTATTCTAGTTTATCTTTTTTTTTTTTTTTTTTTTGTATTTTTGAGACAGGATCTCCCTTTAGTCCCAGCTGGCCTGGAGCCTGCTCTGTAGACCAGGCTGGCCTTGAACACATAGAGATCTGCCTGCCTCTGCCTCCCGAGTGCTGGGATTAAAGGCATGTGCCATCACACCCAGCCCTAAAGACAGTTCTTAGCAGCCATGTGGGTGCTGGGAATCAAACCTGGGTCCTCTGCAAGAGCAGTCAGTGCTCTTATCTGCTGAACCTCTCTCCAGCCCCCTTCAGTTTACCTTTTTGCTGTGACAAAACACTCTGACAAAAACCAACTTTAGGGAGGAAAGAGTTTATTTTATCTTACATCTCTCAGGTCATAGCTCATCACCAAAGGAAGTCATGGCAGGAAGTCAGGGCGGGAACCTAGAGCACAGACCACGGAGGAGTGCTGCTTACTGTGTTTCTCCCCTGGCCCATGTTCTGCCTGCTTTCTTATACAATACAGAACCACCTGCCCAGGGGTGGCATCACCCACAGTGGGCTGGGCCCTTCCACATCAGTGGACTATCAAGAAAATGCTGGGCTGGAGAGATGGCGTAGCGGTTAAGAGCGCCAACTGCTCTTGTAGAGGACCCGGGTTCGATCCCCAGCACCCACATGGCATCTGAGAACCGTCTGTAACTCCAGTTCCAGGGGAATCCGACACCCTCTTCTGACCTCCTTGGCATTGCACAACAAACCTGCATGCAGACAGTACATTCATACACATATGAAAATAAATAAATAAAAATAAAAAATAAAAAATAAAATGCCCCACAGACATGGCCACAGGTCACTCCAATGGAGACAACTCCTCAGGTGAGGATTCCTCTGACCATCCAGCACAAGCACTGGCAAACTTACCTAGAAACAAAGAAATCAAGAGCATTACCAGCACAGAACAACCAGGGCAGGAGGTGGGTGGAAAGGATCTGTGAGTCTAGGCTAATTAGGCGCTAAGTGTGGTCTCTAGACACGCCCTGGGCACTGGTTATAAACAGAGTTGCAAACCCAGCTCAGATCTGCTGAGCCAAACTTCTGAGGATGGGATCAGGAATGTGTGTGTCACAAGCCCTCCCGCTGATTCCTATAAGCAAACCTGCTGTGGTTTGGCAGTGCAGATTCTGAATCACTTCCTGTCTCCTCCCACCTACTTTCCCTCTTACAAAAGCATGTGATGGGGTTGGAGAGGGCACATCAGGGCAGAGGTGCTCTGGGGCTGCACGCACACTGCAGAGCCGCGGGGGTCTCTGGGACTTCTGGGGATCATGGCTTCAGTTGGGAGTAGATTTCTGCTGAAATCATCTTCCCCCCATCACTCCGTATGTATCTTCAGTCCGAATTCCTGAGACCCTGCATCCTGGCTCTGCCATCTCCACCTCTGCTAGGCCTTCCTCCATCTCTGCTTCACTCCAGCCAACACTGGTTCATACTGCCTTTCTGTTATCACCTTCTCCTGATGTAGGGAGGTCAGCAGCCTCACTAAGGCACTACAATCAGCAGAGTAAAATCTCCATTGACCCTGGTCCCTGAGTTATGTGTGCTGCTTTTTTTATTTTTTTAAACTTCTCTTCCTCTTCCACCTCAGCTCCCCTTTCTGGCTAAAGGACCTGTTGTGGACCCTAAGGCTATTAGTTTAATCCTACAGACTACACAACTGAGTTTACAGCCCAAATCCCAAGAAGACCTTCTGCACGCCCACTCCAGCAGCTCCCGTGGGGGGAGGGGGGGTCTCCTGTCTAATCACGATCTACTCTGAACCCCAGAACAGCATGTGGGAACAGCCCTCCCAGCTCACCAGCCAGCTGTGGCACAGCTCTTCCCAGTTCAGTTTGGAGAGGTCATGCTGGCAGTACTGACGGAAAAGGCGAATGCTACAAATCACAGCTCACTGTACCTCTAGGCTTCAGGAAAACCGGCTTTGTGGCATAGTCCCCAGTGTTCCCACGCTCTCCTGCATAGTGGAGCCACCCAGGAATCTTCAAGTGTCACTACTGGCTTCCACTCCCAGGCATGGTGACTTAATTGATGAGGCACCAGCCTGGAGGTCGGGATGCTTAAAGCTCCCAGGTGCCACCACACTGATGCCTCCTGGTGGAATTCCAGCTCCCTGGTGTCATGGACGCAGCTGTCACTAGCCTTGCCCACCTTTCACATCCCAGGCCCTAAGCTAGTTTTATATCCTGGACATGCTGAGCAGTCCAGGGGTTAAAACTACCTGCTGTTTCCTCTGACTTTTCCTCTTGCTTCCCTTGCCTGAGTGGTTCTAACCCTCAATTCTCTCCAGACAAGAAGCCCGAAGAGCCTCTTCCAGATCCCTGGGCAGCCTCACTTCCACACACTCAAGAGCTGCCACCCAGATCTCAGGCTTCCTCCATCACAGTTCTAGTCATGTAACACTGGCATGTGCCTATCTCTTGTTCCTTGAAGGCAAGGGCTATATCTGATTCCAGGTGTCCTGTGTACCCAGAAAATGCCCCATGAACATCCCTAGAGTTTGATTTCCTATCAGCCTGAGACATAGCAGAAAAGCAGCCAAGGACACTGTCCACTATGTTCAGAGTCCTCGTGGAGATGGGAGAACGCTTGCCAGCCCTAAGGTAACACAAAGCCACACTTGTGGCTTGTATTAGTCTCCATTTGTTTCTACCCTTATTAATAAGAGCTATCATTTTGAGTACTGTGGCTGCTAAATACTATTCTAGCATGTATTGAGTAATCCTCTCTATAACCCTATGAGATAGGTATTGTTAATCCCATTTTACAGAACAGTACACTATGGATTAGCAAAGGTAAGAATTTCTTTTTTTTTTTTTTTTTTTTTTCTTTCCGAGACAGGGTCTCCCTGTAGCCCCAGCTGTCCTGGAACTCACCTTGTAGACCAGGCTGGCCTTGAACTCACAAAGATCCTCCTGTCTCTGCCTCCCAAGTGCTAGGATTAAAGGCGTGCGCCACCACGCCCGGCATAGAATTTCTTTTTTTAATTTAATTTTATTTATTTATGTGTATGAATGTACTGTTTTGCGTTCAGGTCTGTGCACCCGTGTCGTGCAATGCCGAGGAGGTCAGAAGAGGGTCTCGGAATCCCCTGGAACTGGAGTTCTCCTGGAATTGGAGTTACAGACAGTTCTCAGCCGCCATGTGGGTGCTGGGGATCGAACCCGGGTCCTCTGCAAGAGTGGTCGGTGCTCTTAACCGCTAGGTCATCTCTCCAGCCCCGGCCTAGAATTTCTTAAACACTGTTCTAGTTTGCCTTCAATTGCTGTGGCAAAACACTCTGACCAATACCATCTTGGGGAGGAAAGAGTTTATTTGGCTTATATCTTCTGGGTCACAGTTCATCACTAAGGGAACCCGAGGTAGGAACTCAGGGCAGGAACCTGGAGGAACACTGCTCACTGGCTTGTTCCCCTGGCCCGTGCTCAGCCTGTTTTCTTTTCCTGCCCAGGGTTAGCCCCGCCTACAGTGGGATGGGCCATGTAATATCACTCAACAATCAAGAAAATACTCCACAGACATGGCCACAGGCCACAGGCAATTCTCTAATTGAGGCTCCTTAGACCCAGGTGTGTCTAGTTAACACTAAAGCTATCTAGAACAACTGACTCCTTGGCAACTTGACAAAAAAAAAAAAAAAATCACTATTAAACCACAATCTTTCCATTTTTTAAAATTTTTTAAAAATTTATTTTGTATGTGTTTGAATGTACTGTCTCCATGCAGGTTTGTGCACCCATGTCATGCAATGCTTCGGATGTCAGAAGAGGGTGTCGGATTCCCCTGGAACTGGAGTTAAAGACAGTTCTCAGCCACCATGTGGGTGCTGGGGATCAAACCCGGGTCCTCTGCAAGAGCAGTCAGCACTCTTAACCGCTAGGCCAACTCTCCAGCCCCAATCTTTCCATTTCTTATCCCCAAGCTATGTTAACAGTAATATAACACAAGACAGTACAACCTTTGGTTTTTTGTTTGTTTGTTATTTTTGTTTTTGTTTTTTTGAGACAGGGTCTCCCTGTAGCTCTGGCTGTCCTGGAATTCACTCTGTAGACCAGGCTGGCCTTGAACTCAGAGATCCACCTGCCTCTGCCTCCCAAGTGCTAGGATTAATACAACCTTAAAAGTTGTACCGTGGGGCTGGAGAGATAACCTAGCGGTTAAGAGCGTGGACTGCTCTTGCAGAGGACCCGGGTTCGATCCCCAGCAGCCGAGAACCGTCTAAAACTCCAATTTCAGGAGAACTCCAGTTCCAGGGGAATCCGACACCCTCTTCTGACCTCCGCGGCATTGCAGGACACGGGTGCACAAACCTGCATGCAGACAGTACATTCATACACATAAAGAAAAAAAAAAGTTGTACTGTATGGGGGCTGGAGAGATGACCTAGTAGTTAAGAGCACTGATTGCTCTTGCAGAGGACCCGGGTTCGATCCCCAGCACCCACATGGTGGCTGAGAACAGTCTGTAACTCCAATTCCAGGAGAACTCCAGTTCCAGGGGAATCCGACCCCCTCTGCTGACCTCCGTGGCATTGCACGACATGGGTGCACAGACCTACATGCAAACAGTACATTCATATACATAAATAAATAAATAAAATAATAAAATAAAAGGCTCATTAAAAAACAATTAAAAAAAAAGTTGTACTGTAACTAAAGTTGACAGTACAACCTTAAAAGCCCCACAGACCTTAAAAAAAAAACCCAAACACTTAAAAGTTCAATCTCTTTAAAAGTCTCTTAACTGTGAGCTCCTGTAAAATCCAAAACAAGTACCATCCTATTTCAAAGGAAGAATAAGGCACAGCTAAGCAAAACCTAACTCCAGCAGAGTCACTCAAGGCTGGACACCTGGGATTCACTCACGATCCTCTGGGCTCCAAAGGATTTTGGCAGCTCCACTTCTCTGACTCTGCCGTCAACAGCACACACAACCCACCCTGCAGGCCCAGGCCAGCTCCACTCCACACCTGCTGCTGCTCTTCTTGATGGTCATCCCATGGTCCTGGCATCTTCAAAAAGTTGGGGTCTCCACTGAAACTGAGTCAGCACCTTCACCAGTGGTCTCTTCTGACCTCTCCTGATACAAAGCCTCAGCTTCTCTCCATGACCCCTGCAATCCTGGGGTCTTCACTGCAACTGAGGTGCACTTCCACCAATGGTCTTTCCTGACCTCTCACAGTGCCAAGCCTCAGCTGCTCTCTGTGACCCCTTCACATTTTGACAACAGAACCATATAGGTGACTCTTACACATTACCAAGTCCTGCTTCTGCCTTGACAAAGAGGCTACGGCTCCCTCTGGACCACAGCTTCTGTCTGTGTTGACTTTGAGAGAATTCTTCCCAGCAGATTTCACCACAGTGATCCTGTTCTCTTGTTACTTACAGCTGATTTTTCAGCCCCAGTTAACCAGCAACAATTGTCCCAGTAAAACAAAGGTTTCGCTTCAGGTTCTGGTCTCTTCTTACTTACAGCTGATTCTTCAGCCCCAGCTGACCAGAAGCCACAGGTTCTCAATTCAAAAATATCATACCAACAGTTCTGGTGGTCTCTGCTTCCCTTTGAAGTTTCACAAGCCAGGCCTCCATTGTCTACAACTCTTTCAGCATAAATGTTCCAAGATCCACAGCAAAAAACTCTAAGCATCCAATAGCTTTTTCGAGCCCAAAGTTCCAAACATTTCCACAATCCTCCCCAAAATACTAAGGTCAGGTCTGTCACAGTGATACCTCAGGACCGTGGTACCAATTCTCTCCTAGTTTGTCTTTAATCACTGTGACAAAACACTCTGATCAATACCAACTTGGGGAGGAAAGTGTTTATTTGGCTTACAACTCCTAGGTCACAGTTCATCACTAAGGAAACCCAAACTAGGAAATCAGGGCAGGAACCTGGGACAGGAGCTGAAGCACAGACCATGGAGGAACGCTGCTGACTGACTTGCTCCCCTGGCCCATGCTCAGCCTGCTTTCTTATACAATACTCAGCAACCTGCCCAGGGGTGGCACCACCCACAGTGGACTGGGCCCTCTCACATCACTCAACAATCAAGAAAATACTCCATAGATATGGCCTCAGGCCAGTCCAGTGGAGGCAATTCTCTAACTGAGGCCCCTTCAACCCAGGTGTGTCAAGTTGACACTAAAGCTATCCAGCACAGCACTCATATGGTTACTACGTGGGATGCCAGAATCTGAAGCTGAACCCAGGTCTCCATACCTTCAAAGCTTCTGCTCTGAATTTCCATAATGTATTGTGACCTCATCAGCCCCAAGACATGCAATATATGGCCCAATTTGACCCTGGCTGCAGTTCTTTTCAATTTGAAGAACTTTTCCCTTCACTATTCTGGGAATCCTGTGCCACAGCCACCTCACTTCCTTAGGGGAACAAGGGAACAAAGTCCACAAGAAGCACACAGCCACCATGTTTCCAAGAACATAGGAAGCAGCATTTGAGAGGGAAGAGACAAACACACCCAAGAGGCCCTAATATGCCCTGCATCTTTCCTCCAATTGGTTCCATCACGTAAACTTCAAAGCACAGACCAGACTCACGTGTGCCAGACATGTGTCTGTGCATGTTACAGGGAGGGAGATCCTAGGGCAGCAAAGGGAGCAACCTCCCCAGAGTAATGAGACGATAAATCTTATCATAAGCTGTAGCAGAGAAGCTACCGTGGCTATTATAAACTGCCGTCTATCTGGATGGCATGGATGAAACTGTTAAAGGCACATGGATGGGGACCATGTAGAGACTCGGGATCTAGACATTTGTACTGAAGGCACAATGCCCACTCCGACCTGCAGACAAAACAAATCATCATCTCTAGGTCTCTGAGTCCCCAACTCCCTCCCCACCCCTGGCAGAGCTCACATTTTCTGGGACAGCCTCTAAGAAGGCAAGACATTGCAACTCAGAGGACAAATCATTTCCCCAACACATTTTATGTTTTTCATGCTACCTAAGAAGGAAGGAGAAAAGCTGGAAATTGACAGAACAGATCCTTAGCTTAATGTTGACAGCTGCTGCTGGATGGCGCTAGATGCCATGAAGAACTGTCCCCACCCCTCAGAAGATGACACACTCCTCTTTGATGGTGGATGGTATTTAGAGTATAAACAGAGGCATTAGGTCTAAAAGTTAGCAAATCCCTAATAAGACCAGTGAACACTGGTCAAGCCTTTGAAACTGTGATGGAAGATAATACAGAAGCTTTGGTGAAGCACCACTGTCAGGAATATAAAAGGGTAATGTAGTTGCCATGTCTCCTTCATCAAGGTCCATGTCCAACTGAGGCACAGTTATAGCACGGCAGGGCCAGGCTGTGTTTGGAGCACGTTGAAGGTTGGCTGGAGACCAGAGCTAAATTACACAGGGAGGTGACCAATAGGCTTGGTCTTATGTTTTAGTGAGAGAGAAGAGAACTCTGGAAATTCTAGCAATCAGACAGAAGATGGACAAAGAAATCAAAGATCTTGGAGGAGACAAAAGAGAGAGACCAGAACTCTGAGGCTCCCTGAGGGCTGCTGTAGGAGAACTGTGGGGAGAAAAGTCAGACTGATTCTTCCAGGTCCCTTAACTTCCTGGAGAGACAGACAGGAGGAATTTCCAGTCATCAAAGCCACCCCAGCAGGGCCTGGAGCTGGCTTCTCAGGACAGCCAGGAAAAGGGGCACCCTGCAGAGCTGGGAGGGTGGGATGCATTTCCAAGGGTTCTTCTCAGATTCCAAGATTCTGCCATGAAGCAAGCACAGCACAGTCCCCCAGGTTCCTTTATATGCGAAGCTCACTTGTTCTTAGCCTTCTAACACAGAACTCAAGGTGTTTGTAAGGGAAAACCCCAAATCTAAAGAAAATCACATTTCAAGCACCCTCTTCAAATACCCTGGGCCCTAATGTGGGCTGTCAAAGGGACGGTGAGTTCCAGGGATAGAGAAGTTGGACACAGGGGCTGGGGCTTCATCATGGGCATGGTACCTTCAGTACAAATGCCTAGATCCCCAGTCTACAGAGACAGGGGTAGGCTGAGAGTGAGCTGGAGTAAAACAGAAAGCTTCAGGTTAGATGCTAGGGTGTGGCTCAGTGGTAGAACCCAGCCTGCAGGAGACCTGGGGTTTGATGCCTGGTGTGTATGTGGGTGGTGGGGGGCATTCTAAAATTAGATCACTGAGCTTGTTACACAACTCCATAAACCCATGAAGGCCCTCTAAGTCAGATGCTTTACATAGATGGAGTTTATGGTAGAAAAGTTACATCTCAACAGAACTGTTTAAACAAGGTGTCTGGGAGCTGGGGATAGCGGCACACCTGTAATCCTTGCACTTTTTAGGCTGAGGCAGAAAGATTGCCTTTAGTTCAAGGCCAGCCTGGACTACACAATAATTATCAATCCAGCCTAGGCTACAATGTGAGAAAAATAACAACAACAGCAAAAACCTTTGGAAAGCTGTCCAGGGACTTTCCCTGTGCCAGGGAAGCTCAAGTTCAAGCCTATGCGACCTCGCAGTGCCACTCGCCATCTCATACATCTGGGTTGCTCCTTTCTAGTGGAAAGCTGACTGTTAATAAGGTCCCATCTCCACACAGAACTCAGAGACCCAGTGAGATGCTCTAAGCACTGATGGCATGCGGCCACTCCTGATAGCATGGTAGGCAGTTGTGGGCAGGAGTTCACTTACTGGTAGCATTAGGTCAAGCCCAGGGCTAGGCTACAAAGCTGAACCCATGACTGATGTGTCAAATACTCCTGAGAACCTGGCCCATGTTTCCCTGGGCCTTGTGAGCCACTGGCTATCAACCCAACTTCAGTCCCAGGAAAGCCCTAGGTAAGAAAAGCCAGAGGCCAAAAGCCCGGGAGCTCGGCTTTCTGGAGGTGCTATGTGCCCCTCAAGGCAGAGGGGGGCATAGTGATGGGTGGAGGAATCCCCAGTCCACTCCCCACCTTGTTGGAACCCACTTGAGGGAGCAGTGTTCCTTTCACTGATGACAGATGTGTCCTAGGACAGTGTCCCCAGGCCCTGAACTCTTCTTAGGACACAGAGGTCCAATCCCTCTGGCACTTCCCAAAGCTGTGCTTTGGATGGCACGAAGTATTTTTAGAAATCGCAGGAAAGCTCTGCAATCCTCACGTGGCTACACACAGGCACCACATAGTGCCAGACCCCGGATGTAGTCCCAAGGGCCCAGCAGACCCTCCTGAGCCCTCTGAGAGAGTCCCAACTGCAAGACTGTTCTCACTAGAGTAAAGGTAAGGTCTCTCTGGTTCACCTCTTAAGCACAACTGAGTGCACTGGGTCAACAGCAAATATAACATGTACTGCTTGGGCCCCAAACTACAACCGATGTGCCTGTCTCTACACACACACACACACACACACACACACACACACAGCTCAGCTCAACACAAGAGAGCTGAGGAACAAGGCCAGAAGCTATACCATGATAGAAATATGTTCAAAGTAACAAACCCCAGCTAATGAAAGAGCAGAGACACAGTAACCCAGAGGAAGGTCTTCTGTATATGTGACCTACCTGAAGCCCTGGCTGCTCCCAGAAGAGAGGAACGGAGCCTCGGATCTGGACAAAGGAAGACACTCCATCATCCATGTAAATCGTCTACAGCACAAGGAAACAGAAAGGGAGAGTCTCTTCAATGAAACTGAATGTCCTGGGTGGTAACGGGATCTGTGCCTGTGACCTGACACCAGCCTGGAAGGACAGCCAGTGGACTTCAGCGCCCTCTGCTCTTTTACCCAGCATGGCTGGCGCTGCTCTCTGACCACTGGCCAGGCAGTAGGGCATGCTGGCTTCTGCCTGGCTTGCTGAAGAGGGGTCTGGAACATACTCAAGGCCCCCAGATCTGGTGTCTGCAGGAATTCTCCTCCTAGCGTGCAACCTTATCTACCTCCCTGGAAAGTCTGGCACCCAGCTCCCATTTTAGAACCAGAAGCGAATGTGCTCAGGGATCTGACTAAGATCTTTGCAAAGCCCTCAATAGCCAAGGAGCCAGAGCTTTGGGGAAAAGATTGATCAAATAAACCAAACCAGCTCTACCGAAAATCTGACTGCACCTGTCAGCATTGTGCTTGACAACACAAGACTCAGCTTGAACTTGTCTGGTCCTGGCCCTGTGCCACTGTATTTTTAATGCTATTCAGTCAACACACATAGTTTTCACAATATACAGTCCCTTTGTAGAAACAAATGATGCTTAAATTCAAATTCAAATAATAATAATAGTAACTCCTGCTGCTCAGTTTTGTAGTGACCTACTGGCTTCCAGTGATACAGGCGTGAAGAAAGCTTAAAAGAACAAAAAGAACAGTCCTCAGCAGCCACAGGGGATGGTGGCGGCAGTTATCAGATGGCGGCTTTTATCTGTGCAACCCTACCCTGGCCTGGCAGGGGCACGAAGCAAGTCCTTTCCATTGCTCACAGGCCTGCTCCCTTACAGGGTAGCTTTCCACGCAGAGTAGATCATACTCAGATCACACATGCATTAGTAATTCTGTGGAGAAAGAGGCTAGACAATGAGAACCGAGGAGCTCTGGACCACAGGAATGCCACGAGCCTCAGATCTATGCTGTGATGTAACTCTAGCCTTCATCTCCGAAGGAAAAAGCACTAGGTTAGGAACACAGTGTCTGTTTCCAAGTATTGGCTACCAGCAAGTGCGTTCTCTCCATTATTCTACCACAGAGCAGGCTTGCTACACGTGACTGATGTGCTGATCAGCAGGCATCCCTGCAAAGAAACCAAGTTAGCTAACATTCTAATGTGAAGAAAACTGACAATGTCCAGCATCTGACCTAAGCCAAGGACCTGCCATGCTTCACTCCGAGGACCACAGTAGTTTCAGCCTCAGTGTGGTTCCTTCTGAGCCCAGACTTGCTCAGGACCAGCTTCTAAAACCCCAGCAGTGCCCAGGCGAGCTTCTCTCCCTCCCCAGGAAAG
Source organism: Rhizomys pruinosus (assembly GCA_009823505.1). Lineage (NCBI taxonomy): Eukaryota > Metazoa > Chordata > Mammalia > Rodentia > Spalacidae > Rhizomys > Rhizomys pruinosus. Next base: position 2,561,603 of record VZQC01011699.1, read on the forward strand.
CAGTCTATAATCTGAGTCCCGCACCATTATCAGCAGGTTTGTACATAACCCAGTCGGAAGCACAACGAGTCCTCTGCAGCGCTTCCATACTGAGCCAAAGAGCAGCCTGGACACGAGGGGCAGTGTCTTCACAGGTGCCATTTTCACAAGGCATTTGGAGAGGGAGGTGGGGTGGGGAAGGGTGCAGGTGAGAATCGGGAGAGGCCATCTGCCCAGCAGTGTGGTCCTGGGAGAGGCCATCTGCCCAGCAGTGTGGTCCTGGGCCCTTTACTGAACCACTATCAGCCTGTTTCCCTCTCTGAATTGAGTCAATGTCACCTGATGCCCAGAGAGTAACTAGGTGCATACGCCCAGCTCAGAGCAGTCACTTAGAAGACATGCTGGCTTGTATGTGGATGAGGCCGATGGGAGGGTGGAGAGGGCTGAATGGAGCAGGGAAGGCTAGGCTGCTGGAATGGGGGCAATAACAGACAAGATAGGGGGAGACCAGAAAATGCTAGAGCCCTAAAAGGCAAACTGGAGCCCCAATATCAATGACACAGGAGGCCTGGTAGGGACTGTCACCTGGGCCTAGGCAGCTAGGAGGGCCACCCTGAGCAGCCTTTGTCATGGAGCAGTGAGAGAAGAAACCAAAGGGTTATAAAAGGAAGGGCAAAGCATAAAAACACACATACGTGTGTGTGTGTGTGTGTGTGTGTGTGCACACGCTGTCATGTGGAAGGCTTCGTATGGGCTTCTACTTCTAGATGCAGTGCTTACAAACCAGTGATGTCTCCCCATGTGCACCCCTGGGAAGGCACACGCAGTCACCCTGGCCTTCCTGGGTTAGTCACCGGTGGGATCGTCAAAAGCCAAATATTTATCATGCATCCTTCTGCTGACAGGACTTCTGGGACTGTTTTTCTGCACAGTGAGTCACCGCTGTGCACTGAAACCACCAGATGTGACTCACAGCTGAGTTGAAAAAAATTCCAGGTTCCCTCCCAAATAGCCAGAGAGGGCATCACACGAGCGTGCAACACACAGTGCACACATGGCACACACATACCCACAATGCAAGTGTACCAAACACACACAGTGGACATCATATACAAATGTATATGCATCACACAAGCACAAATGCATGGGACTTACACAGAACACATGCAACATATGCATACACACACCACATAGATGCATGGATACAAAATTACAGATATACATGTACATGGACACACACACACACACACACACACACACAGCCTGCTTCAGAGATCAGTCCTCCCTCCCTATACATGGGTGTGTGCAGGCCACAGCACTCAGGTGAAAGTCAGGACCCCACTCTCTTTGTGTAGTCCACCGGGTGTTTAGCAAGTGACGCCTGTATGTGGCACCTGAGTAGCTACTGCAGGGCCTCTGATCCACAGGACCACGGTTTTGTTATGCCCTAGTGGGGTCCAGGCCAGCAGTTGCACAGGCACCACCAGCAGAGCTGCACTACGCCGCATGCCCTCCTGCCTGCCGAGGCACCAGCGCCAAAGTCCTCAGTTGCTGCCTGCACCCTAGATGAGGTGGCCAGGTGCACTTTTGCAGCACCAGGTAAAGACAGTGACACCTGCTAGCTGGAGATGGACCCACTCTGCCTCCAAACTATTTTAACCTAAAGGCCTCAAAGCATAGCACACGATCTGCAGTTTCACCAGAAGCAGAGTCACAGGGTGAGGACTTAGGGGCATGTTCCCTGCTGCACCATCTAACCCAGGCCCCTGTTCCCTGCTGCACCATCTAACCCAGGCCCCTGTTCCCTGCTGCACCATCTAACCCAGGCCCCTGTTCCCTGCTGTACCATCTAACCCAGGCCCCTGTTCCCTGCTGCACCATCTAACCCAGGCCCCTGTTCCCTGCTGCACCATCTAACCCAGGCCCCTGTTCCCTGCTGCACCATCTAACCCAGACCCCTGTTCCCTGCTGCACCATCTAACCCAGGCCCCTGTTCCCTGCTGCACCATCTAACCCAGGCCCCTGTTCCCTGCTGCACCATCTAACCCAGGCCCCTGTTCCCTGCTGCACCATCTAACCCAGGCCCCTGTTCCCTGCTGCACCATCTAACCCAGGCCCCTGTTCCCTGCTGCACCATCTAACCCAGGCCCCTGTTCCCTGCTGCACCATCTAACCCAGGCCCCTGTTCCCTGCTGCACCATCTAACCCAGGCCCCTGTTCCCTGCTGCACCATCTAACCCAGGCCCCTGTTCCCTGCTGCACCATCTAACCCAGGCCCCTGTTCCCTGCTGCACCATCTAACCCAGGCCCCTGTTCCCTGCTGCACCATCTAACCCAGGCCCCTGTTCCCTGCTGCACCATCTAACCCAGGCCCCTGTTCCCTGCTGCACCATCTAACCCAGGCCCCTGTTCCCTGCTGCACCATCTAACCCAGGCCCCTGTTCCCTGCTGCACCATCTAACCCAGGCCCCTGTTCCCTGCTGCACCATCTAACCCAGGCCCCTGTTCCCTGCTGCACCATCTAACCCAGGCCCCTGTTCCCTGCTGCACCATCTAACCCAGGCCCCTGTTCCCTGCTGCACCATCTAACCCAGGCCCCTGTTCCCTGCTGCACCATCTAACCCAGGCCCCTGTTCCCTGCTGCACCATCTAACCCAGGCCCCTGTTCCCTGCTGCACCATCTAACCCAGGCCCCTGTTCCCTGCTGCACCATCTAACCCAGGCCCCTGTTCCCTGCTGCACCATCTAACCCAGGCCCCTGTTCCCTGCTGCACCATCTAACCCAGGCCCCTGTTCCCTGCTGCACCATCTAACCCAGGCCCCTGTTCCCTGCTGCACCATCTAACCCAGGCCCCTGTTCCCTGCTGCACCATCTAACCCAGGCCCCTGTTCCCTGCTGCACCATCTAACCCAGGCCCCTGTTCCCTGCTGCACCATCTAACCCAGGCCCCTGTTCCCTGCTGCACCATCTAACCCAGGCCCCTGTTCCCTGCTGCACCATCTAACCCAGGCCCCTGTTCCCTGCTGCACCATCTAACCCAGGCCCCTGTTCCCTGCTGCACCATCTAACCCAGGCCCCTGTTCCCTGCTGCACCATCTAACCCAGGCCCCTGTTCCCTGCTGCACCATCTAACCCAGGCCCCTGTTCCCTGCTGCACCATCTAACCCAGGCCCCTGTTCCCTGCTGCACCATCTAACCCAGGCCCCTGTTCCCTGCTGCACCATCTAACCCAGGCCCCTGTTCCCTGCTGCACCATCTAACCCAGGCCCCTGTTCCCTGCTGCACCATCTAACCCAGGCCCCTGTTCCCTGCTGCACCATCTAACCCAGGCCCCTGTTCCCTGCTGCACCATCTAACCCAGGCCCCTGTTCCCTGCTGCACCATCTAACCCAGGCCCCTGTTCCCTGCTGCACCATCTAACCCAGGCCCCTGTTCCCTGCTGCACCATCTAACCCAGGCCCCTGTTCCCTGCTGCACCATCTAACCCAGGCCCCTGTTCCCTGCTGCACCATCTAACCCAGGCCCCTGTTCCCTGCTGCACCATCTAACCCAGGCCCCTGTTCCCTGCTGCACCATCTAACCCAGGCCCCTGTTCCCTGCTGCACCATCTAACCCAGGCCCCTGTTCCCTGCTGCACCATCTAACCCAGGCCCCTGTTCCCTGCTGCACCATCTAACCCAGGCCCCTGTTCCCTGCTGCACCATCTAACCCAGGCCCCTGTTCCCTGCTGCACCATCTAACCCAGGCCCCTGTTCCCTGCTGCACCATCTAACCCAGGCCCCTGTTCCCTGCTGCACCATCTAACCCAGGCCCCTGTTCCCTGCTGCACCATCTAACCCAGGCCCCTGTTCCCTGCTGCACCATCTAACCCAGGCCCCTGTTCCCTGCTGCACCATCTAACCCAGGCCCCAGTCAATTGTGCAGACTCCAGGAGAGATGTACCCGGATCCCATGGGACCCCACAGTCTTCAGTGGGCTATAAGGTTCTCCTGCTTTCCGCACAGTCCACCTTTCCACTAGGCTGCTCCTGAGCTCAGCAGAGACTCCAGATGAAGCAGGACCACCCCCAAGCTGGCTTTAAGCTCCAGAGTCATTAGAAGCACCTTAATCTGCAGGTGGCCATCCTGAGCCCTCGCTGGGAAGCACCCCAGGAGCGAGGGAGCCTCCATACTTTATTCCTGTTGTGTGCACACAGCCACACCCCCCAGACATGCGCAATACTTCCGAGGAGCGAGGGAGCCTCCGTACTTTATTCCTGTTGTGTGCACACAGCCACCCTCCCCAGACATGCACAATACTTATGTTCCTGCATGTCCAGGGGCAGGTAGTGTTTGTATGTTGTGAGGAAGCAGAGGCCCTGCAGTAGGTACTCATGACCTGGCAGGCCCATAAGCAGATTCTGCTGAAGAGCCTAAAAGCTGGTTCCCAGGTGCCACTGAGCCCAGTCAGTTCTGGACACAGCACCAGGGAATGATGCCCCATCCCAGGGGTCACTTTCTCTCCAGTGTCATGTGGGTAGACTGCACTGGGACACCGGTGGCCAAGCCAGCCTGGGCTCCTCCCTGTGTGGTGGGCTAGAAGCAGCTTCAGTGTACATAGTAAAGAGCTGCCCTGGGTTTAGTTCATAACATTCAAGTTTGGTTATGTGTCTGGTAAAAAGTCTCTGTGAGGTTAAGTTATACTCTCTCAGCTGTCTGTGTTTTAGACTGTATGGCAGATGATCTGGCTACCCATCAACTGTCCCTGGGAGCCAGGACACTGGGAACTTCATAGAGAAGCTAGAAGTGCTGGCCCGGAGGAGGAAAAGGGATCTATAAAAAATAATAAAATGTTAACAAAAATTGGGAAAACCACAAAGGCTTATATGAGAGCCAAGAAATCCCTCCTCCGACCCTGAGAAGGCAGGGGAGGTCAAGCAGCAACAAGCTTCTATGGTTTGTCCCCTCTTAAACACATTTTGAAATTTAATCCCTCATTATGAAATAGTTGTTAGAGCTCTGCCTTTATCAACTGATTCATCCATTCATGCACTTAATATGTTAATGGAGTATCTTGGGATTTTCAAACAAAAGCCACTTTGGACAGCCCCCCCCCCCCGCATGCTTCCTGTCTCTACCTATGCTGCGCTACACCTTGGGATGCTGTTGGCAAGAAAGCCAGCAGCAGATATGGGCCCTGGACCCCAGCCCAGAATGATAAGCCAAAACAAATCTCTTTTCTTTATCACTTTCTCAGGCTGTGGTCCTGTTATAGCAACAGAAAACAGACTAAGTCAGGGCCATACCTCCCTGGGATCAGGGCAGGCTGTTCTTTGTGTGTGTGTGTGTGTGTGTGTGTGTGTCTTTTTTTTTTTTTTTTGAGACAGGGTCTCCCTTTACTTCCAGCTGGCCTGGAGCTCACTATGTAGACCAGGCAGGCCTTGAGCTCACAAAGATCCACCTGCCTCTGCCTCCCAAGTGCTAGGATTAAAGGCATGTACCACCAGGGCAGGCTGTTCTTATCTCTAAAGCTTGGCTGAGTGGGTTGCCCCAAGGTGAAGATTTAGATACGGATGAGGGCCCCGTGCCTGAGTACTAAACAATGACTTGGGAAAACAGGAGATGTGCAAGTCACTGGCTACACAGCCTGACAGAACTGGAGCGAGTCTGTGGAAATGTCTGCCAGGCTTAGAAAGAGAGAAAAGCAAAGATCAAAGGAATTTTTTCCTAAGCTCAATGCCCTGCAGTCAAACCACAGGCCTTTTGCATGGGTTTATGTCCTAACATTGTGGGTTCAACACATCCCTGTCAAAAACTGTACTAAAGTCCTAACCACCAGCACTTCACATTGTGACCTTATTTGGAAATAGGGTCTGTGCACATCTTTTTTTTTTAATTTTTTTTATTATTAATTTTATTTATTTCCGTATGTGTATGAATGTACTGTCTGCATGCAAGTCTGTGCACCCGTGTCGTGCAACGCCGCGGAGGTCAGAAGAGGGTGTCGGATTCCCCTGGAGCTGGAGTTCTCCTGGAATCGGAGTTCAGACGGCTCTCGGCCGCCATGTGGGTGCTGGGGATCGAACCCAGGTCCTCTGCAAGAGCGGTCGGCGCTCTTAACCGCTAGGCCATCTCTCCAGCCCAGGTCTGTGCACATCTAATTGGCTAAGTGAGACCATACTGGAGGAGGGCGACCTCTGGATCCACTATGACCAGAGTCCTTATAAAGAGAGAAGTGGAGGAGAGGGAGAGAGTAGAAGAGGCTCCTGGTAACCTGGTTACACCTGAGCCACAGAAGCTGGAAGAAGTGAGGACGAACCCTCCTCTAGGGACTTCCCAAGAGACTGTGAGTCTGCTTGATCTGGATTTCAGCCTCTGCAACCCTGAGGACAAACACCTGTTGTTTTAACCACCACCCAGTGTGCAGAATTTTGTTACCCCAGCCCACTTTCATATTCAGTGTTAAAATGTCCCATCTGGGGGCTGGAGAGATGGCCTAGCGGTTAAGAGCACCAACCGCTCTTACAGAGGACCTGGGTTCAATCCCCAGCACCCACATGGCGGCCGAGAACCGTCTGGAACTCCAATTCCAGGAGAACTCCAGTTCCAGGGGAATCCGAAACCCTCTTCTGACCTCCGCGGCATTGCACGACACGGGTGCACAGACCTGCATGCAGACAGTACATTCATACACATACAGAAATAAATAAAATTTAAAAAAAATGTCCCATCTGGGAGCTGGAGAGATGGTCAGCAATTAGCTGGCTGCTCTTCCAGAGGACCAGGGTTCCTCCAGGACCCAAAGATCTGGAATCTGCTTCTGGCAGCAGAAGTGTGTGCTGATTTGTACCGTTGCTTCCTATCGTCAGTGTTTTGTACCCAGCATAGTACCCAGCTCAGAGTAGGAAAGAATAATGAAGATGTGTCCGAGAATGGAATGGTCTGAAAGGCAGTAGAGATAAAAGTGAGGCAAGGCAGTAATGAAGCTGGAACACAGCCTTTGAAAGTCCTTGTCACCATGCAGACATGGGCAAGAAGAAAGAAAATGGCTTCCAACTGTTAGGGCAAGTATTCTCTCTTTCTAAACCAGATAGTTTTTGGGTTTTTTTTTGAGACAGGGTCTCCCTTTAGTCCCAGCTGGCCTAGAGCTTGCTCTGTAGACCAGGCTGGCCTTGAACTCCTCTGCCTCCCAAGTGCTGGGATTAAAGCCATACCACCATGTCCGGCCTAAGACGGTTCTTAGCCGCCATGTGGGTGCTGGGACTCGAACCCAGGTCCTCTGCAAGAGCAGTCAGTGCTCTTAACTGCTGAGCTATCTCTCCAACCCCATAGTTCTTTAACAGCCACATCAACTTTCAGGAGGGTAAGTGCCTTCCCAAGTAGTAAAACACATGCAGATCTTGTGAGGAGGGCTCCTGCTCTATTGTCCCTCCTGTGAGCAGCCAACTCTAAAAGGAGCCTCAACTTTGTACCTTTAACAGACACAGCGAGTTCTCTCAAGGTGAGCCCCTATACAAGTGTGAGTCATTCCTGCACATCTGTCTGAGCACATAGAGCCTCACACTCAGTGGAGACAGATGTACAAATCTGTGCTGAAATCCATGGGCTGAGGCCTCACAGGGTGCCTCTGTGCAGCCACAGAGTAAGGAGGGCTGCAGAGCCGCCCTGCGGGAACCCACAGGGTGCTGCCCCTTCCCACCCAGAGCCAGGCCTGCGGGAACACAACCCAGAGTGACATCACGGCCGTCCTCTCTGGGGCTCTCCTTCCTTCCACTCATCCTACCCGCTGTTCTGCAGGGTGGCATTATCCTTCAGGGTACTCGGCAGAACAGAAAAACAGCAGGTGTAAGACTTCTCTGGGAGAATAGAAGTTGGGAAAAGCAGTAAGGAGCCATTCGGCAGATGGCCCCCTCCCGAAGGGATGATAGCAATGCTGCTCTGGGTCCACCTCATATCCCCCAGATGCTAACACGCTTCCAGAATGAAGCTTTGGCTGATGTGAGGTTTTTTTTTTTTTTAAGGAGTTTCTTCTCTCATTGTATTTTTTCTTTGTCCTAAAAAGATTTTTTCGACCCCTGTTGATTTGTCAGCTGCTCCTACTGCGAGTGCTGCTCTTTCTGACTGTGGCCTCCACTGTAGATTTCTTTTACTTAAAAACATATCAAGGGGCTGGAGAGATGGCCTAGCGGTTAAGAGCGCCGACCACTCTTACAGAGGACCCGGGTTCGAACCCCAGCACCCACATGGCGGCCGAGAACCGTCTGAAACTCCAATTCCAGGAGAACTCCAGCTCCAGGGGAATCCGAGACCCTCTTCTGACCTCCGCGGCACTGCACGACACGGGTGCACAAACCTGCATGCAGACAGTACACATACAGAAATAAATAAAATTTAAAAAAAAAAGCATATCAAAGGGTTAGGGAGATAGCTCAGTTGGCAAAGTGCTTGCCATTCAAACACAAGGACCAGAGCTCAGTCCTGAGCACTCACGTAAAAGCCAGGCACAGTGGCACATGCTGGAAATCCCAGCACTGGACAGGTAGAGACAGGATGATCTGTGGGGCTTCATGGCCCCAAAATAAGTTAGAGAGCAATTAAGGAAGATATCTGATGTCCACAGCTACCCTTCACAAGCGTGTGTATGGGCTTGCGCACAGAAGCACACCTTAAATAAGCAATGTCTTTTCAGAATGAGATGTGACTCAAGGTGACAGATGGTGCAAAGCAGAGGCCATATTTTCAAGTAGCGCTCCGGTCACACATAGAGGAAAGGAGCCATGATCAGAAACCCGCTCATATACATTACAGCCCCTCCTGCTCACAGTAGAAAATGTGCTTCTGTGAGTTGCATCAACTCTGAAGCACTCAATGCCATGGACAAGCCCGGATACTCACCTGCTCTGTCTCCACAAAGTTGGACACATGGCCATCGTCATTCACACCACGTGTAAGGAAGCGAGCACCAGCACGTTCGCAGCTGATGCGAGAGATGAGACAGGCCTTGGCCTGCTTGTGAGAGGCATAAACTGTGCGGATGGTCACCACCCCACAGATGACTTTCAGCAGCCAGTCGCTGCAGCTCACCTGGTGCTGTCTCAGGGGCACGTGCAACAGCTGGTTCCTGCAAAACAGCACCATAACCATTTGGGTCACCTTGCAGACTACAAATTCTGTACCCAAAGCCAAGTATTAAGGAGCTTATTACAGGGGCCCAGGGCTCAGTTAGATGAAGCTGTTGTGAACCAATTACCTCCAAAAATTCAGTTCTGGAAGGAAACTCATGATTCAGGAAGTCCTAAAGGAAACCTCCTTAAGACTCAGGAAATAGCTGGCATGGTGGCACATGCCTTTAGTCTCAGCACCTGGGAGGCACAGGCAGGTGGACTTCTATGAGATAGAGACTGTTTTGGTCTATACAGCAAGTTCTGGGCCAGCTAGGACTATGGGGAGATCCTGTCTCAAAAAGACCAAAAGAAAAACCTCAGGAAGTAAAAAAAACCTCACAAACCTCAGGAAGTCTCTGAGATTTGCTGAATTTAATTCACAAGTTCCTTCCCTACTCAAGATTATATAACCCTTAAGGATGAGGAGACAGAATTTCTCACCTGTGACCTATACAGCTGGCTGCAAGTGGTACATGAGTTCCCATCACCCATGCCAGGGAGTCATCCCTGCTCCTGTAAGCGCCCCCTACCCATTCTCCTGTAAACATCTCTGGTAAACTCAGTGACTCACCAGGGGTTACTTTGGCAGTATTGTCACTTTGGGCCACTGTCAGTTCCCTATCGGGGTGACTAGATGTGTGTTCATGCCTCCCTAGGAACAGTGTCACATAGCAGAAGTGAACACCTACTGCTCTCTAGTGTGCCCCGCATTTAGGACATATAGATCCAGAAAGTTCTTTGCTTCAGAGATCCAAAATGGCAGGACTAACGCAATCTGTACAGGAGAAAGGGGTCAGAAGCCCTTTCCTGAAGAAACTACCAGGAGACAGGATGGCCAGAGCCACAGAGCTAGGGGCAAGCACCAGGTGCCACTCGGGGACTTCAAGTCCCTGCCATTAGAATAAAAGATTTACTCACAGAGTGAGACATGGCTCAGTGGTTAAGAGCACATACGCTCTTGAAGAGGACCCAAGCTTGGTTCCCAGCACCCACACTGGGTCGCTCACGACAGCCTATAATTCCAGCTCCACAGGATCAAATGTCCTCTTCTGGCCTCCATGGGTTCTGCTCACATATGTACACGCCCACATACAGACACAGGCATTTACATAATTAAAAAAAATCTTCAAAACTTTACTCATATTTCAATTAAATAATAATGGTCATGGATAAAATGACAAATAAGCATACTAAACATGCATACATAGGATGAGTTAAATATGATGAAAACTATTAAAAGAAATCCAAAATAAGTTTAAAAGGATGAGATGAAAAGAAACTTAATAAAAGCTCCAGTATTTATTTCCTCTCCACACCCTGTGGATCGTTCTGGGATTGAGTCTGTGATGATAACAGGGGCAGACAGGAAACCTGCGCAGGGCAGAGAACAGCACTCCAAGTGCTTCAGGACAGACTAACAACTCAGCCTTGTAGCGACCCATGTGAAAGATATCATCAGAAACTCCATTTTACAAAAACCTAGGGACAAGAAATGAAGTGCTTACCCAAGTTCAAAGAGCTAGCAAGTGGCAGCATGCTGTTCTTTAGCCCGAGACCCTGGCTTTTCTTTTATTTACTATTACTATTGTTAATATTTGGCGATCACATTCAGGGTCTTACGCATGCTACATAGGTTGGTCTTCTTTCACTAAGCCCCAACTCCGCAGCTTCAGCCCTTTTAGATGAGGGCCCTCCAGTTCCATAGGCCACATTATCCCCCCCATCCTCCATGAATCAGCCTTCCTCATTCCAGAGGGCCTGAGGGGCATGTCTGAGTCCTGTCACCAGGGAACTTTCTCTTACAGGGTCTGGAACAAATCTAGGTCATGATGCCCTACTTGCTAAAAAAGGCAGATGATTCCTGCCCTTGAGCTTCCTCAAAGAAAGTTCCTGCTAGAAATGGGTGCTGTGATGGATCTCTGGGGTTTCTCAAAGCCCCTGCTCTCAAGCCAGCTTCCTGCAATATGACCACCATCACTCTCCCCTGTGGGAGCCCTGCCCCTCACCTGGGCTCTCACAGGTACAGTACTGTTCTGTGAACAATGGCTAAGAACCTGACCTCACAAAACCAGGTCACTTCTTCTGTGTCACTCTCTGAACTTCTGACAATAAATGACTTTAGTAACAGACATGTTAAATCTGCCTGCCGCGGGCATAGCTGTCTGGCCTCTAGACTCTAAAGTCTTCCAGTCGTGCCACCATAGCTCCTGTTACCAGAGGTACAGGGAGGAGCCTCTGTCAACTCATCCGAACCCCAAATCTAGTCCACTACCTTCTTCAAAAAGCCTTCAGTCTACCTCTTTATCTTCCTCATGTTCTGTGTCTCACAGGGAGCTGGCAATGAGAAGTCAGTTTCAAAAAGTGCTGGAGTGAGCCGGATACGCAGGATCTCCTACTGCTCTCAAGGAAGGCTACAGCCCTTGTGGGCTCCACCTCTGCTCTGTTCCAAATCTCTGCACATGACCTTTCCATCCATGGCCCACAGCTTCAGGGGCATATGTGACGACAGTGCTAAGGCACACACTGGTCCCTACAGAATGGAATCAGACATCACAGGAAGTCTGGCACCTGCTGGAAGTGTGGAAGGAACCTCAGACCCAGTCCTCACCTGCTGCATCAGAGCCCACATTGTAACAAGACTGGCAGTATTTTATTCTAAAGTCTGACTACAGCAACTAGCAAAAACTCAACCACAGCAGAGAGAATAGGATATAGGGTGGGATCTGGGGGATGCATGTGGAGCTATGATGAGGGTCACTTTCTCAACAGAAGTCAGGAATTCATGAGTAGGCTGAAGCCGCAAGGAAAAGCCTCACTCCACCCTGGGAACCTCCGCTGACCCCTATGGGCAAAAGGAGGTAGGCACCGAGGAAGGGCAGGAATTAAGCCTCTACCTGCCTCTGGCTGGGAGACTGGTGTGGCTCCAGAGGGGGCTGCCTGGATTCTAATGCACTGTTAGGCAAGGTTTGCTGGAGTCCACCACCGCAGGGTCTGCCTGCTTCTCCACCATCTCCAAGAAGTCTGAGGAGAGCAGCACAGTAGAGCAGGCCTGGGCATTGTCCTTTGTAATCAGTGCCCCTTGCAGCTCCCATAGGACAGAAGAGGGTCATGTGGCCCATATATGTATAGGGCCATATGCTCACACAGACTCTACAACACGTGCAGGAATATCCCCTACCCCCAGCTTATCTGTTCAAGGTACTACTACAAGTCACTGGGGACAAATTGACTGTTTCCCCACAAATAGGGCTGGTTTAGCTTCTGGGGTAAAGAGCCAGCTTGTCTGGGTATGTGGAGTTGGGGAAAAGCCTCCCCCGCCCCCCTCGCCATCTCATGCCTCACTGCCCATTATCTATAAAATGCAGTAGCAGACCCTATCTCATAGACAATTATGAGGGTCCTAGTCATTACACTGGAGAGATAAGAATTTTGCTTAGCACATAAGTGCTTTACAAATATTAGTGGTCAATATTTGGGCATAGTGGATTAACTAGGTCTGTTGAGCTGCGCCAAAGAGCAAACCCAGGCAGAAGCCCTGAATGTAAGACAGCCCAACAGGAAGCCCTTGGAGGTGAAGGAAGCCCAAATGCTCTTTGCTTCTGGAGGAAATTTTCTTTTCTAGATCTACCTGAGACCCCATGAACAACTCCCTGGGCTCCCAAGGTAAGGATGCTGGGTTAGTTATCCTTTTTCCTTTCACAGACAGCAGGTATGCCTCTCAACTCCACAGCCCACCCAGAATCCTGTCTGGGCAGATGCAAGATGGAAGGCAAATGTAACCCAGAGTCTGCCCTATGACCCAGTCCCTCACCAGAAGAAGGAGGTCCCCCACTCAGAGCTGTCACTACCCTGCTTCTGTGCCCTGATGGTCAGATCAAAGCAGGAACCATCGTTGGGCCATGCGAAATAAAACACCCCTGAGCTCAGGATTTTCCTCAGGGCAAGCAGGCGGTCCTCCTCCTTGGCTTCTTCCTGTAGAGGGTAAAACTCGGTGGCGGTGATTTTGTAGATCTCTGCATCTGGAATTCTGCCCACTGACGCACAGCCGGTCACCAACACTAGAAAGCTCAGGTGGCCGCCACCTGGAAGAGACATCAGACAAGAAAGCTGAAGGGCCACCACCACCCAGCCTACTGTACCCCAGAGTTAACCCAATTCTACTGTGGGCCTAGTCCGGTACTTCCCAGCCACCCCCTCTCCCCAACCAATATCAGTTCCACAGCCCATTAGAAATGCAGATTCTCCCACTCAGCCCAGAAAGTCACCTCTGCTCTAGCAGACCCTCACGTGATTTTGGTGCATAAGTCTTCGCGGCCGCAGCCTTCTCCCTTCCCAACCCACCATCCTACTCCCCTCCCAGCTCAGGCTCTGCCCTGGTGGGATGGAGGAGGGACATAGGTCCCAGCTTTCTAGTTTCTGGATCAGCACAAGCCTTTTAGCCATCCCGCTTCCCAAACCTAGCCTTCTTCCACATCCAGTGCCTTCCAATCCACCTTCTGTACCACCGCCTCAGCCACTACCTGGACTCCCTTACAGCTATGGATGATGTGGTCTATTCAAACCCAGCTGATAGCAGACCTCCCTGCTCAGATCCCCTCTGTGAGTCACAATAACACCCCCAGGATAGAAATGAAAGCCCCTCCCTAGGCTTCGTGCTCTGCGCCCTGCCCTGTCCTGTTCTTGGCCCCCATGTGGACTGTTCCTGAGCAGCTGCTCTCCAGGGCTGTCCTCTGCTGCTCCTCAAATGTGCCGCATCTCCTTGCATTTGCTCTGTAGTTTTGCAGGAGACATCTCCTCACTTACATAAAGGTCCTCCTGTAAGGAAGCCCTTTCCACCTCCCCATCCATTTCCCAGCCCCAACTCTGCCTTGACAAGGTAGAAGGAAGAGCTTCGGGCTCCAGCCCCCACCTTCTGGAACAGTGTGAGCCTGTTGCATAAGTCTTCACGACCCGACTGGGTGAACTCCCGCCCCCTTCGGTCCATAGGCAGCACCTCCTTCAGGAAGCCTTCCCTATTCTCCCAAGACACAACCGAGTGGCCCTCTCTGTTTCCAAAGCTCCCCAGAAGGACTTGGCAGCAAACCCAGCAGCCTCTTCTCCACCTGTGTCCCTCAGCTGGTGGAGCTCTCTCTTCAGGGGCAGGACTTAGTGCCCCTGGAGTCCCCCAGCAGCGCAGATGTGTAAGCACATCCTAAATACACTCCTGTGCAGGAGACAGACACACTCTTCTCCAAGATCCTGTCATACTCTCCATGCCTGCTCATTTTCCCATCCTGTGTATCCTATTTCATAATTCATACTATCCAAGTCAGGGGACAGTGTCAATGCTGTGCCCCCTTCAAAGGACAGGGCCCAAGAAACACCCCAGGTAGACAACAGGCCTGGGTCTATCAGGAGGATGCTCTTCTCATTCCACTGAGGCCTAAGGGCTCCATCCACAAGGTCTACTCCATATGGCCAGCAGCCACTCACTATCTGAAGTGATGCTCTCTGCTATCCTCACACCTCTCCACAGTCTGACCAAAGAGCACAAAACAGCCAACTCCACCCATGCCACAAACTGCCTTCTCACACTTCACTTGCTTGAGCTGCAATCTTGCAGTGAAGTGTGAGAAGGTTTTTATTAAAGAGCGGTTGCTGAATAAGTAGGTCATGGCTCACACATGCTGGCTAATGTGTGAGGGGAGGAAGGGTGCCCATAGGGCTGCAATACTGACTTCATTCACAGCTCTGCAAGTGCATTCTCAGGAAGCCGCTTGGAAACAACTGCAAAGGTAGTTGTCCTGCAGGACAGGTGAGCTGATGGGGCTGACATCCTCAGGGCTGCAGACAGCCCCACAGGCTTGGCTGGGAAAAGTCTGCAGTACTTGGTGGCCTGAGATGGTGGGATTAGTGCTGGGGAACAGCAGTGTTTATTAAAGTGCTCCCAGCATGGCCAAAGGAAGGCCCCATGGTCTGAGCTAGGAGCTTGTGCTGGACAGCTTTCCTGTCAACTTTTCACACTTTGGTTGAGACATCCTCAACTGGGGGTTTCCACTATTGGACTGGCCTGTGGCCATATCTGTGAGGGCTTTTCTTGATTGTTCAGTGATGTGGGAGGGCCCAGCCCACCGTGGGTGGTGGCGTCCCCTGGGCAGGTTGCTCTGAATTGTGCAAGAAAGCAAGCTGAGCCTGGGCCAGGGGAGCAAGCCAGTAAGCAGCATTCCTCCATGGCCTGTGCTTCGGCTCCTGTCCCAGGTTCCTGCCCTGAGTTCCTACCTTGGCCTCCCTTAGTGATAAATTGTGACCTGGGAGATGTAAGAAGAATAAACCCTTTCCTCCTCAAGTTGGTAGTGGTCAGAGTGTTTTGTTACAGCGATTGAAAGGAAACTAGAACAGAGCTCCAAGAGAAGGCACCGAAATTTTTGCTTTCCATCCCACATGGAGCCAAGAAATGGATTGCCAGCCCCATTCCCTGGGTGTGGGGCCCGAGTCCCAGGCTCCTCTGGAGGCAGCCAGCATCCCTGCCAAGGCATGAGGGCTGGGGGCAGGGGGGGGCTGAGAAGGGTGTGTACAACAGGTGCAGGAGGCTCTTCCAGAGAATGATAAGGGGAGGGTCCATCAGCTAGGGCTCCAGAGGGTACAGGTGAATCAGAGTCACCAGGAGAGTACCTGGGAGCCAGGCACTCTAATATGACTAATGCTGAGGACTGTGCTTCATGCACCAGGTACTACACAAGCACTGACTTAATCACTGCAAAAGCTACCATTGTTAGCTTATTTTACAGAGAGGGAAAGTGAGGATGTTAAGTAGCCCCAGGGGACTGAGCAGGGGAACTAGAACCTGAGTCTACTTTCTGGCAGGTGGTACTGCCAGTGGGCCCAACAGCACTGCTCTTGAGGGCCATCATCACCATTTCACTCAAGTGATGCCCCCAGGGGAAATATCACCACCCAGGCATGCTACTGGTAAGGGTTGGAAATGAGTGGCAGTCACTGGATTTACCTTAAGCCCCCGTCTGCCTGCCCCGGGGCCCTTTGGCATCTTGATCTTAGACCCCCAGCTCCTTTCTACAGAACTATGCTATGGCAGCAGAAACAGACCAACGCAGCACTCCTTATTTATTTTAAAATGTACACCCAGCGGGTGTGGTGGCGCACGCCTTTAATCCTAGCACTTGGGAGGCAGAGGCAGGCGGATCTTTGTGAGTTCAAAGCCAGCCTGGTCTACAGAGTGAGTTCCAGGACAACTGGGACTACAGGGAGACCCTGTCTCAAAAAGGCCAAAATAAATAAATAAATAAATAAATAAATAAATAAATAAATATAAAAAATTTAAAATGTACACCCAAGCTTTCAATCTCAATTTAAAAGTGATACTGAGACCGAGGAAACAGATTCACCTCTGTGTTGGGAATTGGCCAGGTGTTAAGCAATGTTGAAATTCTCTTAAAATCAATATTATTTGATAAGCTCTTTAAATTTTTATTGCAAGACCATCGTCTCTGGGTATTCATTTCTTTATAAATAAGTAGAGTGGGGGATGGGCAATTTGATTCTAATTGGCAGCTGTGGGATTTTTTCTTGCTGCCTTGAGCAAAAAGACTAACAGTCAAACAGCCAGGGGACTATCCTTATGCTAACAGCAGCTGTTTTGAAAACTTGACAGATACCTTGAGAAAACTACGCAGTGATCACCACAGTTGCTCTGCTCCTGAAGGCACAGCCTCACTAGGTCTATTTGAAGCCAATGTAAAGAGTACAATGTAAACAAAAATCTTTTTTTTTTTTTTTTTTTTGTCTTTTTGATCTTTTTGAGACAGGGTCTCTCTGTAGCCCCAGCTTCCTGGAACTCACTACGTAGACCAGGCTGGCTTTGAAGTCACAGAAATCCACCTGCTTCTGCCTCCCCGAGTGCTGGGATTAAGGGAGTGGTAGTGCACAACAACAATTTTTTTTTTTCTTACAGAATAGAGCACTGAATCCCCTGGGACTGGAGTTATGGATGGCTGTTAGCAGCCATGTGCTGGGAACCAAACCTGGGTCCTCTGCAAGAGCAGCCGGTACTCTTAACCATCGAGCCATCTCTCCAGCCCTGGTAAGTAGTCATTTAACATAAAGTGTAAAGATGTGTTGTGAAGGCATTTTATAAATGATGGGTAAATATTATTGATTGATGGGATGACAGTAGACTCTGCACCATTTCTAATTCTGTATTTCATTTTTGTAGATATAAAAACTACATAAAACTGTCCATGTTAATAAACAAACCAAGAACAGAAGAGTTTCATTATAGACATGTCACTCAATTCTTCCAAATCCCCTTGAGTTAGTACTAGAAAAACAAAAATAAAAAAGTAACCTATTGACAAAATTACTATTACTGGTGACAAATGATAATTAAGTTCACTTTTTGTCTGGTGAAAAGCCTACAACTGGCTGGCCCCTAGCTTGCAAACACATTGTACTGAGTCACTGACAAGGCTGATTTCAACACTGTTGACAATGTTTGTTTTGACTTTTTTTTGGTTTTGTTTTTTATTGTTTTGTTTTTGACTTTTTTTAAGCTTTAGGATAATTTTGTTAGAACTTAAGGAAAAGCCCTCAGCGTAGGCAAGCCACACATCTCAGCAGCTGCCTGGAGGGGGAAAATGGAGAGGAGAGAGAAAAAAGCATAAAGCATGCTGGTTTAGAGCTGAAGTGAAGGTCGGACACGTGACATACTAACAGCCATATGGCAGGGAGGGGAAACATACAAGATGTTGGGGCAGCCCAGAACATTAGGGGAAATATGGCTAGAAAAAAAGACATGGAGAAGAAAAGGAGAGGTTATGCTTTTCTGAAAAATTTAGAAAGAGTGAGACTTGGGGAGAAGTGCGTTCTGTAACTGAACGGATTCATAAGGGCTGCCTGCTGACAACATTTTTGTTTGTTTTTTTTTTGAGATCAGGTCTCCCTGTAGCTCCAGCTGGCCTGGAACTCGAGCATCATCTCCAGGGCAAGGCCCCTTGGAGTCCCTCATCTCCAGGGCAAGGCCCCTTGGAGTCCCTCATCTCCAGGGCAAGGCCCCTTGGAGTCCCTCATCTCCAGGGCAAGGCCCCTTGGAGTCCCTCATCTCCAGGGCAAGGCCCCTTGGAGTCCCTCATCTCCAGGGCAAGGCCTCTTGGAGTCCCTCATCTCCAGGGCAAGGCCCCTTGGATGGCTACTGTTCCCACATCATACCCTACCTCCTATGACCAGTCTGCTTCAAGTCTGAAGAGCAACCAGTTTTCAAGACTATCACATTCATTTCTTCATGAAGAATTCTTAAAACTATGGAAAGGGGGCTGGAGAGATGGCTCAGCAGTTAAGAGCACTGGTTGCTCTTGCAGAGGACCTGGGTTTAGTTCCTAGCACCCACATGGTGGCTCAAAGGTGTCTATAACTCCAGTTCCAGGGAATCTGACACCCTCTTCTGGTCTCCATAGGCACTGCATGCATGTGGTACACTTACATACATGCAGGCAAAACACACACTTGTAAAAAATTTTTTTTTTTGGTCTTTTCGAGACAGGGTCTCCATGTAGTCCCAGTTGTCCTGGAACTCACTCTGTAGACCAGGCTGGCCTTGAACTCACAAAGATCCGCCTGCCTCTGCCTCTGCCTCCCAAGTGCTAGGATTAAAGGCGTGTGCCACCATGTCCGGCTCACACTTGTAAAATTTTAAAAGATTAAATAAATAAATCCACCAAAACCTTTGGGAGGGCTATTGAGATGGTTCAGTGGTAATGGCACTTGCTGCCAAGCTTGATGACATGAGTTCAATCCCTGCCACCCACATGGGGAAGGAGAAAACCAATTTCTGCAAATTGTCCTCTAACTTCCATATGCACGTTGGTGCACACAGGCACATGCATACACACATTAATTCATTAGTGTATATAAAAACCCCATGAAGCTGGGCGGTGGTGCATGCCTTTAATCCCAGCACTCAGGAGGCAGAGGCAGGTGGATCTCTGTGAGTTCAAGGCCAACCTGGTCTACAAAGTGAGATCCAGGACAGCTGGGGTTACAGGGAGACCCTGTCTCAAAAAAGAGCCCCCCCCCAAAACAAAAACCCCACCAAAATTGTGTGAGAAGGCCAGGAAGATGGCTCAGTAAGTAAAGACACCTCCTCTCAAGCCTGATGACCTGAGCTTACTCCCTGGTTCCAACATGCTAAAAAAAGGAGAAAAACTGCCTACACATCCTCTGACCTCCACACTTGCACCAAGACACACGTGTACATACACATGTGTACACACACACACACACACACACAATAAATAAAAGAAAATTTAAACTGTGTGGGAGAGAGCATCTACACACAGAAGGTCAGTCCCTTGGGGAGATGCAGCTAGAAAGCAGAAGAAGCTGCATGATCTGGTGGAGAATGTCCAGGCCACTGTGTGTAACCTCGCAGGCTATGCACTGCACAGCTCCAGGAGAGAATTCATAGACAGGTTTGAATAGTCCCTTGAAGCTAGGAAACAGGGTCTTGAGAGTTCAGGTCAAAGAAGGGTTAAGTCCCTGCAACCACTGGGTAGATTCTTTTACTTCTGTGCTCATTTCTACCCTTTGCATTGTGGACAAGACAGCTGGCTCCTGGCTAAACGCAGAGGGCTCCTTTCCCTTTCTGATGGCATTTCAGGGAGGAGGGGGGATCCTGGTCCCTCCACATAAGCTAGGGGCCTGGGATAGGCTTTTTTTCTTGCCTGTCTTCATTTAGGAGGACTGGATTTTATTTTATTTTTTATTAAATTTTTTAAAATTTTATTTATTTCTTATGTGTATGAATGTACTGTCTGGATGTAGGTTTGTGCACCCGTGTCATGCAATGCTGCGTAGGTCAGAAGAGGGTGTGGGATTCCCCTGGGACTGGAGTTCTCCTGGAATTGGAGTTGCAG
This sequence comes from Rhizomys pruinosus, assembly GCA_009823505.1. NCBI lineage: Eukaryota > Metazoa > Chordata > Mammalia > Rodentia > Spalacidae > Rhizomys > Rhizomys pruinosus. Next base: position 2,581,629 of record VZQC01011699.1, read on the forward strand.
ACGGCTCTCAGCCACCACGTGGGTGCTGGGGATAGAACCCGGGTCCTCTGCAAGAGCGGTCGGTGCTCTTAACCAATAGGCTATCTCTCCAGCCGGAGGACTGGATTTTAACAACTTGTCTGTATTGAAACCCCAAAGGGAAGCCAACACAGAGGCCACACCCACAGGAGCACCACCCAAAGGTTCAACACAGAAGAAAACAGCCTGAGTTCTGAGTCAGGGATACCAGGGGGAAAGGAAAGTCGCCTGGTATACCAAAGGGGATTTGGTCTGAGAGGCTCAGTTCAATGTCTAGTCCTCCCGTCCTCCAGACACACCAGCACCCCTAAAATGTGCTGACAAGAAACAACTGATCCTTACATTCTAAAAGCCAAACTCCTTACCAGGCTCAGAGAGACTCCCAGCACCCCTGCAGGGGCCTCTGGAAGCCATCCTGTGGTCTGGGAGGGCATTAGAAACTATGCCAGCCTCCACACACCCAAGCCTCCTACCAGCAGGCACCCTGGTTTGCTGGTCTGGCCCAACAGAGAGCTGTATCTACTTACTCCTCAGAGGGGCAGCAAGAAGAGCAGCCGAGGAAGGAGGAGGGCCCTGCCAGTGCTCGCCAGCTTGGTGAAGGCACAGCGTCTGTCTCTACTCCCTGCTGTGGTCCTCACAGATACCCTGGTTCACTTAAACAAGAATTCTTTATGGGCTGTGCCCGTCCTGGTCAGAACCCATGCCCAACAGCTGGCCTCAGCTCTCAGCTCAGGAAAATGACTAGCCTGTGGGATGGGGAAGGTGTACCGGCTCACTCTTCCTGTCCTTAAACACCAGCTACCTGCTCCCAATAGAAACACACAGATGGTACCTCAGGCACACATGCAAAACCTTGGTCCCTAAAAAAGACTGGCTCAAAGAACTGACTGAAATGGTGAACTTCTGCTCAAAACAGTAAACTTCTGCATCGAAAATTTTAAAAGACACTGAGAAAAAGATGAAAAACAAGTTGGGCAGAATGCATGAGCTCTGGTGGGTTGGGGGGCAAGCAACGGGGAATGGGTCCAGACTTGACTGGAAATTCTGTATGAAATGCACAAAGCTTCAATAAAAATTGGCTTAAGAAAAAAAAAAAAACCTTGGTCCCACTTGAACTTGTGCCAGTTACCATGTTTCCCTGACTCAAAGTCCCTGTCAAATGAAAATGAATCATTTATTTGTGTTTCAAGAAACTTGCCAACTATACCTATAAGATCTGACTGGGCGCTATGCCAAATGCCGGAGCCTTCCACCACCTGGGAAGGGCAGCTAGCAGGCTTCTCTGCTGTACGAAAGCAGGACAGCAATCATGCCTGCCTCCCCAGTCTTGGGGAACAGAGTAACAATGAGCTGATCACATCACACCCAGAATAGAGGAAGCAGCCCTTCCAATCAGCCCTTGACCTACTATTGTCCTTGGGGGGTAGGTCAGAGCCTTGGGAGTCTGTAACCTCAAACAGATTCTGTAGAGGGAAACCCCTGCCCAAAGCCTCAGCAGTGCACATTCTCATGAAAAAGTGTTTGGAGGCAGCTGGGCTTGTTCTGAACTCTAGCTGAGTTCCTCACATCGGGGCTGAACCTCTGAGCCTGTTTCTTGTACTGTAAACAGGGAAAAGATGATTATCACACTGGTTTATGCTTAAGACTGAATATGTTAACCTGTGTCTAGCCCTTGGCAAAGAAACAACATTTACTGAGTTCATTCTGTGTCATGTGGGTACCAAGTGTTTTTCCTAAACATTTCCGATTTGGAAACGAAGGATGCAATCATCATAGCTCATGGAAAAAAACACTCCACTGCAGAGAGTAGTGGAAGCATGTCAGGACTGTCCTGTCAGTCCTAAATACTCCACCAGAGAGAGTAGTGGGAGCATGTCAGGACTGTCCTGTCAGTCCTAAATACTCCACCAGAGAGAGTAGTGGGAGCATGTCAGGACTGTCCTGTCAGTCCTAAATACTCCACCAGAGAGAGTAGTGGAAGCATGTCAGGACTGTCCTGTCAGTCCTAAATACTCCACCGCAGAGAGTAGTGGGAGCATGTCAGGACTGTTCTGTCAGTCCTAAACACTCCAGCAGAGAGTAGTGGGAGCATGTCAGGACTGTCCTGTCAGTCCCAAAACCCTGTCTGTATAAATAGAGGCTGTGTGTTAAAGAGAAGTTTCACTGCTGTGTCCTGGAAAAGCCCGCAAGCCCTGAATTTGAACATCTCCCAGCCATTCCCGGCAGGAATGTGACCTGTGCCCTGACCTTGGCTGGGGAGGCCACTGGACTACACAACCTGGTCTTGGTAGGTGGGGTTGACCTAAAAAGCAGGCTCACCTGATGAGGAGTAAGGGAAGTAGAGCTGCGGAATGGGAGGCTCAGCCCAAGGCTCAGGGCAAGCAGGGCTGCCCACTTCTTCCTGTGCATCCTCTCCCTTCAGTCAGACCCAGATCAGTTTCCTTTTCTCTGTCACTCCCACACTCAGCGTCAGTGGCTTTTCTCTCCTGGCCACCAACTCCCAGGCCAGCCCCTCCTCTCTCCACACATACCCAGGGAGCCCTCAGTGCTAGCCTCCGACATCTGCTTGAGCCGGCACCCTTACCTACCTTAGAAGAGGGCCAATTCCCATGAGAAACACACATATATACACACACACACACACACACACACACACACACACACACATACACACACACAGCAGGAATCCTGGGTCTGGAGGACGACAGTGCAGGTGAACTTCCCAGCCCCCAGGGCTGGAAGCCACGTCTTCCTTCATCCTAGACAGGTGACAATCAGGCTGCTGCTGTCACCTCACCCTCCTCTCCCATAGAGGAGCAGGCTGAGAGATAAACCAAACTCTTAGGAGTTGAAAGTAGCATATACGTACACCTAACTCAGCGGCCTCCCTAGGCTAACACCAGAGACTGCCCACAGCATGGAGGCCACACAGCTCTAGCTGGGCCACAGATACTCACCAGATTTTAACCTGAGCTCCCCCAGGCATCCGTAGGCATCCGTTTGCTTGCCGTACTGTCCTTTAATGACTTCCTTCTCTTCCGGAGCTGAGGGGGGGAACACATCAGAGAGACATCAGCAAGCAAGCAAGCTGCTCCGTTCACCCCCCCCATTCATTCACACTGCGCTTGCTGATCTGCCTCTCACCCACGCAAAAAAGGAAATGCACAGACAATAGCCAGGCCCACAGACACCATGTGTGCGGATTTTAGGATCCGAGAATCACAGAGCTGTAAAGATTGAGACCTTCCCACAGAAGGCCTGTTCTCCGGAAGCTTCCCAGGGGCTGGGGAGTGAGGGTGAGCCCCAGGCTAGCTGGCAGTGCCTGGGCACCTTGGGTCTGTCCTGTCACGCCACCCCACATTGTACTTACTGTACGGACTCAGAAACAGGGTAAGTCCCCATTATCTGTGTGCAAGGCCTTTCCTTCCTAGGCACCTGCTTCTAGGGCTGGGGCCAATAAGCCCCACTCAAGGCAGGCTGCAGATCCTGCCCACCGAGTGACTACCAGTAAGTCAGGGCCCAAGCAAAGGCCAGCCTGACTTAGGAGCAAAAGAGGGAAACAAAATGGACAAGGAGGCCTGTCCCAATGCCGCATGCACCTCTGCTGATCCCAGGACCCTTTCTCAGAATGTCTCAAATGCATTGAGAGGAAAATACAAACATGGGTGCACTGTGACAACACTATACTCTGTGAAAGGAAAAGAAGCCAGCACAAAGACTCAAAATGTCTAGAGCAGGCAAACCTAGAAATGCAATGCAGAGTCATGGTTGCCAGGGTCTGCAGTGGGAGGAGCACAGGAGATGCTAATGCAGTCTTTTTTTTTTTTTTTTTTTTCACACTTTTAAAATTTATAAGATAAATTAAATAAATCCACCAACCCCTTTGGAGGGCTATTGAGATGGCTCAGTTGGTATGGCACTTGCGCCAAGGTTGATGACCTGCGTTCAATCCCTGGGACCCACATTGTGGAAGGAGACAACCAAGTCTTTGAGTTGTCTTTTGACCTCCACGTGTGTGCTGTAGTAACATCGTGGCACACAGGCACCATGCATACACAATTAATTCATTGCTGTATATAAAAAAACCCCATGAAGCTGGGCGGTGGTGCATGCCTTTAAATCCCTCACTTCAGGAGGCAGAGGCAGGTGATCACTGTGAGTTCAAGGCCCCACCTGGTCTAAACAGTGAAGATTCCAGGCCAAGCTGGGGTTAACAGGGAGACCCCGTTGTTCCTCAAAAAGAGCCCCCCCCAAAACAAAAACCCCCCAAAATGTGTGAGAAGGCCGGAGATGGTCCTCAGTAAGTAAAGAACCCTCCTCTTCAAGCTGATGACTGAGTACTCCCTGGTTCCCAACCTGCCTAAAAAAAGGAGAGGAAAAACTGCCCTAACATCCTCCGACCTCCAAACTTGCACCAAGACACACGCGACATACAAACGTGTACACACACACACACACACACACCAATAAATACAAGAAAATTTTTTTAAAATGTGGGAGAGAGCATCTACACACAGAAGGTCAGTCCCTTGGGGAGATGCAGCTAGAAAGCAGAAGAAGCTGCATGATCTGGTGGAGAATGTCCAGGCCACTGTGTGTAACCTCGCAGGCTATGCACTGCACAGCTCCAGGAGAGAATTCATAGACAGGTTTGAATAGTCCCTTGAAGCTAGGAAACAGGGTCTTGAGAGTTCAGGTCAAAGAAGGGTTAAGTCCCTGCAACCACTGGGTAGATTCTTTTACTTCTGTGCTCATTTCTACCCTTTGCATTGTGGACAAGACAGCTGGCTCCTGGCTAAACGCAGAGGGCTCCTTTCCCTTTCTGATGGCATTTCAGGGAGGAGGGGGGATCCTGGTCCCTCCACATAAGCTAGGGGCCTGGGATAGGCTTTTTTTCTTGCCTGTCTTCATTTAGGAGGACTGGATTTTATTTTATTTTTTATTAAATTTTTTCAAATTTTATTTATTTCTTAGTGTATGAATGTCGATGTCTGGATGTATGTTTGATGCACCCGTGTCCAGCAATGCTGCGTAGGTCAGAAGAGGGTGTGGGAGATTCCCTGGTACTGGAGTTTCCTGGAATTGGAGTTGACAGACGGCTCTTCTCAGCCACCGTGGGTGCTGGGGATAGAACCCGGTCCTCTGCAAGAAAGTAGCGGTCGGTGCTCTTAACCACGGCTATCTCTCCAGCCGGAGATGGGTTTTAACAACTTGTCTGTATTGAAACCCCAAAGGGAAGCCAACACAGAGGCCACACCCACAGGAGCACCACCCAAAGGTTCAACACAGAAGAAAACAGCCTGAGTTCTGAGTCAGGGATACCAGGGGGAAAGGAAAGTCGCCTGGTATACCAAAGGGGATTTGGTCTGAGAGGCTCAGTTCAATGTCTAGTCCTCCCGTCCTCCAGACACACCAGCACCCCTAAAATGTGCTGACAAGAAACAACTGATCCTTACATTCTAAAAGCCAAACTCCTTACCAGGCTCAGAGAGACTCCCAGCACCCCTGCAGGGGCCTCTGGAAGCCATCCTGTGGTCTGGGAGGGCATTAGAAACTATGCCAGCCTCCACACACCCAAGCCTCCTACCAGCAGGCACCCTGGTTTGCTGGTCTGGCCCAACAGAGAGCTGTATCTACTTACTCCTCAGAGGGGCAGCAAGAAGAGCAGCCGAGGAAGGAGGAGGGCCCTGCCAGTGCTCGCCAGCTTGGTGAACGCCCGCGTGTCTCTACTACCTGATGTGGTCCTCACAGATACCTGGTTCTCTTAAAACACGAATCTTTACTGCGGCCTGGTTGACACCCGTTAATGCGTCATAACCCATGTCCCAACAGTGGCTCTCAGCTCTCAGCTCAGGACAAGGACTAGCCTGTGGGATGGGGAAGGTGTACCGGCTCACTCTTCCTGTCCTTAAACACCAGCTACCTGCTCCCACTAGAAAAAACCCACAGGGTGGGGGGAAATTTGGTTAACCTCAGGCACCACATGCCACACCTTGGTCCCTAAAAAAGGACTGGCTCAAAGAAACTGACTGAAAGGTGAACTTCTGCTCAAACCATAAACTTCTGCATCGAAAATTCTTAAAAGACACTGAGAGGAAAAGTGAAAAAACAAGGTGGGCAGAATGCATGATCTCTGGTGGTGGGGGGCAAGCAAGGGGAAGTGTCCAGACTTCTTGACTGGATTCTGTATTGCAATGCCCAAGCTTCAATAAAAATTGCTAAGAAAAAAAAAAAAACCTGGTCCCACTTGGACAACTTGTTGCCCAGCTTACAATTTTCCTGACTCAACCTCCTGCAAATGAACAATGAATCATTTATTTGTGTTTCAAGAAACTTGCCAACTATACCTATAAGATCTGACTGGGCGCTATGCCAAATGCCGGAGCCTTCCACCACCTGGGAAGGGCAGCTAGCAGGCTTCTCTGCTGTACGAAAGCAGGACAGCAATCATGCCTGCCTCCCCAGTCTTGGGGAACAGGGTCTCCCTGTAGCCCCAGCTGTCCTGGAACTCACTCTGTAGACCTGGCTGGCCTTGAACTCACAAAGATCCCCCTGCCTCTGCCTCCCAAGTGCTAGGATTAAAGGCATATGCCACCACGCCCGGCTGCTAATGGAGTCTTTTTAAGGGGGACAAAAATATTCTAAAATTAGATTGTGATGATGCTGGCACAACCCTAAAGGCATACTTTTAACCACAGAACCGCACGTATTCTGAGGTAAGTTTTATGGTGTGTGAATTATATTTCAATAAAGCTATTATAAAAAATCAACAAAATAAGATGACAAAGGACACCGATCTCACTGGAGTATTTTAAGGGCTGGGGTGCAACATATCTCAGTAGTAGGGTGTTTACCTAGAATGTTCAAGGCCCTGAGTTTGACCCCAGCACAGTAAAAAATGTAATATTTAGTAATATATAGCTTTATTAACAGCATCTTTAAATTTTTAGCTTACATTTATTTCTTCTGGATGTGTGTGTGTGTGTGTGTGTGTGTGTGTGTGTGTGTGTGTATGCATGCATGTATGAGTTTGGCCATGACACACATGTGGAGGGCAGAGGACAAGGTGTGGGACTGGTTCTCTCCTTCTGCTGTGTCATCAGGCTTGGTAGCAAGCACCTTGACTCACAGAGCCATCTCACCATCCCTATTAACACCACCTCAAGTAACAAAATCTGCGATGGTGTGGGGGCTCACACCTATAATACAGCACTCAGAAACTGAAGCAGGAGGACTGCCCAGAGTTCAAGGTTAACTTCAGCTGCAGAGTGAGACCCCGTCTCAAAAAGACCAAAGAAGAATAGTGATAAATACATAAAATCCAGCAGAATCTACTAAATACTTTAATTTCAAATCAGTAAAGAAAAATAAATACACTTGTAGATTTCATGTAAAGTAGAAATACCGTCATTTCTGTCAGTGACAAGGTCAGGGGAACACGCTGGTATCGCCTCCCTTCCTAACTGAGGGAAAGCTGACTTTCAGTGGGGACAGATGAAAAGAAAAGTGGGCTTTTCTTGCCTACGAGATCTAGGCCTCCACTGAGGAACCAGTGTCCAGGCTGGAGTTGCCTCTATGTCATCACATAAGTCAGAAAAAAAGACCCCAAAAAACAAACCACTGGTTTGTCGTTCCAGTACCAGGAAGGGGTTCCCAGAATCCAGAAATCTCCACAAGGAATGGAGATTCCAGAGTGAAAATGTTAAAAAGAGATGTCAGCAAATGATACCTCACACCAGGCCTCAGCAGACAAGCTGGGGATGATCTTCACAACTTCCTGTTCTCTGAAGATGTCCACTTAAGACAGGGAGCATGTGTGGAGAACCTTAACAAGCATTGTAAGGACTGAGCCTGGGTCTACCCGATACCTAGGCTCCAATTCAACAAATCTACCACCCACGTTTTTCAGGACAGACTCCACTTCCTGTCCCTGTCAACTCCAGACTGTAAAGAGCACCTATACCCGTCAGACCACATGTCTTTACAGGTTAGAAGCATAGTAGCAGAATCCCCCTCCCCCCACTTCAGCCCCCAGCTGGCCCGGCAGCTTCAGAGCCGCTGCTCCCCTCCCTTCCCCACCTCCCCTCCCAGCATATGCTGTCCTCCCTCTCCAGCTGGGCCTGGAAGCAGTGCACCACCAGCCACCAAGTGCCCCTTGGCAGAGCCTGCCACCCCTACCAAACAGGGCACAATGATTTCAGGGCAGGTGGCTGGTGGGGTACACAACTGGGGCTGACCAGATGCCAAAGACAGACCTCCATCTCTGCAGGCAGGACTGGAGCTGAGATGCCATTTTAAGAGGAAGGCTGATCACCAGCATGGCTGAGAGGCCAACATCTTCCGCAATACTTGTCTGCTGTGGCAGGCAGGCTGTGGGGAGACCCAGCCCAGCCCTGCCAGTACCCTAAGGAGTTCTCCTCTGGGGACTCCACTCAGGCAACAGCAGATCCTTGTCTACGCTGGCAGAAAAACATTCAGAGTAAAGCAAAGTTAGCGAGTTTACTAAGTAGACCCAGGCCAGGGCTTCGCAGGAGGGAGAGTCATATTTAGGTGTCTTCATGAGGGCTATATTAATAATCTGTAGCTTTCTAAATAATATTACTATAGTGAAATTTACAACAAGGTTTGAGGACTCAGCAAAGTTTGAAAGTTAAGTACCAAAACACTAGCTGATTTACTTATTTCTAAGCCAGCAAAATGGCTCAGTGGGTAGAGGCACTGCCTAGTGACTCCAGGTGGATCCCTGGTATTCAGGGGGTAGAAGGAGAAAAACTTCAAGTTGTCCTATGACCTCCGCCCATGTGCCATTGTACTGTGAAGCAGTTTAAAAGGTACATTATTTATACATAGAGATGAGAGAATAGTGCTGATTTGGCAAAACTCAAGGCCACAGTATTCCCGCCTTATGCAAGGGGGTCAGTTTTTAAACATCCTTGTTTATGGTGCCTGCAGGAAGACAAGCACCATCTTTGGTCAGTTTAGATTTTATCCTGTGTATTGAAGTTTCTGGCTCCCAGCCAGATTCCGGACTGAGGCACTACTGCTCTTTTTCACATACACTCGTGCTTACAATAGACAGATAGATGATAGATAGATAGATAGATAGATAGATAGATAGATAGATAGACGTGAAAAGCAATGGAATGCACAAACTGTGGCATTAAATTAGTCTTCCAAGGACACTTGCTAACAGTGTGAGACAGAGGTTGAGTGTCCGTCCCTCTTGCTTGACCTTAGCTGGAAACATGTGCAATGAGTGACCAAATTTTTGCCGCTCTGTCCCCACATACAAATGACCTAAAAAAACGCTATATCGATACAACACATTTTAGAGTTAGGTGAATCTGAAAACATGGACCGTTCAGGCAACAAGGAGCCACTGAACTTGGCTCCAGGGCTTGACAAAACTCAGGAGGGGGCTGAATAAAGCAGACCTTAGGGCTCAGCATGAATTCTTTCAGCACCAGGGCTCCCAGCCTGGGGTGACACACAGTGCTACCAGGAAGGACTTCAAGGGGTATCTGTAGGAAGCTAAATGATCTCTAAAATTGTGTGCAATTTTTGGACATAATTTTATGGCTGTCACAGCTTTCAACAGGCTCTGAAAGAGGTTAGTGACCTCAAGAAGGTTAAGAACCACCTGAAAGAATTAGTTTTCCCCTAAACTTGACTGAACATGTACCTTTAGGGAAAGAGCAAGGTAGCCTAAGGTGACCAGGGAAATCACGGGCCTCTCTGAGAGCAGATGGCCCTGGACCCACGGTTATGCAGAGTCTGCTGGTATTTGGGAGGCTGCTTGCAGCAAAGGACTTAGAAATTAGAATCTCAGAGTCCCTTAGCAGGAGCCAGGGAACAATCTTTTCCACTGCCTGTCCCAGAACCCTAGGGCAGCTAGAAATGGCGACACGACTGTCCTGGTGAGAGCAAAGACATTCTAAAGAGAAACCTGCCTGACTGGCCATCAGTCTACTGAAATGATGGTCCTCAAGGAATTGGAATTTCCCTAGGAATCTCGCAGTGTTGGGGAGGGGTGGGAAAGCCTGGGGCCAGGCAGAGGAGGATTGGATCTCCCTGGAAAGAAATTTCACAGTTCTGACAACTGGCAGGACAGATCAGGACGCTGTGGCAGACCCTCACCTTGACCAAGACTGCTTAGTTATGTAGTATACCTCTTGGCCTCTTCTATTTAATTCTAAGCCTCAAGGACTTGTGGGGGGGGCACTGAACCTCTTCGTTCCCCTTCCCAATGTGTCTGTCCTCTTTGAATAAATCTCCTTCCTCGGCTTTTCACCATCACTTCTCTCTTTAGTTGCTGTACTGAGCAGAGTGGCCAAGCTTACTAGAGCTACCAGAGCGCAGGACTGGACGTTAGGTCCCTTCCTCCTTCCCTCCTGCCTGTAGCAAGTTATAACAACAGTGGCTTAGAATGACGCAAGTGTATGATCTGGCAATGCTGAAGGTCGGCACCCTGCGGTGGGAGTCACTGCTCCACTGAAGGTGTCTGCGGGGCTCTGCTCCTGGGGGCTTTGGGAGCCAGTCCATTTCCCTGTCGTAGGGCTCTCAGTGGCTCTTGGGCCCCTCTTCCAAACCAGCAATGGCAGCATGACTCCTGCCTTCATCTTCATGTTACGTTGTCTCTCTCTTCTCCTGCCAACTTCTTCCATCTTTTTTTTTTTTTTTTCGAGATAGGGTCTCCCTGTAGCCCCAGCTGTCCTGGAACTCACTATGTAGACCAGGCTGGCCTTGAACTCACAAAGATCCACCTGCCTCTGCCTCCAGAGTGCAAGGATTAAAGGCGTGTGCCACCACGCCCGGCTAAACTTCTTCCATCTTTTAAGCCACACCCAGACAGTTGAGGATCATATCTTCCCATGAACAGCTCCGCAAAGCATGCTAGGTCTGGACTTCCCAGAATCCTAAGGGACACATAGATGTCCACTTCCTCCAGAGGCTGTCAATCTTCTGACCTCTTCCCCTGTCCCTGGGCCCCGCCCCATGGCTATAAATGGGTGGGCCCAGTCTCCATCTTGCCCCTGCTCCTGCTCCACCACGTGCCTGCAGGTGGCCCTTCTGGTAGTGCCAAATGGAAGTAAATCATGTTCCTGGAGTGACTTAAGCCTCATGTGCCTTTTTATCTGGGGGTTTGCACCTTTATAACCTAATACTACCCTCTTGTAAGGCAAAGATATCATGTGTACATGCTGGGGGTTAGCATGTAGACCCCTACCTATAACTGCAGTTGCTAGTGTCAGAGACTGGGCCCTAGTAGCCCTAATAACCTAGGCTCTGCTACCTGTCCTCAACAGGCCAATTAAAGAGATAACAGTAAAAAGCAGAAAAAGATTTATTCAACACAGCCACACTGGGAAGAGGAACAAAGCAGCCGAGTGGCCCTCGGATCCATCTTCGGGATCCTGACCAGAGGTATGTATGCAGTCGTGGTCCCACCCATCAACTCCAGTCTCTTCTGTAAGTGGTCCGATGTCTTGTCAGAACTGTGTGAATTCTCCGAGGCAAAGTGCCCCTAGCACCAGAGCTTCAGCCTTCCCTCCTTCTAGCATGAGATTCCTGGGAAATCCCAGTTTCTTGCAACCCATTTTCTAATTGCCGGAGAGCCAGAGGGAGGGGCACAGGTGTCTCTAGAATCTTCCATTCCCACCAGGAGTCACACCTCCTCAGGGCCTACCCGAGCCAAGTCTCCTTCCTGGCTCTGCTACACACTCAGGAATGGGGAGGAGGGTAGGCCTCTCTTTCATCCAGCAAGCCCACTGGTAAATAACTGGGACTGTCATGGGCCTAAGGAGTTTCCAGGGAAGGGGCCCTGCCCCTGGTCTAGAGCTGTGGAACCCCAGCCTCATCAGGACAAGCGAAGACCTTTCCTGCAGGCCCTGGCCCTACCTGTTCCTGCCAAGGCCAGGTCGAGAGAAGACACGGGCTGCTCCCCTCTGATAAACACAATAAATAATTCTGGCACCGACAATATGGATTTCAACTCCAGCAGCTTTACAAAGCCTTCACACAGACCCCAAGTGTCATCTGGCTCTCACTTTGTTCACCACAAAACAAAGAAGCCTTTGTGCATTCATTTAGCTATGCAAATAAACCTGAGCAAATCCAACAAATGACAGGAAACTGCTAAACAAAGTGATGTGGTTCAGTCCAGGTTTCAGGGGTGGGAAAGTGACCCCGAGAGCAACCGTGGAAACCAAATTGACCCATGGCCTGTGGGATCCCAGCATCAGACATGGATGCAGGTGGGGGTGAGTTCAACAAACACAACTTGCACAGCCTTTTTGCTAATATTTTTTAAATCAACAAACTCAACAGGGCCACCTCCTCCCATTCTATTCCTGTAAATTATTGACTCCCTAATAAAACGGTTTTATCACTGACTTGTGGGATGTGATAACTCAAAACAGGTCTGACCTCTGTGGATTTGATAATTACTCCCAGCAAAGCACTATCTTTCCAGCACAAACAGGATCACTGTAAACAAAGTAGGGGGCTCGAAACAGCTAACACTGTTATCCTCTCACTGGTAGGAGTCAACCAAGTCCAGGTGAGTCAGGGCCCTCCCAGGGCCCTCCGGGGGAGGGCCGGCGACTGCCGCCTTCAGTCTGCCCCTGGTGTTTCTTGGTTCATAGCTTTAGTCCCTCTCTGGCTCTGTAATCACATGACTATGTTCGACCAGCATGTCCCTGTCATCACATGTCCCATGACTTCCACCGCTACCCTCATCCACTCTGGATGAGGGCTGAACCCTCTCCAACATGACCTCATCTAATCACAGCTGCAGCTCCCTTGTGTCCAGCAAAGTCCTGTTATGGTTTTCATCCTCAGTGTCCCCATCCCTGGTGACCTCATGCACTGAATGAAGGTTTAGTCCCTAGCTGATGTTGCTATCAGGAGGAGGTGGAGCCTTTAGGAGGTGAAATCGGCCACTGGAAGTATATCCTAGAGGAGTACTTGGGAGCCCAGCCCCAGCCCCCTAAACTCCTCTCATGACTGAGAACAGCTGTGCTCTGTTGCATGCTACCTCTCTGGCATTCTGCATAAAAGCTACTGAGCCAAGTACCCATGGACTTAAACCTCTCAAGGTTTGAGCCTGAGTAAACCAGACTCAACCATTCTTCCCGTAAGCTGGATTTTCACTGTATTTTGCTACAGTGACACAAAGCTGACTAACACAGGTCCCATTCTTAGGTAGGGATGTCAATGTATGTTTTAGGGGGCCGTGACTTAGACCCTAATACTTGGTAACCTTACGTGGTGAGCCAGTACCTTTAAAGCCCAGACGCCCAAAGATGGCTCTCTTCTGTCCTTAGTGCCAGTCCCCCCATTTCCCTCCACGCACCCCAGCTCCAGGCTGCGGCATCCTGCTGCCTTACTGCACGCTGCCTGCCCCAGAATCACCCCATATCCTGCTTGTGCTAAACAACTGTATTTTCATAAGTAATTCTGATGGAAGAAGAATGCCTTTTGCTCTCCAACATACAGGTTGTAATTCAGATGTCTACAAGCACCAGGCAGGTAATGATCAAAGTCACTGAAGGACCTGGGTGGCAGCAAACACCCCTCCTGTGGTAGGGACAGATGAGTGACTGCAGCCAGCGGCCAACAGCCACGCATGTCAGCTTATGCCTACACAGCTGAATTTTTTCCAGAGAAACAGGACAATCCTGAGTGTTCACTCTGGCAACAATCCCCATTTATTTTAAGCCCCATGTGGGTGGACGCACACATCTGTAGGCTGTGTTCGGCCTGCCTGTCTGCAACGTCTGCCTCTCCTCACCTAATGTCTCAAAAATAGATGGACTAGTCCTGTTCTCCATGCCTTTTGTCACATTTCATGCAGGTTTCCCCACACGGGAACACTTTGTTCCCCTGTCCTGGCCATGAGCATCCAGTCTGTTGGGCTCCCTCTACCTCACTGTCTCAGCAGGTCAATAGGTACAGAGTCCGGGTGACAGGAGCTGTGGAGAGAGTTGAGCAGAGAGTGGCTAGAGTGGGGAGGGAATGAAATGTTAATTTGGTCTGAGAACATTTCACTATAAAGGCAACATCTGAATACAGGTCTGATTGATGGATGCCGAGAGGGCCAGGAAAAGCACTTGCAAAGGCCACGAAGTGACAGAGGACGCTCACAGAGGAGACCGGAGGTGACAGCACACAGTCTTGGAGGCCACAAAAAGATCTGGAGTTTCCGTCTGAGTGAGAGGAGAGCTACTCTGGGCTTTAGGATCCTTCCAGCCGCTGCTGAGAACAGGCTTTAGAGGAACAAGGAGAAAACCAGAGATCAGTTTGAAGGCACTCAGATAATCTAGGAAGGAAGGATGCGAACCTGGACTAGGGTGGTGGCGATAGAAATGCCAGGGAGCAGGCGAACACTGCTAGTGAAAGCCCTTCTGTCTGTGTCTCTGTCTGTCTGTCTGTCTATCTCTCTTTCTCTCTCCCACTCTCCCTCCCTCCCAAATAATCATAACAGGCCCTGTGTAGCCACACTGCCACTACCACTTGCCTCTTCTGCTAGCAGCCCTGCTGTAAGTCTCACTCACACTTCTGTCTCCCACCCTGAGATCACTCAGTCTAAAACAGTACCAGACCAGCTTCTGTGTCAAGCATCAGGAACACAAATGACTGCCCCACCCCTGACCCCAGAGACTCTAGGATTGAGACCTGCAAACATTTGTCATCCTAAGCCTTCCCAGGAGAGTGGAAGACAGACCAGAGGCAAGAAGCACCGTTCTGGACGAGTCAGGGTAAGGCTAGGGCTTCACATCTTTCTACTTGTACAGACTTCAGTGAGCACTACAGGATAAGGCTCATGAAGAAGTCATTTCCAGGAATTGCGAGTGACTGGGGAGGCAAACACTGTATCGCACTCAGTTTTGAGAACAGAAAAGGGGTCCCTTTAAAGCTATCGGTGAAGCAGAGGGAAACAGATCCATAGGCGGCCAAGCCCACAGGAGTGGAGGTCGAGCATGGAGACAGCAAGTGAAGACAGTGCGTGAAAGAACTCTGTATGCACTCTCCTGTGTGCACACACACATGTAAGTGTGTGCTTGTGTGCAGGGGTACAGATATATGCATGTGTGAACATGAACATGTGTTTGAATGTGCTTTAAGCACTAGTCTCAAAGATGTCAGAAACAACATGGGGACAAGGACGAGGGGGTGGCCAAGCTTCCCTGGGGCAGGGCCAGTGGGACCCTGGCATGGGATCAGATGGGGCTGGCCTTCAGCATGGCACAGTGGGAGCTGGAGGGTACGCAGGAACAGAGGCGTTGGTGCAGGAGTTGGTAGAAATCCTCTCCTGGTGGCTTCAATGCTTCCTGTGCAGCAAGGTGAGGGGTGGGGTGGGGCAAGGGAAAACAAGGAACATAGACACAGGTAGGGGATGAAGGGTAGAACGCCTGACACACATGACAGAGGGCCAAAGGTGTGGCTGTGGGAGTGAGAGGCTAGGTCAGAGAGGGACAAGCTCAGCAGGGAACAAGGCCTGCAGGAGGTTGCCAACACAGAAATGAAGGCACCAGCCATGAGGGCAGGACATAGCCGAGAACATGACAGAGAGAAAGGAGGGCACCCCAGGTCGCCAGCAGCAAACGGGCTGTGGATGGGGTCTAGTCTGACCATGTGTGTAGGTCTACAGTTAATAGTTCCCTTCCGAAAGAACTTGTCTGTGGGTTGACTTTTAGTCTTGTTTCCCTGCCAACCCGACAGAAGTTGTCTATGTCTCTCAACATGGTTTATGATAAAACTAGTCTCAATAGTAAAAGCCAGCCGGGTGTGGTGGCACACACCTTTAATCCCAGTATTTGGGAGGGAAAGGCAAAGGCAGGCGGATTTCTGCAAGTTCAAGGCCAGCCTGGTCTACACAGTGAGTTCCAGGACAGCTGGGGCTACAGAGAGACCCTGTCTCAAAAAGACAAAAAAAAAAAGATAGAAAGAAAGAAAGAAAGAAAGAAAGAAAGAAAGAAAGAAAGAAAGAAAGAAAGAAAGGAAAGAAAGAAAGGAAAGAAAGAAAGAAAGAAAATAATAAAAGCCATGTGGACTGAGTAGAACTACAGGTGAACTACAAACAAAGACTGGGATATGTAAAGACCTGAGGGGACCCTGGGAGTGCCCCACCTCCAGGCCCAGAGACCGCAGCTCCAGAGACTCAGAGCAGAGCAAGCATGGCTGGGGATTCTGGTCCAGCACAGAGCTCTGGGGTCAGAGCATCCCCTGGTGGGGCTGGGCCTAGGAGAAGAGGCCATCCCTTCAGCTGTAGCCAGCTTTTCTGAGGAAGAACCAGGACACTCCTGCCATGTTCCTAGGCAGTAGGCATCTAGGCCAGCTCTATGGTCAGACAAACTGCAGTCACTTCTTTCTGTAATATTTTCCACAATCACATCCCATAAGAATTGCCAGCAAACCCTGCCCACAGGTCAGAAAACAAGTGGGTCAACTGAATGCTGTGGCCAGCCCAGGACTGAGAGGTCACTCAGGCCACATTCCTGGGCATGACATGAAACTACCTTCCTGGATTTCAGGGTCTCAAGAGGCTACACTGGCCCCATCCAGAGTCAAAGTCTCCTTCGCATGTGGATGTTGAGCTCAGTGCAGACTGCGGGGTGACTGCTCCTTCCCAAGTTCCCATTAGGAGCCCAAGCAGCTCTTGGGATGGTTTCCCTGGGGCACAGAGAGGTTGCAGGAGCGTTGCTAAGCACAGCAGAAATCAAAACATCTGTTTGAAACAGAAGCTGAGCTGAAGACAAAAGCCAACTGGCCAGACAGTCAGCTGCTGAGACATTCCTGTCCTGCCCACAACCCCTCCCTCACCAAAGGTTCAGGCCACAAAAAGCTCTGGAGAAGGGAACATCAAAGATCAGCTAAAAAAAATGCTCAGTTTCTAGCGTCTGTGGTCGCATCTCGGCCCAGAGAAAGTGGGAGAAAGCTGCATCTTCTGCAGCCGTGCCCAGGGCCCTTCCCTCCCACTCTCTACCATTCTTCCCACTTTCAACCACACCCCTGCCCTTTGCAGATTCATCATCTTGGATGAGTTACTCGGCCAAGAAGATTTGGCAGGCTCCCTGGACGAGAACAAGCTAGAGTGCAGGACTGGCACAGGGTCTTGGGATTCAGAAAAGTCCGGGACACCTTAAAAACCAAGACCAAAGCTGGGCATGGTGGCGCACACCTTCAGTCCCAGCACTCAGGAGGCAGAGGCAGGGGAATCTGTTCCAGACCAGCTGGGGCTGCAGGCGACCCCATCTCAAAGAAACTAAGCAAACCAAGCAACCCTGGCAGAGAAACAGACATGCATCTGGCCAAGGTGAAGACGGCCCCGTCCCGAGCTGCTCAGCTCCTTCCATAGAGCAGCAGGGCCAACAGAGAAGGAAGCAAGCAAACACCACTTTTGTGTACAGTGTCTTTAGACATGGCGGGGTTCCTCTGGAGGAGTCTGCTAGGCTGGACCCCCAGGCCTAGGCAGAGATCCTCAGGGAGTCCTCAGGGAGCAGGGCTTCTGTCAGCTCTTCTTCACATAACTGGTCCTTCATTGCTCCCAAACGACTGCTTACCACTGGGTCCCTGGGCCTTGGCCTGGCAAATAAAGGTTCTGCTCCATCCATTCTTCCCGATTTCCATCATTTTTTCCAGAACAGACCAGCCAAACTGGTTCCGGGGCTCTTCCCTACTTCTTCCTTGCTCAGGTGAGTCCTCCCCTGAGGTCCCCTCCTACCTGTGCCAGCTGCCTGTCTCCAACACTCACACCCACCCCGAGAAGCCTCAGGCAGTGGTCCACACATATCTCGGGCTGAATGAGACAATGGCTGGGTGTAGGGGATCTCTTCTGGTCTGTCTTCAGTTGTTGTGATAAAATGCTGGCCTCCCCTGCTTGGCTCAGTTAATTCTCCTTACATCACCCAGGCCCACCTTCCCAGGGGCTGGCACCACCCACAGGGGGCCGAGTCCTCCTGCACTTAATTACCACTTAAGAAAACTGCTCCACAGATATGGCCACAGGTGCCCACAGATATGGCCACAGGCCAACGTGATGGAAGAAATTCCTCAACCAAGTTTCCTTCCCGGGTGCCTCTAGTTTGTGTCAAGTTGACAAAAACTAATGAGAACAGGAACTGAAGGGTCATAGGTCCTGTTCACCCTTCAGTTCATCACATATCCCCCGTGTGTGCCAGACTCGGTGTTAGACACTGTGAGGAAGGACTCTAAGACCAGGAGAGCAGGGCACGAGGAGGCCAGGGGAAGAGGATGCTCAAGAAGCATGCACGGAAATCTGGGGGATAAGCAAGGTGGAGGTCCCACAGGGTGGAAGTCACCAGGGCCTGGGGCTGACTTCAGAGGAGCTTTAGGGCAGATCCCTGGATCTGTTTCAAGAGAGAATAAAAAGCAGATACAGCACATGCGTACAGTACATAGAGACAGCACATGCTCAACACATGCAGACAGCACTCAGTAATATAGATGGCACAGAGTTCATGCAGACAGCACTCGGTAGCTGCGGGCATCGTATGGCACTCAGTACATACAGACAGCACTCGGTAGCTGCGGGCATCGTGTGGTACTCAGTACATACAGACAGCACTTGGTAGCTGCGGGCATCGTATGGCACTCGGTACATACAGACAGCACTCGGTAGCTGCGGGCATCGTGTGGTACTCAGTACATACAGACAGCACTCGGTAGCTGCGGGCATCGTATGGCACTCGGTACATACAGACAGCACTCGGTAGCTGTGGGCATCGTGTGGTACTCAGTACATACAGACAGCACTCGGTAGCTGCGGGCATCGTATGGCACTCAGTACATATAGACAGCATTCACTCAGTGTATGACATCCTCATAAGGAAACCTGGGAAATGAGCTGGGAGCTGGGGCAATGGCCTGGATAGGAAAGAGAGTCTTGTTCCCTTGTGGAAACAAGGGTTTAAAAGGTATGTTGGGGGTGATCTATAGCAGGGAGGGGAAGGGAGAGCACATAGCTCAAAGCTGGTGAGCAGGTGCAAGTTGTGTCTTAACTACTTTCATTTTCCCAGTGAAGCAAGAAGCAAACCAGTATGTAAGAGACAGGTGCTGAGGGCTTGCTAGGGGACAAGGGGGCTCTGACTAGGAAAGTGCAGTCAGCTCACCTGAAAACACTGAGAATCTCTGCTGGCCACACTGGGCAACAGGGGCACATGCGGGGAGAAGCGGGCTGAGCCTGTCCTTGCCTGGGAACCTTGTGCTTGAAAGTCAACAGTCATGGCCTAGGACAGGAATCCAGGCAAGAGAGGGAGGGAGGAGAGGACCTGGCATGGGAGAGATGGTGGCAGGGTAAGGGCTGATGTACTAGACCTTGGGCTGCAGGACCAAAGTGGGGTGAGCTCAGAAGGTGGCCGAGAGCAGGGCAGCCTGGTACAGTGCTTTCTGGGGTATATTAACCTAAGGAGGACTGGGTCTACGAGTGAGGTGAGAGGGCACAGACTTGGCCATGAGGAGGTCATGGGATTTGAGGGCAGCAGAAGAGGAAGAGTGTTCTCTGGATATGACCTCACCTAGGATGGAGACTGGATAGGAGGAGAATGGGGAATAGTGGTCATCAGGAAGGTCCCCTCAGAGGGGCCAGCTCCTAGACAGCTCCTGGTCAGAGCAGCAGGGAGGGACGAGGGTGTGCACCTGCCCCTAGCCCACTCCTGTGGACAGCAGAGTGGGAGCACGCCAGGCTGAAGGAGTGCTCCCAGCTGACAGAGGAGTGAGGACAGCACTACTGTGTGGGGTTGGCTGAAGACAGGACCTAAAAGAGCCTCAACTGGGGAATTGGCTCCATTGGATTGGCCTGTGGCCACATATGTGGAGTACTGTCTTGATGGTCAAGCAGTGTGGAAGGTCCCAGCCCACAATGAGTGGTGCCCCTGGGCAGGTTGTTGTGTACTGTATAAGAAGGCAGGCTGGGCATGAGCCAGGCAGGGCAAGCCAGTGAACAGCATTCCTCCATGGCCTGTGTTTCAGCTCCTGCCTCCAGGTTCCTGCCCCGAGTTCCTGCCTTGGGCTCCCTGAGTGATGAACTGTGACCCAGGAGATGTGAGCTGAATAAACCCTTCCCTACCAAAAAAAAAAAAAAATAGGGCTGAACTAACCCCACCCATCCTCCTCCATATTTTAATTCAGAATCTAGAAAAGGGCACAATTCCTTTCTCAGGCTTCTCTGCTGCTTTTTAACCTGTTGTATAACTTCCTAGATAAGTAGGAACTGGACATGCGTGTTCACCTGAATTGGATGTGCTTTGTGGACCACCTGCCATAGCTGTACCCAGGGTGACTGGGAGTCCTGGGTAGACACACTGGTACAGGAACCAGGAGAGATGGGGTCACAATCAGATCCATGCCAACTGTCCACGTCCCCACCTGTATGCCGTGACTGGAAGCTTGTTGCTTGTGACTCTTCTGGCCTGTCTCCATACATAGTTACTGAACTTAACAGGCCTGGATATTTCAGAGGCCCTGACTGACCTGAGAGAAGATCCCCCTGATATTCTCCTGAAGGACAAGAAGAAGCTGTCCCAGGCAACCCTAGTTACCACTACTTTATCCACTTTCACACTGCTTCCTCTAATTTACCTGTCAAAGGCTCTCAGTGACTGGAGTTAGCCCCCGGTCCCCCAACAAAGAATGGCCTCTGGTTGGTTAGTTCCTGGCCCTAGAATGCTTAATCACGTCACAGCAGGACTTCCAAGCTTCATCCCCAGAGACACTGGTGTACCCTAATGCTTGCTATGTATTCTGTACAAAAGATGGGATAGCATTTAGAAACCCTGGGCTGCCCAGTGCATTACTGCATGGCCTCAGGACCTTTAGGGTGCTAGTGTAGGGGTGGGGGGATGGGTGGTTCGGTGTCACCTGCCTATGGAATCCTTGATTCTAGGGTCCCCTCCTGGGAGGGAGGCCTTTACGGAATGAGCACTTTGCTTCTGATGGCCCTGTCAAGGACTCCCACTTGGTGGCTGGCTTTCTGCTTCCCAATCCTGGCCTCTTCAGATGGGAAGCCCACCCGGGCCCTGCATACTGCAACCCCTCATTTCCCTCTGCCACTTCTAGGCCTGGTGTAGGTGCTCATACCCTGGCCGCCAGAGTCCTCCCCAGGGCTTGCGTCTCAGTCTTGACTGGAACCTAAGCAGGTGTACTTCCTGAAGGGCAAGTCTAGTCTGGGCTTGTCTAGAAGCCTGCAGGGCCCACCTAGGGAGCCTGTACAGAAGAGAACCTAACATCCTGGGGGGAGGAGTCAGACCAGGGGGGGCAAACAGGTGCCAAGGCGCAGCTGCTGCCCCAGAAGGGTTCGGCGACTGACAAAATATGCTGTCAGCTGCCCTCCAAGCCTGACTCACAGAGCAAAAGATAAATGAGGAGGGGAGGAGTGACTCGGCCCTCACCCTTGCACCCCGATTGCACTCAGCAGGCTGTGCCAGGCAGAGCGAGCGGTGCCAGCACCACTGTTCTGGCCATTTGTACATCTCCTTTTGAAAAATCACTTATTTTTTTCCCTGCCAGTTCTCTACTGCCTATCTGTCCTTTGTGATCTATAGGAATTCCCAAACACCTTGATCAATCTTGTGCCCTTTACGTGTTACAAAGGGCGTAGTTTTTCCTGCTATTGCTTATCTTTGAAGAGCACCTATGGTGTCTTTTGATATGGGTTAGTTTGAAGTTTTTACATAGTCAAATCTAACGGCATGACACAGGACAGGGGCAAGCAGGGATCCGAGTGTGCTGGCTGCATTCCAGCTGTAGGTCTTCCCATCAGCTGTGAGATATGTTTGCCTGGTGAAAATCTACAGAGGTGCACACCCTCTGTGTGTACGTGTGTGTGTGCATGTGTGTAGTTTTCTAGCTGTATACTTCATTTCAACAAAGTATTTCTCAGATCTATCTAATTTGCTTCTTTACAGCCTCTGCGTTTTATACTTTACTTGAACAGGCTTTCCAAGGGGCTGGACAGAGAGCTCAGTGGTTAAGAGCCTGACTATTCTTGCAGAGAACCAGGGTTCAGTTCCCAGCACCCACATGGATGCTAACAATTGTTCATAACTCCATTTCCAGGGGCTCTGACGCCCTCTTCTGGCTTCTACAGGCATTGTATTTCTGGGTGCACTTAGTACATCCAGGCAAAACACTCATACACAGAAAATAAAAATAAATAATTTTTATTTTATTTTTTTATTTTTTTATTAATTTTATTTATTTATGTATGCGTATGAATGTACTGTCTGCATGCAGGTCTGTGCACCCGTGTCGTGCAATGCCGCGGAGGTCAGAAGAGGGTGTCAGATTCCCCTGGAACTGGAGTTCTCCTGGAATTGGAGTTTCAGACGGTTCTCGGCCGCCATGTGGGTGCTGGGGATTGAACCTGGGTCCTCTGTAAGAGCGGTCGGCGCTCTTAACCGCTAGGCCATCTCTCCAGCCCCAAAATAAATAATTTTTAAATAAAAATAAATATTTTAAAATCTTTCCAGAATCTCTTATATTTTCTTCCAAAGCTTTGAAAACTGGATTATTTTTTATATTGAATTCTTACGTATCTCTGAAATTCGTTTTAGTGTGTGATTTAATGTAAGGCTCTGACTTGTCCATGTGGGTAGTTGCAGCAGAAGGCTTAGCCATGCTCTCCCTTCTATATGTGAACTGGACATCTGTTTAACTTTCCCCTTCAGCTCCCAGTGCTGAGGTTTGGGTATTGTTTGTTTCATAAAGGTCAGAGAGCTGGAAGCTTGGTCTCAAGTGGGGCAGTGGGAACTTTAAGAGGTGGGGGCCAGGGGGAAGTGACTGGCTCCTAGCTTCATGATTAAGGCTGGTCTGAGTGTAGATTAATTCCCTCAAGAACGAAAGTGAGTTGGTATGAGAAAGCCTGGCCCCTCCCAGGTTTCACTTCCTCTCTTGACATATGATATCTTTCTCCTTCTCCCCCACCTTCCTCTTCCACAGGTGCAGTCTCCAACAAGGCCCTCACCAGAAGCCAATGCCAGCACCATGTTCTTGGACTTCCAAAATTGTGAGCTAAGTCAACCTCTTTTCTTCATAAGAGTGCCAGCCTCAGATACTTTTGTTAAAGCAACAGAAAAGGAACCAAGATCCTTGGCAACCTCATAAAGGTAGAAGAATGTTAACTGCTACAATTCGGTATTGCTTCTGGTAAAAATGACCTTCACTGGGGCTGGAGAGATGGCTCAGTGATCAAGAATACTACTGGCTGCTCTGACAAAAGGACCCAGGTTCAGTTCCTAGCACCTACACGGAGGCTAATAACCATCTTAGCTCCATTTCTAAGGGATCTGACACCTTCTTCTGGTCTCCACAGACATTTCACACTTGGGCCAGCTTCCTGGGGCTACAGTAGTAAAGTAGCAGGACTCAGGCTGGGGTCTGGGAACGAGGAAGACCTACACTCTCACAGTTCTTGAGGCTACATCTTCATTACATTTGCAAGGACCCAACTTTTTTTTATTTAATTTTGTTTATCTATTTGTTTTTATTTATTTAGTTCTTATGTGGATGAGTGTACTGTCTGCATGTAGGTTGGTGTACCTGTGTCATGCAATGCCGTGGAGGTCAGAAGAGGGCATTGGATTCCCCTGGAACTGGAGTTAAAGATGGCTCTCGGCCACCATGTGGGTGCTGGGGATGGAACCCAAGTCCTCTGCAAGAGCAGTCGGTGCTATTAACTGCTAGGCCATCTCTCCAGCCCCTATTTATTATTTTTTATGTGTATGAGTGTCCTGTCTGCATGTAGGTTGGTGCACCCGTGTGGTACAATGCCACGGGGGTCAGAAGAGAGCATCGGATTCCCCTGGAACTGGAGTTAAAGATGGTTCTTAGCTGCCATGTGGGTGCTAGGAATCGAACCCAGGTCCTCTGCAAGAGCAGTCGGTGCTCTTAACCGCTGAGCCATCTTTCCAGCCCCAGAACCCAACTTCTAAACAAGATCATGCTCACAGGCATGAGTTGGGATGATACACTTTTGGAAGCGCATAATTCAACACATCACACAACAGGAGACACACAAAAAAGCACAGGAGATTCCTGTGATTAGCACTACAAAGAAAGGAAAGCAGTGCTGGAACAGATACTGGTGTGTGGTGGGCTTGGCCAACCCAGCCGAGCGTGGTCAGGAAGGTCCCACTGAAGTCACCACTCTGAGCTCTGAATAAGGAGGAAGCAGCTGGGTGAACGCTGGGAAGGGCAATGCACAGACAGGTAGAACGGCAAGTTTGAAGCTTCTGAGGCCAAAACAAAGTCTGGCTGCTCAAGGAGAGTGAGTCTGGGAAAGATGGCGGCTAAGGAAGAAATAGTGGGGAGGGCAGAGGGTATCCACCCGGCAGGGATGTGGGGACTGCTGAGGGGAAATGGCCAGAGAGTAGCAGTTAGGAAGCCGCTGGACAGTCCAGGGGAGAGCAGTTTGATGGCAGAGTGGTGGGACCTGTGGGTAGTGGGCTGGGGCTGATGGGAGGGATTGGCTGTCTGTCAGGTCTTGTCATGAATGATTGCAGGGATGGGGAAGACTGAGGGAAGAGTTAAGTTTGGGCGTAGGGGAGTTCCAACCATACCCAGGCCTCCTGGGGAATTCAGGTGAATTTGCTTGTGGCTACCTTCATTTATGGAAGAATTGGTGGACCTGACCTCTTTACAGTGTCTGTAATGTCATCGTGAGAACACAGCAGGCCTCCTGTGGGCCACGGTGTCAGTGCAACCATGGCTTTCTTCTTTTTTTTTTTTTTTTTAATTTTATTAATTTCTGTATGTGTATGAATGTACTGTCTGCATGCAAGTCTGTGCACCCGTGTCGTGCAATGCCGCGGAGGTCAGAAGAGGGTCTCGGATTCCCCTGGAACTGGAGCTCTCCTGGAATTGGAGTTTCAGACGGCTCTCGGCCGCCATGTGGGTGCTGGGGATCGAACCCGGGTCCTCTGTAAGAGCGGTCGGCGCTCTTAACCGCTAGGCCATCTCTCCAGCCCGGCTTTCTTCTTTTAAAGCTCATGTATTTTATTTATTCCCAGAAACTGTGGGGAGAGGAATCCTTTCCCACTAGATCCTGTAATTGACTAATGAAGGTCTATGGAAAGGCTGTTACTGATTTTTATCTGTAGACTTTGAAAGGCAGCCAAATGAACCATCCATCAACCAGCTAAGCATACAGCTCCAAGAGTCATCAACCACCCTGCTTTCCTTTCCAGCTGCTGTGATAAAATATCTGGAGGAAAGCAACTTTAAGGGAGAAAGGGTTTATTTAGTTTGCAATTCCAGGTTACGATCCATCATTTCATGAAGGTCAAGTTAGGAACCTGAAGCAGCCAGTCACACCCACAGTCAAGAGCAGAGAGAAATGAATGCACATGTGCTTGGCGCTTCGCTCACTTTTTTCACTCTTAACACAATCCACATCCCTAAGCCCAGGGAATAATCCATTCACAATGGACAGGCCTTTGCACCTCAATTAATGTCATCGAGACAATCCCCACATGCCAACCTGATGTAGACAGTCCCTTGTTGAGATTCCAGATGGTGTCAAGTTACTGACAATTAAAACTAACCATCAAACCATCATGTCTACATTTTCCACTCTTATTTGACCGATTCGCCCAGCCCCAGTGTATGTACACCCGTGTCTGTTCATCTGTCTCTCATAGGAAGCCCAGTAGCTTACCTCTCCATGCCAAACCTAAATATCCTTTCACTTCCAGGAACCTCAGGACCAGCTCTTAGAGCTGAGCACCTGAAGTTCCTCAGAGTCCAGAAAAAGAAGAGCCTTCTGGAACATCAGGGAAGGGGTAAGACCACCTCTAACACTCACGCTTACTTAGGCCATCACCCAAGTCTTTCTACTGAGCCTATTTGCTCTTTGAAGGTCATATTTTAGTAGGTGCTCAGTAACCTGATTTTCCCAAAAGCAAACCAGAAACCTGAGAGGAAGGACGGCAGCACACTCAGACACTGGGAGGCCTGGGCCACCAAGGCTCAGACCAGAGACTCATTCCTCTTCATTTTACAGTCCGCCTACAACTTTGATCCTATTTGAAGGATAAGCTGTGAACATGCTTCCATAGTGGTTTAAAAAATCTTATCACGGGGCTGGAGAGATGGCTCAGCAGTTAAGAGCACAGACTGCTCTTGCAGAGGACCTGGGTTTGACTCCTAGCACCCACATGGTGGCTAAGAACCATCTTTAACTCCAGTTCCAGGGGAATCTGACGTCCT
Organism: Rhizomys pruinosus; assembly: GCA_009823505.1. Classification (NCBI taxonomy): domain Eukaryota; kingdom Metazoa; phylum Chordata; class Mammalia; order Rodentia; family Spalacidae; genus Rhizomys; species Rhizomys pruinosus. The sequence goes on from VZQC01011699.1 coordinate 2,607,873, forward strand.
CTTCTGACCTCCGCAGCATTGCACGACATGGGTGCACCAACCTACACTCAGACAGTATGCATACGCAAATAATAAATAATAAATTTAAAAAATTAAAAAAAACTTTATCACAAGCAGGGAGAGGTGGCGCATATCCTTTAATCCTAGAACTTGGGAGGCAGAGGCAGGCGGATCTCTGTGAGTTCAAGGCCAGCCTGGTCTACATAGTGAGTTCCAGAACAGCTGAGGGTTACAGGGAGACCCTGTCTCAAACCCCCCGCCCCCAAAAAAAATCCTATCACAGGACTAGGGGTGGAATTCAGTAGCATTTGCCTAGAATGTAGAGAGTTCTGAAAAGCTTCAGCGCAGAAAGAACGAAAGGGAGGGAAGAATAAAGGGAGGGAAGGAGAGGGAATGGAGGGAAGAAGAGAGGGAGGGAAGGGGAGGGAATGGAGGGAAGAAGAGAGGGAGGGAAGGGGAGGGAATGGAGGGAAGAAGAGAGGGATGTGGAGAGGAGGAATGGAGGCGAAGAAGAGAGAGGAAGGGGACGGGAAATGGAGAGAGATGAGGGAAGGAAAGAAAAGGCTCTACAAGTCAGCTCTGCAGGTGGCTGGAAGCCACTGTGTGACTTAGGAGAGAGTACCAGTCAGACCCATGGAGCAAAGTGGGGGAAGGACAATGGGGAAATCCTACCCAGAACCAGACAGCCTTGCAGGAGGGCCTGGACTTCGCGTGAGTTCCCATCGGGACTTCCTGGGGTCTCTAGAATTGCCAATATTTTTAACATCTTAATAAAAATAAGACCTTTCACAGGGCGTGGTGGCGCCAACCTTTAATCCTAGATCACTGGGGAGGTAGAGCCAAGGCTAATCTTTTGTGAGTTCAAGGCAGCCTGGTTCTACAGAGTGATGTTCGGGAGACCCTGTCTCAAAAAGACCAAAAAAAAAAAAAAAAAAAAAAAAAAGAATCAGGATCTCTTGCTTCTGGTTAAAATGAATGTCTACCAGAAAGACTTTAAGTCCTTGCCCCAGTATATCTGGAAGAAGAGGCAGGAGGCCCTTGAAATGAAATGCTCTCCACACTAGAGACAGAAATGCTCAAGTGGACTTCCTTCTCACACCCAACTACTGGTCCCATAATGCCGCTCAGAAGTGGCTGTGACGATGCCCACCACTTCTCCCCTCCTGGTGGTCCCAGTGAGAGGAGAGGCTCCTGCTTGGCTCATCATTTTCAGTTCTGGTTTCCAAAATTCCTTCTTTATCCACAGCATCAACACAATCACACACACACACACACACACACACATACATACACACTGTGGAAACTGACATCAAGGCTCACCGTTCTGTCCTGAAGCCCTTGTCCTGCCACCACAAGTGACAGTGTTCTCATCACCATCTCTGGCTGCAGGGTACATCCTGGCTTCACTGGATCCTTCAGCAGGAGCTCAGAAGACAACTGCTTCCTTTCTTTTTTTTTTTTTAAATTTTATTTATTTCCGTATGTGTATGAATGTACTGTCTGCATGCACGTTTGTGCACCCGTGTCATGCAATGCCGCGGAGGTCAGAAGAGGGTGTCGGATTCCCCTGGAACTGGAGTTCTCCTGAAATTGGAGTTTCAGACGGTTCTCGGCCGCCATGTGGGTGCTGGGGATCGAATCTGGGTCCTCTGTAAGAGCGGTTGGCGCTCTTAACCGCTAGGTCATCTCTCCAGCCCCGACAACTGCTTCCTTTCAAAAGGAATGTTCCCAACACACAGCATTTACAAGCCACTGATGAGATGCCTGATGAGGCTATGTTCCTATACTGTATAGTTGGCTAAAATATATACAAACAGGACCCCTCTCATGCACAGTCACACAAACTAGCCCCTCCCTAGCCACAGGACAGTACTTTCATGGGAGGCAGCTCTGTGCTCACCACTATAGCACCAACACCACATCATAGTTAGTTTTTTAATGCTATGCCATAATAAAAATGTGGTTTAAAGAAGGCAACATCTTACTAATTGCAAAACAGGCATCCTTATATTTACAAATATCCCAGATATCTCTCAGTAAAGTACCTTCTTTTGCACCAGATGAAGAATATTACAGAGTCCCACAACCAGACACACAGAGACATTGTGAATTGCTCAATCCTAAGCAACACGTCTACAATGCAACCTCTACACCTAAGATTCATACAGCACAGAACATGGCCAAGAGGACACTAATTAACCTCTTAACTCTGATTAAGGAAACTACCTCATGCAACAGGGGGCCAGGAACTCAACAGGTCATGAATGGCCAAACCGTGGAGATTAGGAGTCTACAGAGTGTGGGTCCATGGACAGGTCGCCTATATTCAGCTTCACTCACCCAGGGCAGAGGGGACATTGTGGAAGAGGGGAAAGAGTGTAAGAGCCAGGGAGGTGGTACAGGACCAAAAGGAATAGAATCCTACTCATTCCTGGACCCTGCTCATACGATCCGACAGCATTGGTGTCAGCATGCACAAGACCCATGCAAGCTCAACCACACAAAAATGCAACACGGAACTGTAGAAATGATTAGCAGAACCCAATCTTAGCTGAAGAAATATTGGCAGCTGATTACAGTTGGGTGAGGAAGAACTGGCCGCCTTTAAGCAAGGGACTCCAGATATGCTGACTGGAGCTCAGTGGATGAACTGGCACTTCCAGGAGATTAATTTGTCACAATAGGCCCTAAAGCAAATGATAGTATGAACTCTGGGGAGGGGACTGGGGGAAGGGTATGATGGAGAAGGGTGTGTAAAGGCAATTATGACTGACTGAAATGTTATGTATAAAATACACAAAAATTTTTAAAAATTAAAAAAAAGAATGTTCAATGTCTGGGTCAGGGTGGAGGCCAGAGGTCAACATCAGCATCTTCCTTTATCTTTCTCCACTCGTCTTTTAATAAGAGTCTACTAAAGGATGAAGGATATAGCTTAGTGGTAGAAGTAAAACTGCTGAAGAAGCTGGAGTTTGAACTGGACACTCCTGCAGCTTCCTGGTGAAGGCGGCAGCGCTGGGAAAGGGACAGGGATGAGACAGGGGGCAAAAGTCGAACGAGCTGCTGGGTGTGAACCACCAACCAAGAGTCTGTTTAAAATTCAGATTTTTAGTAGTGATAAATAAAAAGTCCTATTTATGGCAAAAAAAATTTTTTTTTATTAATTTTATTTATTTCTGTATGTGTATGAATGTATTGTCTGCATGCAAGTTTGTGCACCCGTGTCGTGCAATGCCGCGGAGGTCAGAAGAGGGTGTCGGATTCCCCTGGAACTGGAGTTCTCCTGGAATTGGAGTTTCAGACGGTTCTCAGCCGCCATGTGGGTGCTGGGGATCGAACCCGGGTCCTCTGTAAGAGCGGTCGGCGCTCTTAACCGCTAGGCCATCTCTCCAGCCCGGATACAGTTATTTTAATATACAACAGAGCCAAAGAATCTGTGGTGTTCTATCTGGTACATTTTTGAGATCTCTGGCCATTGAGGGTCAGTTAGTCAAGGGAAGATGTGATTTATGAAGTGTTAGCAGTGGAAGGCCCGAGCTATTCCACGATGGCCAAGGTTATCTTCTGCTGGGCTTTAGGATTAACAGGGGTTGTTTCAGAATATTTTTAGCAGATGGTGTAGTTTGTAAATGAGAAAATAGAATTTAAAAAATTAGAAGAATAGAATCCTCATTTGTAAACTGTAACCTAGGCTTCTGGAGCCCCACAGTAAATTTACATGGATGCCACAGCATGTTTTCAATGTCCTGTGACATAGTGATTACTGATGTGTGTAGAACACCAGGTAAATGCTGAGCGCAAGGTGGTTCCCAGTTTCTGTGGTAATCTGTGCCATATTATTGTCTTGGGTATGTTATCTTTGAGATGGCAGGTTCTAGCAGCTCTTGTCATAAAATACAGATACAAAGTAGATATCAATGTTGAGCCACACCATACTGTTTCTGATTTGAGACAATGTTTGGTACCCATTTACATATCCTTTTATAAGTAACATCCTTTTATTTTTGTTTTTCATGTTACAAGATCAAACTTGAGGATTGATTTTTTGTAACTTTTTGAAACAGAGAAAATAACACATTCTTGGGGAAAGGTGAGGGCTGGAGGCGAAGGTGCTGGATGGGTGATAAGGACAGCATCCAGAGGCCCAAGGACAGCCCCACTCTCCCACTGCCACTCTGAACAGCAACACCTTTTTATAGACAATTCATTTAAAAATGAATTAAACAAATTCCTTCCTTCCATCCATCCTTCTTCCATCCATCCTTCTTCCATCCTTCCTTCCTTCTCTCTTTCTCTCCCTCCCTCCCCATCTTTCTTCTTTCTTTCCCTCCCTCCCTCCCTCCCTCCCTCCCTCCCTTCCTTCCTTCCTTCCTTCCTTCCTTCCTTCCTTCCTTCCTTCCTTCCTTCCTTCCTTTCTTCCTTCCTTCCTTCCTCCTTCCTTCCTCCCTTCCCTCTTTCTCTCTTTCTCTCTTTTTCTCTCTTTCTCTCTTTCTTTCTTTCTTTCTTTCTTTCTTTCTTTCTTTCTTTCTTTCTNTTTTTTTGAGACAGGGTCTCCCTGTAGCTCTGGCTGTCCTGGAACTCACTCTGTAGACCAGGCTGGCCTCGAACTCACAGAGATCCACGTGCCTCTGCCTCCCAAGTGCTAGGATTAAAGGCGTGCGCCACCACACCCGGCAATTGTGAACTTTCATAGCCTGGTGACTACAGTTGACAACAATGTATTCAATCTGTCAAAATAACTGGGGGGGGGGGTAAAATTTAAATTCCTTATCACAAAAAAGTGTCTGAATCAAATATGTTAATTGGTTTAATCATCTCATATTGCTTGTATAAATGTGTCATAACATCTCTTTGTTCCCATAAATATGTATAAGTATAATTTTTTAATTTACAGAAAAATAAAAGAAATGAATGGAAGTCAGGAAAGAAAATCAATCCAAGAAAAATTAAACCCTTACTTGGCATGGAACAACTTAGATCTTAGGAGCTTTTTTTCATAGAATATACAGGGATGGATGAAAAACATTTACAACATATTGATAACCATGAATAATACAGAGAAGTCTGTGAAGGTTGATTTTTCTCTCTACTTCTACATATGTTTGAACATTTTCTCAGGCAAAGGTTAAAAGCAAAGCTTTGAGCCACATGGGTCAAAATGAGCCTCACTGGAACTGAAATAACCATCCTGCAGCAAAGAGGAGGAGGACTGCTTTAGTTTCCTTTTTTATAATTATGGTGGCAGGAAGGCTTACGACTAGGAAAGGAACCACACACAGCCACCAGCGGCTGTGGCCCTGGGCCAGTGCTCAAATTTCCTAAGCCAGAAGCCACCTGGTTTCTACCTCTGTTCTGGAGAATCCACAGAATGATCACTTACTCGTTCTCTGTGATACTCAAGCAAGTCAAACTTCAAGTCAATAGCCATATAAATCTGAGCCACAGAGTCTGAGAAACTGATCTATGGAACAGTTCTGAAGGAGCCTAGCTGGCCTCCATGGCCACCTCACTACCTCAAGCCAAGCACAACTGTGATCTCTACACAAACAGCAGCTGGATAGCCAGGGAGCCAGCTGCTTATGTGAAGCCTCCCCCTAAGAAGCCCAAAGAGCATTCACTAAGTCTCTCAAGCCTCCTTCCCTCCCTGCCATCCTTCAACAGACAGTGCTAGAGGAGAAAGATGTGGGCTTTCACTGCACCAGCTCAGGTGCAAACACAAGCCAAAGCCATTCTCCAGGCGTCCTTCCTGAGCCTGTCTGGAGATCCTGACACTCATTTGAAAAGCAGCTAAGATCCACTGAAGACCAGCACATTTCCCTTCTTGTGTCTGCCCTGTCCAAAAGAGACAGAGACAGAAGATAGAAAACACTGTGGTCCCAATGTGCAAGGACAGAACACCTGTATGCAAATTCTCAAGTGCAGCCAGAGGACCAGCTTTCAACTACACTGAAGAAGGCACTAACCACTGACGGCAAAGACTACAAACCTTCCTGGGGAGATAGCCTAGTGGTTAAGAGCACCGAATGCTCTTGCAGAGGACCCGGGTTTGATCCCCAGCACCCACATGGTGGCTGAGAACTGTCTGTAACTCCAGTTCCAGGAGAACTCCAGTTCCAGGGGAATCCGAGACCCTCTTCTGACCTCTGCGGCATTGCACAACACGGGTGCACAGACCTACATGCAGACAGTACATTCATAAACATACAAAAAAAACAACTACAAACCTTCCAACTGGGGCTGGGCTGGGCATTTTCTGCCTCTAGAAGACCTGCTACCACAGATCCACACAGGAGACCTGCTGCCACAGATCCACACAGGAGACCTGCTGCCACAGATCCACACAGGAGACCTGCTGCCACAGATCCACACAGGAGACCTGCTGCCACAGATCCATACAGGAGACCTGCTGCCACAGATCCA